>SWDC01000149.1:10438686-11018343 GCA_004919715.1 Linderniella brevidens | reverse complement strand
CCTAAAACCTAAACCCTAAAACCTAAACCCTAAACCCTAAAACCTAAACCCTAAACCCTAATTTACTATTTAAGAAACATAAAAAGAAAGTACTATTTGAGAACTCGTGTTGAACATTATCAAAACGTTATATACCATTGGCATCTGCGCGATTGGTTCCACAAACTTCATCTCGTTTCTTCGAGGGATTATCGGAAGAACACTGGTAATTTCAGCTAGTTGTGTCTCCGCAATCCTACTGTCATTTGGAACATGACAGAATTCGCAATTGAACCATCGCGGGAACATATACGGTTGCCTCTTTCGTGCCAACGAAGGCACATGCTCATATACCCACATCTATAAACACGAACGCACGCATTAGAGTTATAGGAAAAACACAAAATATAAGATGAAAATACAAATAAATAAAGTAACTTACCATCAACCCAATAGTGCAACCATTGATAGTCACATTAGATCCCGCGTTCTCAAAAGAAGCGGCAACTTTCATCTCTTCCAACAGAAAATTATGCACTGCCGCTCCCCAAGCATATTCTCCAATACCCTCTAGATCGTCACGTATACATTAACAAAAGATGGGTTTTTGAATTACCCATCGGAAAAAGTACACAATTAAATAAGAGAAGAATAACAGCCCGAACAAAATCCTCAACATTTCCTTCCCCTCCTCACCAACTAAGGACTTCAACAACTTCATTATTTTTTTCGTGTTACATTGCCATTTTTCCCCTCAAAATGGCGTTCAACGATGGACGACGTAAATTTACTATCGGGATCAACGGGTTGCCCTAAATGATGCAACCCCATCACCAAACTAAACTCCTGCGGTGAGAATATAACGTCTATATCCTCACCGAACTGAAAAGTGTTCTCCTCAACATTATAGCGCATCAATAATGCCACAATTCTTGTAAAAGATTGTGACATCTTGGGCATCTCTAAGAAAGTGTAGAATGGAGTTTGCTTTAGCAGTTTTCGTGTTCCTCCTTCAGCGTTAGTTCCATCATCGTCTCTCTGAAAAGGTTGGGATGACACGTGATGTCATCTCGTAAATATTTCTTGATGGTGACAAAAACCAGATAATCTACGGTACCATTAATTATGTAATACGGTACCAAAAAAACATATACAAGCAGTACCAAGACAGTCACAAATGCAGTACCTTTACATCGAACAGGGAAATTAGATGCTAACCAACCCTAATTTGAAACATACCAAGTTCCCAAATCGAAAAACGAAAGAAATAAACCCTAATTTTGCCATAAACCCAAATTCGAGCCGTAATCAACAAAGCCCGACATGAAATCCTTCAAGAAATGCAACTATGAAAGCCCTAATCTCTACATTAACCCAAAATGCCACAAAAAATCGAAAATAAAAGTCGAAAAACGAAAGTGTGAAGTGGCCGTTCTTACAGTATACGGTTGAGATGATGCCAAGTCGAATAAATGTGTGAAGCACTAACTCTCGTTCGATGCTCGTTGTGGAGGTGAAGCTTAGAATCGATCGTCTTCTATGTAATTTTCGTTCTTCGTTCTGCTTTTCGTTCTTCTCTGTAATCTTTTGCTTTTAATTGTATTTGATATATTAATGTTTTACAGGGGTATAATTGTCCATTAGGTAGCTATGTGATATAAAAGTTTGAAAGAGGGAGTTTGATGATAAATGAATTGGAAGGGGGGAGTTTGTTGATGGATAGTTTGGGAATTGGGGATTTATGTGTAGATTTGCCTAAATTATAATAACAGTAAATAAAAATTAGGCTAATGTATTATGTAAAAACTAGTGTATAACATAAGTTAATGTAATGACTAAACACGTTGTAGAAATCGTATTTTTTGTAAATTTAATTGTATTTTTTTAAACTGGTTTATTATATCGTAAATTACATACACTCGACTCCATACACATTCATCGACCCTTTTGATTCTTCACCACCTAGCTAGCTAAATGTATCACACACGAGTGGACAGCAGTTTATTCCCCTAGCGAAAGTAACCATAAAGCTCGAAGAAGCACATGCATAAGTTCCAAGGATTTGTGCTGTCGGTGGTTGGACCATTCAAAACAAGTCTGAAGAATCTGAAGAGAAGAAGAGCACTGGGGCCATTGATAGGCCACGAAGCATATTGCCCCGGCTTGCATATCGTTTCATCCTTCTCGTGTACCCTCAAGTTTGTCCAGTTTTTACCATCCATCGAACCCTAGAATAGAAAAACATTAATTAATTAATTAAATAATTAAACAACCGGCACAAGTTTTCATCATATACAATACAATGATAAAGATTTTTGTTGTTTTAGCCCACCTGCAAACTCCAGTTTCTAATGAAAGCCTTGGATCCATCTTGCCGCAGTGTGTAGTAGTTGCACATTAGCTGTCCCAAAAAAAAAAAAAAAAGAAGAAAAAATCGATGATAAACATCCATCGGCGGAGGATTCCTGTCCTGCTGCAATGGAGATGAGTCAAATAGTAGTAACCTGATGACTTTGGCCAATGTCAACCATCCACCAGGCAGTTTCTCGACCATTTTCAATCCGAGGCCCAGCAAAAGAAGTGCCCTGCCATTCCAAGTCATCATTAAATTAATTAATGCAGAAATATTTCCCTGACAAATTTTTATATAATTATTTCGGATCAGTTTTTTTGTTGTCAATAATACTGGTATGTCCAAGAGGCCAAAACTTTAGGATCCGTGAATCTGGAGAGTGGGCTGCTTGCTGTGATGGTTACCATCTAAAAATCCGAAAAATAAGGCCAGCCACATTCGATGATGCAACAATTAATGATGAAATGAAAATCAAAAAAATTCTTACCTTTGATAAAACAGGATTTACCCATTGGTGTTCACCATAGGACGTCCCCGCAAAGTACAGTACTCCATTGCTATCCCCATCGCATATGTACTGGAGCTCCTTAAAGCTTGATTTCCGGTGCTGGAATTTACTGAACCAATTAATCGATCCCCATCAGTGGACGGATGACTATAATATAACATAAGTTAGAGATATTCTACTTACCCCGTGTGTTTCTCTTGTCCGGAAAACCCATTTTCCAAATAAGAAATAGCTTCTTTCACCTGCGGATAATTATCGAATTTTCAAAAGTGGAGGTGATACTGTGCAGTGTTGTATAGTGACATACCATCTGATAGAACACAGGAATGTGCCTGCTAAGGTTGCTTCTTTCCAGCTGAAAGTTATTGACAATTTTGAACATGTTCAGAAAAGGATCGGCAGAAAAAATTCCAACAAACACAGAGCAAAGAGAACCTCACAAAATTCTTTTATATACATACCTTTTGAAGAACCGCATAAGGAAGCAACGAGAACCTCACAAAATCTAGAAGTTCTTCGAATGTATTAAGCCTTTCACCAAAAACAAGCTCGGGTGTTGAGTTAATCATCATTTCGTCAACTCTTTCCCATCCAAACAACTCCTCTGCTTTCAAACACCAAACTAATATTGCGTTTAGAACGCGTTCTTCACAAGTTACTGTCAATTCTGGATGCTGCAAGTCAACAATAAGAATTGCACTGGTTGACTTGGTATTTGCAGATTGTATAAATACAGTGAGAATAACCTACCTGGAGAATTGTGACAAAAGTTTCTTTATCCAACATTGTAAAATCGTAGTTCACAGTCGTGCAATAATCGAAGTGCATCGAGAATTTTCTCACGCATGTTTCTTCAATGATTTTGCATGAATCAATGGATGAAATCACTATCAAGATTCCACATACTGAGTCCTGCAAACAAAGTTGAGACTTAGCCAGAATAAACATAAACACACACTGCCAAAAAATATGTCTGCTTCGTCTTCCATTACACTTTGGGCAAAATAGTACTCCATGCCTGCATATGATATATAGATGAGACATTAATTAGCTGCAGTGATTCTTAAAATATCTCAGCGTGTCCACACAAACCCTTTTACTCCACCACCGTTCTCCCTTCGGTAAATTACAGCAGAGCCAAAATGACACTTTTCACAACTAGATAACTTGATAAGCAAAGAACAAAAATTTACAATTATTTCGAGACAGTAAGCTTGGCAATACTACCTCAGTCAGGTGTTCTAAAATTCTTTTGCAAGACTCTTGGTGAAGAGGATAAACCCCGAATTGATCTGCCAACAAAAGAAGTTGAAGTAGCAGCATATCAACGTCCATGGTTCCTTCATAGTCGATTTCCCCCTTATACATGAAGCCGAGCATGATCTTGAACGTCTCATAGCACACGCCTTGCAAGCAAACCTTTGATGAAGAACTCTCTGTCATTCCATTTGTGAACATCTGCATACAATTGGTTCACATCAATATCTGAGTAAGATTTAAACTATGCATCTAAGATTCAGAACACATCCTACCTTGGTAAAAGGCACGCTCCATAAACTAAGGATGATTCTATGTGACTGCGCGATTTGACCATGGCCATTGATATAGATATCTATATCACTGTACTCACCATTTGCTAGAAAATCATTAAGTTTTTTAACATCTATCGGTAATCTCTTCGGAAACACGGAACAGAATGGAAGGCAAGAATTTGGATATGATATCTCAACACTTTTGCCCGAGTCGAAAAGTTTCTTATTGAGTTTAAACCGTTCCATTGCTACTTCACACTGCTTTGCCAATGAAGTCACTTCAAATTGGGAACTCAGAGACTTGAGAAAATACAAATGCGACTCAGGAACCTATCAGATAACACACGAAAGACAAGGACAAAGATTTAGAGATGAGCATTCGATGATTCAATATTGATCTAAAGTCAAATATAACCATAGTATAAAAAAATGAAGGTGACCTTGGTGTTTCCTGTGTAAATGTACCGAATAAGTGCCTGAAATATAGGATAGCAAACATCTGGTAGCTGAATATAATCTTCTCCAGATGACTTCAAACTGAAATTCCCAGAAGCAGCTAATATGACCTTGTGTGCAGGAACAGTTTTTTCCTCTTTCCCAACCACAAAGAACACATCAGCTAATTCCCAACTCTCAAGAAAATTCTCCAGACGCCAATTAGCATAATCTCCTAAATCTTCTTCCAAGTCTTCATCAGCATCATTCACACCATTGTGTTCACCAAAATCCACATGCTTCCACAATGACATGTGATTTTGAGTTAAAGGAAGAATATTTACGTTTCTATAGCCCACGTGCCGATCCCAGCTGCTAAGCCCAACATACTGAACACTGCAATTTGGTGTTGAATCCAACCACTGGAAGGCAAGATTTTGAAAAGGGTATCTTCCCTTTCCAATGCTTATAAGCCCATCGCAAACGCTAATCCAGTAACTTTGAAACTTTGAAGAACAGACGAGATCAACACCTGCAACATCCACAACTGTTTTACCATCAACTTCGATGTTTAATCGTTTGTTTCGGTGACTGCCAATGATAACAGTGTAATGAGGACTAGGATCTCTCTTGTAATGATAGTGCTGACTTCCCGCATTTTCTCGAAAGACTACGGTGACATCATTGTGCGCAAAGGCATCAAAGGCTACGCAGCCTCTCCCAGCTTCTCGGAACTTAAAATCATCATGCCACGCGCACTCAAACGGTGCCACCGTGAGGAATTTTGTCTGCTGTTTCTCCATGATATTTAGGTCGCGAATCTTCTAATTTTGTAACTGATACTGAAAAATACAACAAGGGTGCACGTTAAAAATCCTCGTGACTGTAACTTACTTAATCTAGGGAAGAACAAAGAGAGAGACAGAATCAGATAATCGCAGAACCTGGTTTGAAGACTAAAGGACGGAAAAGGTTCTAACTATGATATGCTGAAAACTGGGTAATAAAGAGGTGCTATGCTATGCTATGCTATGCTAGCTCAAGATTGATATGATAGATGCCCCATTACTTAAACTTCGATATCCCCTAAAGAAATATAAGATCTTAAACCTAGGTGGTGGTGCATATTGTCAACATCGACCAGAAGTTACGGGAAACACAATCCAAACAACGTGAAGAAATGAATCAAGGAAATAAATAAAACCATTGTTTGTTTAAGGCCCACAAGATCATATAAAATATCTATCCAGGCGAGACAAGCTGCGAAAATTCAACACCACATGTGCAGGGAAATATCTCCAAAATACAACAAGACCACCACCACCCACGTAAAAGTCAACAGGTAACATCTGAATCGAAGAAGATTCTGCAGATAAGGAAGAGATATCGTTTTGAATCAGTACAATACCAAATGCATATCCATCCTCAAGGATCAATCCATGTCGCGTCAAGAAAGACTCCGTATTGCCCAATTAAACTATGATTTTATAGGTGGATTTAGGATTGTTGGTTTTTGTTACTCGTTCGGATGATGCTAATTGAGAAAAAGAAGGAAAACCATGTAGTAGACGCGTGTCACCAAGCTCGTGACAAATATACTGTATTTCTATTTGATTATTATTATTTATTATTTATTTTATTTTTTTCAATTTGAGATGAGATCCGTCTTATTTTGCTGTTTTTATTCATTCAGTATCTGTACTCAGTAGTGTGAGTCACTTTGATATGTATGTTTTGTCTAATCTCTTCGTATGTCCCTATCCGCCACGTAAGCTTGAAGTGTGCTGTGCCCCATACATGAAAATAAACTAATGGGACATATTTATTGCCTCCTCGCCTCGCCATGAAGTTGATGGAGATTACATTCGTTCTTGTATCGGCGGCCTTAAGTACCCATCCATCACATGATGACTCACAGACGAGACGATGATGATAAGGAGAAGCAGCCTTGATTTGCGTGAAAATTCTGCTTCCTTCCTTCGTATTATGGGGATGGATAATAATATGATTACGGTCCCACTTTGTTGGGCCTTCTCGATTATTCACCTTACTACATACAAGTTGGGCCGTTGCGTATGCTGTGGACATCAATTAATTTCGGACCCATCAGTTTCTTGGGACGGAGTTCAATGCCCAACCACCATGAGACGAGGAGGCGAACAAAATAATAACGAGCTCCATCCAACAGTCTTATTCCATACCTAGAAAGAATAGAATGTCCTCTTTTTTTTCTCTTTTTATGTGTGCATGCCATGCCTTACCTGCAAGCATATGCATATATATCATTTAATAGCTGAAAAATGCAGTTTAAATACTGTCATCACATCACATGGAGGAGGGTTTTGTTGAAGAATGTATTAATTCGATCTGATTAACATAGCCCAAAACCTATGACTAAATTATGTTCCCCGGCCTAACATGACAGCACATTCATTTTGCCCTCTATTTTAGCTCCTTCAGTCGGTGCGTTGTTCTGTAAAAATAAATCATAAATCAAACTTACAAGTATTTCTTAATTTAATTTTCAAACCGCCTCCTCCAATATATATATATATATATATATATATATATATATATATCTTTTAATGGGCGTGCATACGATAAATATGAAAGTTCCGGAGCGACTTTCGTCATAAATACGTATGTAACTTATAATAAATGACATTTACTGTCTGAAAATTAAATTACTTTTTGTCGCGGCATTAGTCCCCAACCCAACTCTACAAGCAGACAATAACATTAATATCAGTTTTATCTCCTACTCCCCTCCCCTTGTTTTCCTTGACTTGGTGTTGTTATATATAATATATATTATCCAAGCCATCAAGACAAAAAACCATGCACTCTGTACAAAACCAGCAAATGCCACAAACCAGCAATTAATAATTCATACCAGCTCTTCTGCTTATTGTTTTCTCGATCGGGTTTATTATTAGCACATATTATTATATATCGCTAAATTGGTTTATGTGGCAACCATTGCTGGTCAATATTTTCTGATCATAGAGAGAATGTGTATCTCCGTGTTTATGTGGCAAGCACATCCTCTGTACCCTTTCCTTCTCTTGCTCAACAGAGATGAATACCACAACAGGTGATATATATCCCTTTACACACAATTAGTAACTTGAATAGGTAATAATATATATATATATATATATATATAATTTTGGGTTTTAATATCGTATGTTATATAATAATAGGCCTACAAAGCCAGTGGGGTGGTGGGATAGTGGAGATATCGTGGGTGGAAAAGATGAAGTGGCAGGTGGGACTTGGCTGGCGTGTTCCAAACAAGGAAGATTGGCCTTTCTAACAAATGTCTTGGAGCTTCATACCTTACCTGAAGCTAAGACCAGAGGAGATCTCGTTGTTCGTTTCTTAGAGGTTATTACATTAAATAAAATGCAGTATAACATGCATGCTATATATATATATATATATATTGAATTACCCATACATATATATATATATATATTTTCGTCAGGGACAGAAGAGTCCTAGAGCATTTGCAGATGAGTTGGTGAAAGAGGCCAACCAATATAATGGTTTCAATCTGATCGTAGCTGATCTTGCTTCGAAATCCATGGTTTACGTGTCGAACAGGCCCAAAGGAGAGCCCGTTTCGATTCAAGATGTTCTTCCAGGTTTTCACGTACTTACCAATTCCACGCTCAACGCTCCATGGCCCAAGGTTGTAATTAATCATCATCCATAAAATTACTATTCTTTCAATGTAATATTAATCTTCGCTCTTCTTCCTCTTATCTATTAATAACCTTTATCAGGCAGAGAGGTTGAAACTGAAATTCAAGGAGGAAGTGAGTCGTGGATATGGTGAGGAGGAGGAAATAACAGCGAAGGAATTGGTGGAAAAGCTCATGAGGGACACAGTGAAAGCTGATGAGAGCAAGCTGCCCAAAATATGCGCTCTTGATTGGGAGCTAGGACTAAGCTCCATTTTCGTTGAAATAGATACGCCGTTGGTATTAATTTATAATTTATTTCTTCTTGATCATCTTTTATTTGCCGCTTGGATTGCTTAGCTTAGTTATTCTATAGAATATATGTTGTACGTAATGTAAAAGACGATGACTCTCTCTCATTGATCATAATATATCATATTTATTACAGGGCAAATATGGCACGAGAAGCACAGCTTCTATTACTGTGAAAGCAGACGGACAAGTAAGCTTTTACGAGGTTTATCTGGAAGATGGCGTTTGGAAGCAGCACACGTTGAACTATCATATTGAGAAGAAAGGACTGTCTTCATCGTAATTTGAATATATATAATGCTCAACATAATGTTGTATTATTATTATTCCGAGAGAATTTCGATATAATATTTAGTGTCACTTGAATAAATGTAGAAAGAGTTATCCATTCAAGGAAAAACACGGACATTGACAGAGTCATGTGGACTATATATTGCTATATATTCGAGAAGCGACGATATCACACTTGCTCGTGGGGGTTAGTTATATTATATATATATATATATATATGTGTGTGTGCAGGTGAAGTATGGTTACCACATGCAGTGCAATTCTTCTGCAAATATGGAATTAGTTGAGCCGGCGTCAGAAATTGATTAAGTTTACTAGAATAGAAAGTAGCTGCCATTACATAATGTTACGGACGAATACGACAACTCATATCAAAACCATACATCTACTGCAATTAATTAAAATGTAGAAAAAGAAGAGAGCTAAAAAAAAGACCAATGGAGTAGAGTAGAAGAATAACAATCAACGTACGTGCACCCGTTCTAATGGTAGTTTACTAGCAAGCGATGTCCAAGTTAGGCAAATGAATTACGTCAGTAGATTTTACAGTGGTTTGGGTTTTTCTTGTGAGAGCCCAACCCAACATTATACTTCTTATTCTTTGGGCTGCAAGTTCAGCCGTTATTATCTTCTGAAATAGGAAAAATTAAATAACAGTTGGGACAGACAAATTTTGTATCAGATTAGGGATCAATTGCCAGCCACGTTATCGTCTTCACTTTTCTTCTTTTTTTTTTCTTCGTTCTGTAGAGAAGCTCCCTCACGCCCTTTGGCAATATAATCTCCGCTTCTGACTAAATTGACAACGTTAACCCTCATATTATATTGCACCCCCAATCTGATAATCCGCCGATCTGCTATCAATGATAAGCCGTCGCCAATATAATGAGGTAAATCTCACGCAGCAATCAATATCCGTGTTCAACATCACCGCAGCATGATCTGGCGAAGCAGAAGCGTGTGATCTGGTTTCAGTAAGTAGTATGTCCGGCCCAGGGAATGCAAACATGGAACAGTTTGATACATATTTTCAAAGAGCTGATTTGGATCGAGACGGTAGGATCAGTGGACCTGAAGCTGTAGCTTTCTTGCAGGGATCCAATTTACCCAAGCAAGTCCTTGCGCAGGTATTTTTTTAGTGTTTATGTGTGGAGTTTTTGTTTTGTTTGACCAGTCTAGTTTGGGGGTACTGTGCTTTCTTTTGGGACTCTTTTTTATGTCTTCTCTGATAACTGTAGTGGTTGTTGCTGTTATTCTAGTAATATTAGTTCGGCTGTTTGATGATCTACCTTGTAGTTGTAGCTGGATTTTCTTGTAATACTAAGATGGGATGAAAACAGAGACATTTCAATCAATAAGAAGAAATTGCCTGTATTAAATTGAGCAATCGTTCTTGCTCAGGAATGTGCACTTGCTTTGCTTTCTCTCCCACGAAAAAGTGTGATAATATATGGTTTATCCGAAGGTCTCTTGACACTTTTTTCTGATAAGATCATTCTGTTAGTAAACCCGAAGTCCAGAAGTGAAGCACAAGTTCCCCGTAAGGATGTTCTAAATCAATAGAGGAAATTTCTTTTCTTGACCCTACGGGAACAAGTTCTGTCACGACAAAGTTAAACTTTCATTCCTCGTATTGTTGTATCCTTGTATTTATGTGGACTCTAAATTTTGTTCTGATTGATTTATTCATTGATTTCTTGCAACATTTGCAGATATGGTCCCATGCTGATCAGAATCACACTGGCTATCTCAGCCGTTCTGAGTTTTATAATGCTCTTAAGCTTGTGACTGTGGCCCAAAGCAAACGTGAGTTGACCCCTGACATTGTCAAGGCAGCACTGTATGGTCCTGCTTCAGCCAAAATCCCAGCTCCCCAGATAAACCTGGCAGCTACTATACCGGCATCACAACAAAGACCAACTACAACGATGTCTTCACCCCAGATAACTGCACCAGCTTTGCCATCTGTGCAGAACATTGGATTCAGAGGGCAGGCTCCATCAAATATGAGTGCAAATCAACAGTTTGGATCTGCACCTTCTGCATTGGAATTGAATCAGAAAATGCAATCCGGAAATGCAGCTTCTCCTTTGGTCATGAGGCCACAGTTAAGTCAGATCCAACCTTTGAGTACAGGTCCCAACCAGCAATTTGGACAACCCCTGCAGTCAAGCACAGCAACAAACTGGCGAGCGGGACAGGTACAGCACTCAAGTGTGGGAATGAACCAACAGTTTGGGCAAACTACAACCATGAATTCCCAATTTATTTCTTCAGAAGGTAACCAGTCGGTGAGGCCGTCTGTATCCATGCCAACGCCAACCACTGCTGCTTTGCGTCCTTCGGGTACTGGGAATCCAAATATTCCTAGCGGAGGCACTTCAGTAGGCCCTAGTTTTCCAAACTCCAATACGGACTGGGCTGGTGGAAAAGGCAATTTAGTTTCTAGTGGAATAATGGCTCAGGGTCCCAATAAAGATATTCGGTCGATTACTCCGGTTGTTTCAAATCCCCTAGATCAGTTTTCATCAATATCCCCAGCAGTTGCTAAGGATCCAAAAGTTTTTGGTGCTTACACTTCTGATTCAATGTTTGGAGGGGACATTTTCTCTGTCAATCAATCCCCATCTCAGCATGTTTCCTCGGCCCAGCAACAACATGAGAGTGTTATCTCTTCATCAACCGTTTCTCCAACTTCTGGTACTTCGCCTTCAACTAAACCGGATCCATTTCAAGCTCTACAAAGCACGATTATGAAACCATCATCTGAAATTCAAGCTTCACAGTCTCCTCTGCCAAAACCCTATCAACAAGTTACAACTCAGGGCACTTCACTATTGTTGCCTGGAGCCCCTGTTGGCTTCGGGAGTTCTGCATCAGAGCAATCTCAATTTTCATGGCCAAAGATGGCACGTGCTAGCATTCAGAAGTATGCCAAAGTTTTTATGGAAGTAGATACTGATAGAGATGGGAGGATTACTGGTGACCAGGCACGCAACTTATTCTTAAGTTGGAGACTTCCGAGAGGTATTACCATGTTTTCACATTTTACCTTACTTGCCTTTTGATTTTACTTCTTTATATGTGGAGACGTTGACAGTCACCTGTGAGTTTCTTGTTTAATCCTTTATTAATAACCTTTATAATTCCAAATGGAGTTCACTGCATTATATATGATGTGTGTGGGAGTTTTCTTGATGATTTGGAACTGTCACCTACATACTCACAACCAACCAAAAATACGTTGGGAGTTCCCTTGATCATATGTTGATTGGAGGTTATCCATTATTTCGACAAGCTATTTGTAACATTATGCTAATTCTTTTTCGGTGACCTTTTACAGAGGTTCTAAAGCAGGTGTGGGATTTATCTGATCAAGATGGTGATAGCATGCTTTCTCTGAGGGAGTTTTGCATTTCACTTTATCTAATGGAGCAATACAGGGAGGGAAGACAACTTCCCTCCTCCCTTCCCAATAGTGTGATGCTTGATGAAACTTTGCTGTCCTTAGCAGGACCACCCATCAACTACGGCAGCATGGTTGGAGGGCCCAGCACTGGTACTGGCTGGCTCGCTGCTCATGTATTGTAGGTTCTCCTATTACTTTTCTTTTTATTCGTTTTTCCTTTACTATTTAGGCTTGAGACCACAAGATTTATCTGGGGCCCAGCACATTCCACCTTCTGGTGTAAGACCTTCGATACGACCATTTGCTCAACCTGATCGATCAGAGCAATTAAATCCGCAAAATACAAAATCCCACCAAACGGATAATGCCCATGCTAATAAACTCAGCAACGGGGAGGATAATTCTATCAGTAACCCACGTTTAGATACCAATGACAAGGTTGGCCTTTTTTTTGACCATCTTTATTTAATTTATATGCAATTAATTCGTCTGGGAGATAAACGCTTTGTCAAAGAATTCTTTTAGGTCTTACAATTTATGTGTTTCTCATCTCTTGGAAGATGGTTTCTTCTGAAATAAAATGTTCGTAAAGTGGAACAAATGTGTTATCAACAAAGCTCTCTCACTGGGTTACAGACTAATTCCTAAGTCAACGTACTGTCCTCATTTTGAATGTAACTTATTTTTTTTATTACAGTTTGTTGGATGCTGTTCTTATTAAATTTAGCCATATGTGCTTCTGATCAATACTAGGTTGAAAACAAGGAGGAGGTGCTTTTAGATTCCAAAGAGAAACTTGAATTCTATCGAAGCAAGATGCAGGAGCTTGTGAGTGACGATATTATAAATCTTACCCAACATCAGTTGCATAGTCTGCCTCCATTATACACCATTTAGTTTCTCATGCCATGTGTGTCCTTCTTCTTCTTTACCCGAAGGTTCTTTACAAAAGTCGATGCGACAATCGGCTAAATGAAATAACAGAAAGAGTGAGAGCAGACAAGGCTGAGGTATTAAGCCCAATGGAAATGCGTGTTACTTACTTGGACTTTTTTATGAATAAACTTTCCGTTTCCTTGAAGTATGAATGACTACCTTATTTTCAGGCTGAGTTGCTGGAGAAGAAGTATCACGAAAAATACAAGGAAGTTGCAGAAATTCATTCCAAAGTGACAATTGAGGAGGCTTCATTTCGAGAAATTCAGGTTATATGAAATGCATATCCTCTTATTGCACTCATGCGATTTAGATAGCCAGTAAGTTTCCATTGTATTGTTTACAGTTCAAGAAGATGATTAGTTCTTAATTTTGAATTTTGCGGTAGATTAATTTGAAGTTTGTTTTAGTTATTTGATGATTAATTACCCCAATAACTAAAAGTTCCCAAATATAAGATCCAATCTATACTGTTTAATTTCCATTTATAGTTTTTCACATCAAGCAATGCTCAAGTCGAAATGTTTCGAAGGCATCTTGCGTCCTTATGAACAACTTTTTTATTGGGACATACTACATTTTTAGGAGAGAAAAACTGAGTTGCAACAGGCAATCACTAAAATCGAGCAAGGAGGAAGTGCAGATGGTATTCTCCAGGTGAATGTTGCTGCTATGTTGTGATGCGTATTGGTGGATTATAACGTTCAAAGTTTTGCAACTTCTAATGCCTTAATGGTCTAGGTCCGTGCTGATCGTATCCAATCAGATCTGGAAGAACTGTTAAAGGCGTTGAATGATCGATGCAAGAAACATAACATAGAGATTAAGTCAGCTGCTGTTATCGAGCTTCCCCCCGGTAGTACTTCTATACTGTTTCATACATTGTCCAAACAGGATCTAATATCAAAACTATTTTGCTTTCTTGTTCTTTTTTTTTTTTGTGTGTTTCAGCTATTTCGCGTTCATATGAGAGGTTTGAGATACTGCGCAATGCCTGACACTAATTTTTATATTTAGTACTGCCAACGCAGAAGTGTGTGTTGATTAGGATATATCCAGCTAAATCAAACACTGTGTTCACCCCGCATGCACAGTTGTTTGAGTGTCGTGACAGTAAAGCAAAATATAATCTGCCCTTGTGTATGCTTATGAGTCAGTCCTTTGCTCTATTTGATGTATCTTTATTGAACTAGGAGATAATAACTAGAAAGACCTGCGTATGGCTGAATGTTCAATATGTTACGTTGCGTTTAGTAATAATAGATGGATTATGTTGTATATTACTTTATTCTAATGATGCGACACTGATCCCATTTAAGGATGGATGCCTGGGATTCCAGAAGTAGCTGCAGTATGGGATGAGGACTGGGACAAGTTTGAAGATGAAGGCAGGCTTTCTTGTTCTTTACATTTTATTCAATTTTTCGAACCTTGTTTCTTCTGAAACCCACTAAGTTGTAGCTCTTATCTAGAAATAAATGTTACTGACATAATATTTCATGCTTCATTCTCAATAGGGCTCTCTTTTGGTGTTGCTGTTCCTGCAAATACCACGTCTGCATCAGAGCAGAGGGAAAATTCTTCTCCTGTTCCTAGGTTTTATCCTGATTCACCGTCATATGCTGAGAATGCATCTGAAAAACCTTTCAGCACAGTGACGAGCACCTTCGACGCAGAATCGGTGTACATGGATGATGAATCTAAGAGTGCTCACGGAAGTCCAAGGGGACAAACAGCACATGATAGCCCATCTGAAGAATATTCAGACAAACATGTTTCGAAAAGATTTGATGGAGATTCAGAAGATCAAAGGTTTATTCTCTTTTGTTTCTTTTTTTGAGTTGCATGTTGAATTTTCCATCATATTGCTGTCTTTTTTTATTCTATAACCGTTGTTTGTGATTGTCCGGTTTGGTAGCTGCCCTATCATAATGTTCCTTTTCTATTTTTCTTGGATCAGGAGAAGCTTGGATGAACCATCTTGGGGAAATTTTGACACCAATGATGATGTGGATTCAGTCTGGGGCTTTAGTGCTAAGGTGAGTAATTTTTTTACATGCCATTGCCATTGTAAAAGCATACATCTATCACTTTTCTGCACTTTTAAAAAAATAATCACCATAATTATATATTTATCTTGGTTATAAAAGCGTTCCCAAGTCCAGTCCGGGGAAGTCTTGCGCCTTACCATTCCAAACCCCCCTTTTTGTTTTGTTGCAGGATACTGATCAAGGAAAGTCTGGAGAGAACTATTTCTTCGGGTCCTCCAATGATTTTGGTGCAAGTCCAAGGGGAACGGAATCACCTCAAGCTGATAGTTCGTTCAAGAATAGCCCATTTAAGTTTGAAGAGTCGGTCCCTGGGAGCCCACTTTCGAAAGCTGGGACTTCTACTCCTCCAAGATATGGTAGTGTTGAGTCTAGAGATCATTTCTTTGACAGTTTTTCAAGGTATGATTCATTCAGCACACACGATCATGGCAGAGAGAACCACTTGTCTAGATTCGACTCCATTAGCAGCAGTACGAGTGGCTTTGACCGTAGCAACAAGTTTTCTTTTGATGACTCTGATCCATTTGGTTCAAGCACTGGTCCTTTCGAAGTCGCCAAAGACAATTCTCCGAAAAAGGGTTCGGAGTGGAGCTCATTCTGATTTTTACAATCATTTCTTTGTCTTGTTCTTGTGACAAATAATGCTGCTGTGTATGCTCAGAAAAATGGGAAGCAATAGATCGAAGGCGTCACTTCGTTTTACCTCTCTCTGCCAGATTGCTGCAATAGTGAATGTTCCCTAGACTACCTTGTTGTCTTTTATTGTCTGAGTTTCCTTTGTCCTCATTTTTACGCTCTACTCGGATTATAGTCTGTTTCCCGTTTTACATCTATAAGTATTCATTTGTAATTTTTGTTTTGTTAAATGATGATGTTTGATTTTCTTTCCTACCCACGGCTGCTGTCCGGTAATTGATTGATCATTGGTTTATTGTTCATCTATCTTGGCGAGATTGGGTATTTTAAATTGGTAATTGTACCTTTGTGTTATAATGCAAGTTATTTTCTTAGTTTTTAAATATAAACATTAAAATGTATATATACACTAGCGTCAAATATGTATATATACCCAAAATAATTAAATGGCTCTCTACCTGTTTTGGGATCGACCAAAATAATTCCTCCCACCCTCGGCCACCGTCGCATGCCGAGAGCCGAACACCACAACGCCACGCCCATCAATCCCATCCACGCCGTGACGTTTACATCGTGAATAAAGAGGTAGATATATTGTCTATGATTCAATCTTGGATTTGAGTTTTAGCATTGTCAGGTGTTTCTTTTTTCTTTGAAAGTTGCGAACTTTGAGCTTATCAATAGTATGAGTGGTTTTTTATTTGGGCAATCATGTTATTTTGTTATCTTGATTTGAAGCACCTCGATTTTCATGGAGTCGGTAATTAAGAAGTATCAGCAAAAATTTTGGAGAGTACGAGAAGAATTACACCGCTGGAAAGAGCTTCATTCTCTAATGATCAAACAGTTCTCCAATGCCGCTTCGGTCATAAAAAGACTTCCGGTCCGTCCGTGAAATCGCTCAATCTTCTTGTGTTGGTATTTATTCGATCTCTGTTTGTTTATGTGTTTGGATGATTAGTTGCTCCGAGACTCGGAAAACTATGGTGTCTTGAGATGCATTGAGGGGATTGAAGATGCTGTGTTGACCAAACAATTGGAGTCTCTGCAAACAATTTTCCAATCCATTAATAATACCATGTAGGTACTCCAATCTTCTTTTTAAAAGGTATATTTGTTCTGTGCTTCTTCCCCTTTATGGAGAATGAATGGTCTTGTATGGAACAGGGAAGAGTTTCACAAAGTCGTGTTGTTTCTTGAGAAGATGGTTTGTGATAGCAAGCAGCAAGTAAAAGGAGGATCATCTCAACTAACAAAGAAACAGTTGCAGCAAAGGATTGGTACAAAACCAACTCTTGCTGATTGTTTGGAAGGACTCCGAATCCTTCACGAGATGCATCAAGACGAGTAAGCTTCAATATTGTGTTTCTTAAATACATACATACATTCATATTTCATGCAGACATATACACATTGCGCGTTCTTTCTTTTTTAACTAGTTTTTGTAATATGAGCTAAATTGTTGTAGGTATGCCTTGAAGTTATTTCTGGTATCATCTTTATCAGATACTGCGATAAAACCCAGGTATCGGATAATAAAGCTTCTGTAGTAGTACATTGCACACTTGTTTTCCAATATCCACTCCCATGGTTGATGATAATACAGAAATCTGATACCCCTGACCTGATGACGAACAGAACCAGTGAACTTTAGAAAAACCAGAAACTTCTACAATATTGAGGATAAAATTGCTTGTGGGGATGACGCTCTCTATGTTTGTTTCAGTGGCAGTGATGATTTAGGTGCACTTGAGCAATTTCTTGTTGATCAACCTAATATCCCTCAAGAGGAAGGTAAATTTAATATCCTTGTTATGAAATGAAATAAAAATAGATGGGTTCTGTTCTAAGTGATTGCTATATTATTGTTTGCAGTGCAATTCATATATGATATCATATTTGCTGAAGAGATGGCTTGAGGATTAGTTATCTTAAAAGAAGTTTTATCATATTTAGGTTGGTTGGTTGGTTGGTGCCAGCCACTTCTTGAGAGCTTTTGTTCATTGCTTTGGAGATTCCAAGCTTTGACTATTTATCGAAAGATTGAACAACTCAATCCAATGAAATGAACCAATTGAGATCAGATCAGATGACCCAACGGCAGGCAGCAGTGAACATCATAGATGACGGACGACATGGAATGGAAGCTGTTGTCATCTAAAACCAAAACAAAACAAAAAAAGAAGCTGATTTTAATTTCTATGGATGATAAAGCATGCGATAATTTCCTCTTGCTATCTTCTACTTTGCAATTGAAGATTCAATATTTTTCAAAAAAAATTTTTTTTTTACATGTCGTGATTTTCGTATATAATAATTGCCTGATAATTATAATATCAACAACTTATTCCGAATTTTACTCATAAGAGATTGAATTGAGTCACTAACCAAACCAACTTTTGCCTTTTGTGTGTAGTATAAATATAAAGTATTATTTATACAGCTCACAATTTTCTCGTCCACACGGATGTACGTACATAGGTACTATTGTATTATTACCCATAAATCCATTTCTTCTTTTCTTCTTCTTCTTCCAATCAATTAATGAGTGCGAGCAGCAGCACAAACTCCTCCGAAGACCCTTCTCCTAATTCTTCAATCATCCATAACAATAATCTAGACTCAGACTTCGTCGTCATCCTCGCGGCTCTCCTCTGCGCTCTCATCTGCGTCCTCGGCCTCGTCGCCGTCGCAAGATGCTCTTGCTTCAGGCGCATCATGTGGTACCGCCGACAACCACCGCCCAACAAGGGAGTCAATAACAAGGTTCTCAAATCCCTGCCCAAAACAACCTACGGAGGAGGCGACGACCACGATTGTAAGATATCGATGGAATGCCCAATTTGTTTGTCCGAGTTTGAAATCGGCGAGGAACTGAGAGTTTTGCCTCAGTGCGGACACAGATTCCACGTGCAGTGCGTCGATAGGTGGCTGCGCTCCCACTCTTCGTGTCCCTCCTGCAGGCAGCTTCTGGTTGCATCGGCGTCCAGGTGTCACAAGTGCAGCGGCGGAGGAGGAGGAGGAGCTGGTGACCGGAGGTGTCATGAGGAGGTCAGGGAAAGCAGTGGCAACGACAATAATAATAATCACCCGAATGTGTTTTTGCCCTGATTGATTGGTAATTTTCTGGACAAGCTTATTATTAGGTAATTAATTAGGAGAGATTTATTCAATCAAGCTTTTCTTTTCTTTTCTTTTCATGTGTATATATCATCTCTTTCACGTCCTTAATATGTAAGTACAGATAGATAATGCCCAGTATAGTGAATTTGGTTGCAGACTTGTTATTGTAATCATTCATAACCCCCCTTGTTTTCTTTTGGGTTCTTGCTTTTGTTTATAGTCTTCTCTTATGGCTCTTGAGGCCTTTCCAGCTATTATTTTTAGACTTCAAATTTTCCCTTGGTAGCATATGAAAGTAATTATTAATTAATGGAAATGATAGCTAGATAGCTCCCATTTACTTTTTTGGTCTATGTATTATTATTATTATTATTATTATTATTATTATTATTATTCCTTTATACGTATGTACCAGGAACAAACATTGCATGGCAATAAACAAACGGGTAATTCTATTTACACCCCTCTCAATTCTATTTACACCCCCTATTAATTAACCCTTAAATAAATGCAACTATTTTAGTTGGAAGGCTTTGACTATATATAATTATTTGAACGACATATATATATATATATGTAAGTTCAGTATTACTTCTAACTATATATAGATAATTTTGAAGACATGCTCTCTAATTAATATTTTAGATTATAATTTTGAAGGCATGCCTTTCTATACTTAATTATTTATTCAAATTATATTCTTTGTACATATTTATTAAACAAATACGTAAGACTAAAATTTTGTTCATTTTTGTAAACATATTAATTATAAAATAATAGTTTTTAATAAAATCTATTTGTATTTTTATCCATTTAAATGCTTCTATAAGTTAATAAGAAATATTTCTATTCTATGAATTTTTTAAAATAAATTAAATATTAACATTTTTAGTTGATACTAACATTTAATAAATTTAAAATATAATAAGTTTTAAGTTACATGTTAACGTCTAAATAAATCTCAATAAATAATAAATAAATTTAGTATTTGTTTAGATGGATATAAAAAGTGGATAAAAAAAAGAATCCAACGTATTAATGAATATACTTAAATTAATGATTACTATTATTATTGATGGAAACATAATCTTAAAAAGATTTACAATTTACAAGGTTTTTTTCACCCCAAGGGGTGCCAATAGTAGCACCCTAATCAAACACCATCCAAAAAGGTTGGTTGCTGGTGCCACTTTGAGACAAAACAAATGCTTGGAATTTTCTCCTTTTCAAAAGCACCCGTGGCAAAACAAATCATATAATTTATTATTAGTGGGTGCTCTTCCTTTTCAAATTTTCATGGCTCTGTTCTATTAGACGACAAACAATATTCGATGACTCTCAAGCAGCATCGTTGTTAAAGAAGATATCATATAATATTGACGAACCTTCTTCTTCCGAAACAACAATTACCTTTTCCATCAACAAACGAAAAAAAAATTAAAATAAAAGAACCACTTAGTAACATAATGCTGGCGAAGTCCAATGGAAATATAACACCACTTGGTACTACATTAAATGGCAGCAGCAACTTTGAACGAGAGCCGTCCAAGCAAAGAAGGCGGCAAGATGTGGAGGGTCCTCTCTCTCTCTCTCTCTCTTGTTGGGTTGCTCTCTTGTCCCACATCGATTGTGGGATGAGAGTTGAGGAGATTTTTCTCCTATATAAGAAGACTATTACTTCTTATGGAATATGTATCACAGAGTCTTTTGTGTTAACAATTAACTCTGGTTAAAAATTCCTTAGGGTGAGAGTTATAGTTAACGGGTAGAAAATTCTGTGGGGAAACTTTGGGTGTAGGTGAGAGTGGAAAAATTATGTGATTTTGTAATATTTCACATAGTGGATTTTCTATTTTCGGCCTTGGTGCCCGGGTGGTTTTTCTCCTGATTTGGGAGTTTTCCACGTTAAATATTTGTGTTATTTTCTCCAATCTTAAATATTTCTTGGGTAGATTCTGGGAAGTTTTCAAGAGTATAAATTTCCCAACAAGTGGTATCAGAGCCTGGGTAATTCTGAGTATGCTCTGTGGTTGCAGCTTTGTCTGATCTTCCACATCAGAAAAGATTGTCTTGGGTTGTTCGTGCGGCGGTGGAGCTTGTTGCAGCAGAGTCGGGATTCTGTCCAGTAACGGGAATAGGTGCTGTGTAAGTAGGTTCTGTCTAGGAGACTGGTTTTTAAGTGGGACCGTTGTGACCCCACCAGCCTTTCCTGGGAACTTACTTAGAAGGGTGATTCTTTAGGGGGCAGGTCGCTACCCTCCCTGGGAATTTATCTGATCAGTACTATTCAAGGTTGTTGTTCGATTTCTGCACGGGGTATTGGTTGCTCATCCAAAGGCACAGACGAAATGTCAGGAAATAAATTTTCAAATCTGGCGCGATTTGATGTGGAGAAGTTTGACGGGAGGATCAATTTTGGCTTATGGCAAGTGCAAGTCAAGGATATATTGATCCAGTCTGGGTTACACAAAGCGTTAAGGGGCAGAGGAATTTCCAAAGTTAGTGCTGCCAGCGGCACTGAGGAAACAGCTGGTGCGAGCAAACCTGTGATGAGCGATGAAGATTGGGAGGAGCTGGATTTAAGAGCGGCAAGTGCGATACGATTGTGCCTAGCTAAGAATGTTCTCGCGAATGTGCACGGCATATCTACAGCGAAAGCAATCTGGGAAAAGTTGGAGGAGTTGTATCAAACTAAAGGCGTCTCGAATCGGGTGTACCTGAAGGAGCAATTTCACACATTGCAGATGAAAGGTGGTACAACCATCTCAGATCACCTGAGTGTTCTCAATGGCATTGTCTCGGAGCTCGAATCCATTGGAGTGAAAATCGATGATGAGGATCAGGCGTTGAGACTCATCTGGTCTCTTCCACTTTCCTATGAGCACATGAAGCCGATCTTGATTCATGGGAAGGAGAAAATAATTTTTTCGGAGGTCACCAGCAAACTCCTGGCTGAGGAGAGAAGGCTAGACGGGGGAAGGCACAATCCACTGGAGAATCTAGCTTTAGCTGTCGGTGACGGGAAGAGGAAGAATTTCACAGGAAAGAAAGGTGTGGTTTGCTGGACGTGTGGACAATCTGGGCATGTGAAAAGAAATTGTCCGAGAGGTGGAGCAGGTTCGGCAAGTGGCTCCAGATCGGTAAGTGGAGATACCGACAATGCTGCTAATATTGTCTCTCTCTCCATGGAAGATGAAGTTTGTTGAACGAGGACAAGGACATCCTTATGACATGTCGCTAAGTTGTCATGATAGAGGATGTGTTACTATTAGCGGGTCCACAAGTTTACACACGGGCATTGGTTTGGTGGTGATGCAAGGTGTGTGGTGGAATTCATGTCGATGGGCTGATGAACTTCCAGGAAAGCCAAACGTGGAGGTTGCACCATAAGTTTCAGCAGGTTATTTTTCGACATGAGCCGAATGAAATGCTTGAAGGTGATTTCAAGTGAATATGCTTTTATGGTGGAGCATGATAGCGAAAGCTTTGAACAACTTCATCGAAGTGAAGACTGGTTGTCAGATGGGCCAAAATCGCAAGGTGGAGATTGTTGGGTTGCTCTTGTCCCACATCGATTGTGGGATGAGAGTTGAGGAGATTTTTCTCCTATATAAGAAGACTATTACTTCTTATGGAATATGTATCACAGAGTCTTTTGTGTTAACAATTAACTCTGGTTAAAAATTCCTTAGGGTGAGAGTTATAGTTAACGGGTAGAAAATTCTGTGGGGAAACTTTGGGTGTAGGTGAGAGTGGAAAAATTATGTGATTTTGTAATATTTCACATAGTGGATTTTCTATTTTCGGCCTTGGTGCCCGGGTGGTTTTTCTCCTGATTTGGGAGTTTTCCACGTTAAATATTTGTGTTATTTTTCTCCAATCTTAAATATTTCTTGGGTAGATTCTGGGAAGTTTTCAAGAGTATAAATTTCCCAACATCTCTATCGTGACTTGCCTGCCACTATTCTATTATGATTCCATTTTCTTCAGTGTTCATTAATCATTCGGTTATTAAAAACTCTCATATTTTAGGTTGATTGGGGACCCCGCCCCACAGGCAATTGATTAATCGATTGATTAGTGTACTTAACCCGCAAAAAGAACGTTTAGCACGTCATGTGATAAAAACCACAATTTGTGTGTCGACTCTTTCTTTGGCCAAGTGAGCTGGAGCTTCTTTCTATCTGTGTGGAATAGTTAACTAATTGCGTAGGAAATTAAAATTTTATGTATATAAATTGAAGTACTATATATATTAATCTATCTACCTATCCAAGAAGAGGGATTGCTTTGAGTTTTCTGGAAAAAACGGGCCTATAATGATTATGGAACAAATGACGTCCGTCTACAATGTCAATCGGGCTTTTGACCGAAGCCCAATAAAAAACAGCCCATTTCGAAGCATTCGTCGTCTTCCGTCTAGATCAGTCGGTCAGTAGAAGCTCGATCTGAAAGATTAACAGATAATAAATATTCTCCAATCGGGAAAAAATGGTGTTTAGTGCTTTGAAAGGTCAGCCTCTGGTGACTAAGGTGGCAGCCGTGGCTAAGTACGGAGTTTTTCCGGCGGCGATGATTGCCGCGCTCGTTTACTCTCCGCCCGAATACATTTTGCCCAAGAAAAATTCGGGTGCTTCTTCTTCACGCTAGGTACCTGAACGATATATTATATATTATATATATATATATATATATATATATATATATATATTAAGGCCTTTACGTTTAATCACGTGTCGGATTGGGTACGATGTGTTTGGTATGCGCTCGGACCAGTGTACACCTACATGCTCAGTTCCAAAACCGGCCATAATTTTGAGATGACTGAGAACACGTAGTTAATTTGATTATCTTAGCCTGTGGAAGAATTGGGGAAGGGATAGATAAATTTGCATGTATATAATTTGTCATTGATGGCTTCGATTCCTTCTTCTTTACTGGTTTATTATCAAAGCTCTTTCTGATCTTGAAGGCTACAAACAAAGGCAACATGTTCTTAAAACTTAGTCATTTGATAACAAACAAACAGGCTATTGGGGCCTGGTGGACGTTTGGCTTGATCCTGGATGGAGCTCCGTTTTGGTGGGTGCCTGAAGGATATATTTTACATCTTACCGAAACTCTGAATGAATTTTTGGTATGTAATAAATGAATGCAATGGCATGACATGATGTTTCTCTACTGTTCGCATCCATTCTTCTTGGTTTACTAGTTTGTTGTTTGCATCGTTTAAACTCCCAACTCCCTAAGGTATATATGCGCAGACATTAAAACAACCGGTTGCACTCTTTGGTAGTACATCAAATCACAGGTGGCTGGCTTATCATCTGCAATCAACAATTTTTTATCGCCTATGTAATGTATTTTTGTATTGCATGCATTTCTTGTACCTACCTATTCTACCATACTTAATTGTTATTATAACAGGTCAGATGAGGTCAGGAAATCAAGATTTGAATGCTCATTCGAGATAAAGGAAGGTTGGTTCAATTGCATCCCCTTCAATTGTTATTATAACAAAAAGAAGACAAGTTAATCCATGCAATAAGCAGCCTCAAATACTAGTTTCGAGAATTATGGGGAAAAACGAGAAGAAAAGAGTTGTGCGATTTTAGAAAGGGGCATTGGCACTGGAAGGAGAAGACATCACTCCGAGAATGTCAGTTACTGAAGCCATAGCACTCAAAGCAGCTTTTAGAACATCTTGAGAACATCCCGGTTTCACTATAGATCGAACCTGTAATTAATCAATCACCGATGATAATTAGCTGAATTGTATGATATATAGATGATGGATAAAAAAAAAAAACAAGTGTCCAAAAAGCATCAAAATGATTGATAATACCTCATCGAGGTGCTCCTGCAGTTTCTTGATACGACCCATGTAGTCTTGATCTTCAACGCACAGGGTTACAGGCTTAGCATCTGCTCCTGGACCCTCAAACTGAAGAGGTCCAGGGTTTCGGTACACATCGTCCATCAAGAACTTGCTAGCATTTTGTCTCAATAGCCTGCACTCAAAAACAGCACCACATATGAGAAAGACAAAAATATATACCAATTTGCATACGTAGAGATGGATCAATTTTGTTATGTTTCAGAGCTCATTGTTTGTGTTACAATCATTACATACCCGTAGGCCTTTCCTTTGATATCAACAGTTGCGGGATGTAAAGCTGGTTTTCCTAGATTTAGAGCAGCATGGCCATGTCCATAGCGCTTCACAGTCATCATAGCCTGAGAAACAAGAAGAAATTGTTTTTACTAGTTGAAGGAAAATCGCCAAGGGCCAGCAAAAATATATATAAATGACTTCTTTATTTTTTTTATTTTTTCTCTTGCATAGATTTGTTTGAGTGGCTTTTTTATTTTGTATGTGGCTTGGAGGAAAGGGAAATAACTTACAGTCATAGGAGCAGCACCGCACTTCCATTTGTTCACAGGGTTCTTCAAGTTTGTAATAGTGGCCATATAACCATTCAAACCAGCAGCGATTATATGATAGCCGACATGACCAAGCACCTGCAGCAACATATATTTTTGTTTTCATTATTTCACTCCCAAAAACCAAACAGCAATAGTGCCGTTACTTACATAGGCGTAGTCACAGTCAAACTTCGATGGCAGGGATCCACGAGCTTGATAACCAAAGAAATGGCAAATGGCATTGAATTTCTTTCCCTTATAGGTTCCTTCTTTCTGCATGGAGGGAAACACCGAATGAAACATCACAATCATCGTACAGAAGTAAAGTGATTTCAGTTAAGACAAAGCGAGCAAACACAATGAATGAAGATTAAATCATCCCGAAACGCATTCTTTGACAACTATAAATGTATCAAGATGAAGTGAATTAAGGCAAAACAGATGTATGGAGGAAAAGAAATAAAAAGGAAAAAAAGGAATCGTCGATTATGTCGTAAATGAAAGTATGATGTTAAGATGTGTAAGGCACCACAGAAAGATATGGAGTTTGTTCAATACCAGTCGCTTATTCATTTCTGCCTCAACAAGGTGAGCTAGAAGCTTTTCCGTCTCAATCTACAATGGTGAACACCAACAGAATAAGCCGAGAACAGACTAAATAAGAAAACCAACAACAATAGAAGTGTAACTCCATTACCTGGGATAGTTGAGCAGAGTCATCGGACTCCGGGTGAAGAAGAAGCTGAGCCATTGTATCACGTTCAGCATAACAGAAAAAGGATAAAACACTTCACCAAATAACACAAATAAGGATAAGGATTACCTGTTTTTTTATAAACGGTGGTAGGAATTCAAACAATGCAGATGCCCAAGGTGACAGCTGTGCAGAAATATTATCAGCAGAGACGCCTTGTCTGAGCAAACCATGAATTTCCTGGCACAGACGATGTTTTCACTCAGATGCAAGGTACGGGGAAATGGAAAAAACTGGATTATTGCATAACAGAAATCCAGCTACCTTCAGCAGAGCATAGACCTCAGGAATGCTTTCAATGAGTCCCTCAGGCAACAGGATGACACCATGATATTTATCTGAAGCAAAAACCTCAAAAGATAACCGTTGTGCACTGACATGGTATTACAAAAGAGTTCAAGACTCTACCTTGTTGAGCCCTAGCTTGAACTGCATCACATATTTGCTTTGTAATGTCAAAGAGTGTAAGCTTCAATGCAGCCACTTCCTCAGCAAGAACGACCTGCGTGAAGTTTTGAAATCTCCTTAAGGTTCACATTCATAGAACACACTATACCTTGAAGCTTTATTAATTTCAAAAGGGCATTTTCTAGGAAAACAGTAGGAGGAAAACAAACAAACCATATTGGGATGAGACTGAAGAGTGCATTCTAGGGCAACGTGAGACGCTTTCCTTCCCATGAGTCGGATAAAATAATAATACTGCAAGATGACATATATATGGATAACAATCAACAGTTTTTACAGTTTTTTTAAGAGAATAAGATGAAAATTAATTGGTCAGTAATGGTTATGTTCCAACTCTACTTAGGTTGGAGAGCAACAAATTAACTAGTGACCGGAAAATAAAACATGAATGCAGCATCTCCTGAAGGGTATCAAAAACAAGATGCTCGGGTACATCAATCACTCACCTTCTCTGCAGAAAGTGCATCTGTACACACATTGCTAATCAGCTGAGAGTTAACCTTACATATGGTGTCATAACCAACAGTTGTCTCAACAAAATGGTTTTTAAGATCACCATTTAAAGTTACAGGGATGCCAACCACCTGCAGAAAGTGAAAAAAAATGGCTTAGCAACAACAATTGATAGTGAAACAAATGTTTTAAGTAGACGGGTTAAAAAGGATCGAAAATCGCGAGCACACTTTCTTGATAAGGATACAGTGGTTATATGTACGATTTCATTTGAAAGTACAACAGGTTCAATAAACCATGAGGAATAGCTGACCAAAGCATGTTAGAACAAACACAGTATAACATGAGGTGAGGTACCTTTGTCGGGCACTTCCTTTCAACGAAAGTTTCAGCAAGCTGAGCAGCATCTGTATTAGATGTGACACCTTCACAAGCAAAATAAGGAGCATGTCTGTAAACTGAAAGCACACAACATGCCGCCCATAATGAAGTTTTAAAAAAACCATAAATTAAGCAATACCCCCAATAATGACAAGAGCATCCAGTTTCAAATCTGTGCATGCTTTTAGTGCTGCATTAACTTGCTCGGTGGTTCTAATTTGATCTTTTGTACGTCCAAGCATATCATAACCACCTTTTAAACAAAACCCACAATTCCAATCATGATTCAGTATAAAAAAGATATTTAAACAACATGATACAGTTTTATAAATAGTGTACCCTGATTCTTATAGGTAGCAAGAATGTCATTGGTAATCTCTAATGTTTTCTGAGCAAATAAACCATCAGAACCTCCTGTGATGCACACAAAAATTTGAATCAAATCAAGCAACATTTAAAAGGTTCACGCAGAGGAATGATGGGATATTCAACTCGATACAGCTTAAAATGCAAGAACAGCACGTTATGTAATCTCTATACAGCTGATCAGTGAGAACTATCATGAAAAAACTCCTTACCCAAAAACCCAAGCAAAGTACTTTTAGGATTGTGAACCTTCAAAGCATCATGAAGACCCCAAATAACATTATGTCCTCCAGGCGATTGTCGCCCACAGAACACGACTCCCACTCTGAGAAAGAACAAACAAACTTCAGCACAAGAAAATTTTACTGTGGAGGATCAGCAAAAACAAGATATAAACAATCTTTTTAAGTAATATGATGATAGATATTCAAAGGGAAGGGACATTATATATTTATTTTGAGAAGTAAAAAGCGAAGAGGCAGTAGACTATGTACCTAACTGCAGGATGCTCGGTGATGATTTGAGCATCGGGAACCTTCACGGTCGTCCTCAAGAAGTGGGCTAGAGGCTGACCGAAACTGTGGGGAAACGCTCCGCCAATGGCATGGGCATCTGAAGGGTCCGAAGCTGTGGTTGCATCACCAAACTCAACACGGACAGTGGTTCCCTGTAATAAGATCACAGCAAATTATCAAATGCATGATTAGCCCAAAGCAGTTGCTACAATGAATGCGTCGATAAATCCATAAGTATGTAATCACAGGCGAGTTATGAAGCGCCACTCCAAAGAGTATGACAAGTTATAATGAAACGATATGAAGAGAACCAGCAAGAAATGAAACGTGTGCAGGACACAAAAAACAATGCCACAACATGAAAGCGGAAAACGTGTGCACCATATGAAAAAAATTAAAGCGCACATACGGATCCAAGCATCAGATCTATACAGCATGCCCAGCCACCACTCTCCAACCAATAGTACAACAAATTGATTCAGATCCATTTATCAATAAGAACTCACACAGATCGCTGCTCCCGAAATAATTAGTGATCGATCATAAAAAGAAAAAGGTGAAACAAGAAAAAACGAAAAGAGGACCTGAAGACAAGGTGGGAGTTCAGGTTGGTAAAGAGATCGAAGCTTTTGGAGACCAGAAAGCTCCCTCGCAACGCCGTAGTCAGAATCCATTTTTTTTTCCTTGAGAACACAGCAACGATTTCTAGACAGTCACTCACTCACTCACCACCAAACTACGTCACACGCAAGCAAGCAAGCAAAGCAAAGCAAGCACCTATTGTTGTTATGAAAATTTTCTCAGCTTTGTAAGTGTCGCCGCCTGCCTATTTATGTATGGGCGATATTACCAACCAAACCTTTGCATAACCTATATTTATATGACCATAATACCCCCAACAAGTTTTTTTGGTTCCTTCCTATCTAATATCCAATATTTTGGCATGCTTTTCTCTTGTTCACAATTTAGAAAATATTCTGCATTTAATTAAAATATTTCGATTACAAAATATATACACATATATATATATAGGTATAGTATATTTAAAGGAGTGCGTGAAAGAATATTCTATAAAACTTAAATTGATTGGATAGCTGCTTCTTTTGTCGGCAAAAATCAGCTTGTATATTTTATCTTAATTCATTAAAGAAGAAAAGAAGAGATTAAATTAATCATTTTGATGAGATGAAGTTCATAGGAAATGTTGACTTGCAAAGATCTTTAATGGCATATAAATCAATCTATGGTCTCGAGATATAGTAGGAGGATGATGTTTTTCTGCACCAATAAATTCAAATTTTTTTTCCGAACCAATAAATTCAAATTAAAACCCACTTTTTAATACATACAATACAATGCAGAGAGTAACCAACCAACCTATAAATCCACACACGTAGTAAGCCCATCAACCACTACAACACCATGGGGTATATTTGGGCTGGGCCTATGTGCTTCTGAAAATATAATAATAATAAATTAATAATAGAGGAAAGGAATGAATCTACCAAGCAAAGTCGCTCTGGCTCTGCCCTCGCTACACGAGAAAGAAAGAAAGCCTACAAGTTGGTTGCTTTTTTTAATAATCAATCATAAAGCACAACAACACATCCACACTTCACATCTTGTTTGTTACCATCTTCAAGAAGCTACCAGAAAAAACTCACCTTAAAAATCCCTTTAGAAAGAGGCAAATCGAAGAGATCCATCGATCAGCGATCATGATGTCTATGGCATCGTCGTCGTCTTCACGGTTCGCATCTCTGAACGCGAAGCCAGCTGTGAAAACGGCGCCGCCCTCCTCCACCGCGGGGAGGAGATCTCTTGCTTATTTCAGGGTTCGATCGGATATGAAGATCTACAAAGGGACGCGCATGAGGGAGCAGAAACTGACGGAGATGATCGAGCAGAAGGTGGTCGAAGCCCAAAAAGTATGTGCTGAGGACGAGACCTCCGACGAGTGCAGGGTGGCGTGGGACGAAGTTGAAGAGGTCAGCCAGGCCAAGGCCGACCTTCGCCTCAAGATACATCAGCTTAAAAAGGACCCTTTGGAACACTTTTGCCAGGAAAACCCTGAAACCGATGAGTGTCGCATCTACGAAGACTAGGACTTTTGCACCATTATCATCCGTATACATATATCCTACTGTCCTTTCTTTGTAAATTATTTGCCGTGAAGATTTTCTGCCTGTGTCTTGTTCCTAGCCTAGTGGATTGGGATATTTCATATGATGGGATGCATAATGATATTTACGGGCAAGTAATATGATCACCAATACAGACAGCATTTTTGTAATTACATCATAGTTCCTAAAACCACTATACGTGTATGTATATACAACAACTGGGAACTCATGTTTAGAAAAACGCCAGCTGATTCACAGTTCCCTTCTGCACAATGGGCAAGAGCCGTGTCTCTCGAGCCAAGGGTCTATACACAGAAGGTGGAACATGTGTTCACAATTTGGTAATCTTCCTACTGCTTTCCCCAATCTGAAAGTCCTACATTATCCAAATGGCCACAGAATTAGGGCCACCATGACTATCAACACGCTATAGTGTATTGAATAAAAATGATAGACAGACAACAAGGCGATGGCAAGATACCTACCTGTAAGCAAACCGAGCAAGTTACTTTTTCCCCAGAACTATCAAGATTGTTGCCTCTAGTTATTACAAATGTTGGGATTTTTTCAAGTGTGTCCACCAGCAAATCTTTTGCTCCTCCAGTGTCAACAATGCTGTGGGCTTCTTCATATGTCGTTTCAACAGCTCCCATCTTATGAGTTGAATTCATTTCTTATTGCTTGAAACAAGAAGTGGATATACAAATTAACTGTTACTGGAAAAAAATGAAAGCATGGTACCTGACTTTGCACCGCGCTAAGCATAGCAGGATCAATGCGCTCACGAACAAGTTGCCCACTAAGAAGGCTTCTTGTTAACACATAGATCTGCATGAACCAAATTGATTTTTGATCAAGAAAGACAGATACATATATTGAGAACTGAGCATGAAAATTTGCCAGGCTTTCAAATATTCTAAACACATGAAGCATTAGGTAAAAGGTAGCCTTCATTATTCCAATGCTGTAGCTGACCTCACCAGATAGAGAACACATCGGATCCCAGACTCATCCGATTGCCATATAACTAGCGAGGATTCAAAGACCTCAATAGAGAAAACAGCTCCTGATATGGCACCAATAGAAGCCCCTTTCATGAATCCACACTCTGTTTCCTGACCAATTAAAGCTCCAGTCATCGCCCCTAATAAGGTACCCACTGGAGAAGAATAGATGGCGGGGAGATTAGCATTTCAACGAGGCTAAATCATTGATACTACGTATAACAGATTGGAAACCTAATACCCATGTCCGAAATATACTAATTCAAACAACAAAACAGACCCCTTTTTGATTTCCAGCTTACGACCTCAAACATCGTAAAATAAGTTCGACATATCAATATCAAACGACGAGACCCCCCATTAACTAATCTCAACGCCCTCAGACAGGACTAAGACATCAATATTCCATTTAGGAGAAGAATCGATACCTTTATGGCAAATTACCGCAAAACAAAAGAGATGTATTTACATATATCCGGCAATTGAGGCGTCGTATCATATGTATAAAAAGAAGAAGGATATCAACAAAAAAAATGATGAAGCTAGGATTCACCAACCCATGGCAAATAAGAAACTGAGAATCGTGGAGAAAACACGCCCAATGATAGCATACACCGCGTCTCGAACAAAATGCTTGATAAAACACCCAATCGAGCTGTGCGATTCCGGGGAATCTGCTGACGATGAATTCGAAACGTAACGGGAAGAGCCTGAACCATTCAACTCCATCAAACCATCGATATTCGAGGGAAACTGTCCTGAACCTCGACTCAATTAAGAAGGTTTCACTTTTGTTTTTGTTTTCCCAGGAAAACGACGAACGACTAATAACGCCAGATAAATTTTAAAGAAATATATATATATATATATATATGTTGATAAAATTAAGGTTATCCATATATTACAATTACATTACTCTTTTTTTTTAAATATATATATATATATATATATATATTACACTACTACGTTACATTCCTTCACGTTATTTTCCACCTTCACCGTTGCCAGCCAGCACCGTTGGACGACGATGATTCAATTAGGAATTCGTTGGACCCTTTTTTCATAGCTATTAAAAAGTAATATATAATGGCCTCAAGAAATTCATCATCCTTTTTTTTTTTAAAATCTATACAAAATAACAGCCTCATACAATAAACTGATGACTTGATTAGTCAAAAAGGGCTATATAGCTTACCGTTCAGTCCAAGTAAGAGTCTTTGGTTCAAAAACATCATCTGGTGGATGCTGAGAAAATAAGTAAGTCTACGCTATGAAAACCTTAAACCAAGCACACAGGATGTGAATCATAACTAAATAAATATAAAATCCGAAACATCACCAAAATGCATTTGTTAACTCCTTTTCCATCTATCTGCAAAAAAATCGAGTCAAGAAGGTAAGAGCATCATCTTCACACCGTGCAGATCGCCGGTAGTCTTAGCTTGGTTTTGAACAGACTCAAACGACTGCATGCACACGTTAGCAAATCCCGTCATTGCCTGAAACACGTGTGGCATACATATCTGCAGGTTATTTATCGTCATAGCCCGAGTCGAGCTCGTAGCCTTCCCATACTTGGCCTTCTCATCCTCCGCTTTTGCCTTCAAAATCTCCACCTTTGCTCTCTTTTCCCTAATGGGATCCACTTTACCCCCCGCTTCAGTAGGCTCCTGCATTGTGGGGTATTTACTCTCCAACGATCTCAGCTCAGAAATCTTTCTCTCGTACTCTTTACCTGCAGACTCCGATCTTCTCTTCTGTTTCTGCTCCTCTGCTTGTTGCACTACTATCGCGTGGATCGTCGCCAGAAAACTCTTTATCCCTTCCGAGGCCACCTTGTCCGGAGCGTTGTTGATGGCGAGCTGCCACTCTTCGCACAGGGAGTATATTGCAGAGTCTTGCTTTGTTTTGCTGCTCAAGGGGTTGTTGACTACTTGAAACAAGCTCAACCGGAGCCAGCCTGTTAGGGACTGAGCGTAATCTCTCTGAGCCTTTATGAGGTTACAGAAAGAGAGGTGCCATTTTTGAGCTTCGAGCTCCAGTTGAAGAGTCGACTGCTGGAGAATTTCTGAAGTGGGCTCATCCGATGGGGTGATGATATTGAGGTACTTGAGCTGTTGGGCTATGTGTGTTTGGACTTGGTGGAACTCATACATACTTCTCCACATGCTCGTAAGCCTTGAAGAAGGAAAAAAAAAAAGCAGCCTTTTTTTAACAAGAGAAGCAAGAAACAATAACACAGATATTTTCGAGAGAAGTTTTTTAATAATGCAAACCCTTTAACAAGCTCAAGAAGTTGAGGGTAAAGCTTCGTTTCCCTCAGTTTGATGATCTCTGCTGAAGTAGTTTCAATTGCTTGAAGGGCAACCATCATCTGAGATTCTAATTTCTCAACTTCCTTCTTGGCCTTCTCAGTCTTGATATAGTCAGCATTCTTTAACTCCAACTTCCTCAGAATATCTGCTTTTTTCTCATGTTCTGATTTCAACTGCTCGGCATTCTACACAAGATCAGATGAGATGAGATGAGATGATCAGGCATCAACAACACCACACCAGAGTCTATTATCCTCCTATTCCCAAGCATCGACGGTGTCTTAATTAAGATGATGATATTTAAAGAAAATTGTATACCTTAACCTCTTGGTAGAGTTTTTTCTCCCACGCATATAGCCTCTCAACCGTTGAACAATGACCAGCATTGCCCTCATTGCCGGAAACGGCCATAGGATCCTCACAAAACTTGCCAAATGCATTCCATCTACCGCTATTGGAACCCCATGACCAAAACATAGGACTCAAACTCTTACTACCATGATCTGCATATCCAAACATATCAATCATCCAAAAAAATCAGTAGCAAACAGGTTTCTTTTAATAAATGAGAAGAATATAATACTGCAAATTAAATTACCAGAGGATGCCTGTCGATTGAGGGTGCAGATTGGGACTTCTAGTATAGCTGAGAGTGGGCCAGCAGAATTAGCAGCCTTTAAGAAGTAATCGTCAAGCTCTTTTATGATCTCGAGCAAATCCTTACCCTTGCTGGACACCACCACCGCAAGATCACTACTTTCCGTAGCAGTCTCTGACGCCGCCACCACGTCTCGCCGGACGTCCGCCGCTGCTGGTTCAGAGACAGCAGTGCTTTCCTCCCACGTCTCCTCTTCGTGATCCACCGCCGAGCCGCGTCCGCCGTCGAATGGGAACCAGAAATCCCAAGGTGAGGAGGAAGCTGGCGCAGGTGGTGGAGGCGGAGGAGGAGGTGGATGGATGGTGGCGGAGGAGTTTGTGGTGGACCAAGAAGTTGGGGTGGGGCTCAATGGTGGTGGGGGTGGAGGTGGAGGTGGGTTAGCCTCCGGAGTCGTAGCGGACGGTGGGAGGCGGTGGTGGGTTGTCTCGGAGGTGGCGAATTGGAGCAGAGCGGAGCCGGTGTTGCGGAGGGACAAGAGGTACATGCTGTGGGCGGCTGAGAAGGAGTGCCTCGCTTTGACAAAGTGCTTCATGTATCTCTTTCTTGCCTTGCACCTCGACACCATCTCTTTGCCGTCTAATCTTGAATACCAACAGCCCATCGTCCTCTTTGTTTGTGTCCGTTGGAGAAGAGAAGAGAGGTGAAAAATAACAACTAATAGTAATGAATGAGGCCTTTCACCATCGGATGAGATTGAATTCAATAATTTTTGCCTTTTCTGATCTGTCCTTTACTGGCAAAAAGAAGTAAAAGAAATTAAAAATCTTACGAGTGAATTCGGACAGAGAGAACAACACAGCAAAATCCTTAGAATCTCTTCTTTTATGCAAATTAACCTCTCGGAAAAAAACAAAACACCTTACCTGGTGATGATGAATCTCCACTGATGAAGACGACACGACACACACGGCGGTCTTGGAAATAGTGCCATACATTCATTTTACGGCTTTATAAATAATTTTGTAGCTGCCCTTCATTTAATATTTCTTTTTCTTTTTCACTGATTAAATAATTTTTTAATATAATATAAAAATAGAAAAATTGAGTTTCAGCATGTGAAGAGTACAATTGCACTTTTAAGATCACACAATGAGCTCTCCCGTCATATATGTCGTGACACCTAATATTTTGAATCCTGAATCTGAAACAAATTTTTTTAAAGTAATGATGATGAGAACATAGTAAGATTTAAAAGAGCTCAAACACAATAATATGCCAAGAAATTACATATAATTGTACATGATGGGAGCATAAAAATTTTGAATTATGTATGGTGTAGTATATGATTGGTACGAAAATGGTCAGCGCTAATCAGATTGATTTTCGTTAGGATCTAAAAATAGACAATGCGTTAATGGAGGGAGTATTATTATTGACCATTTCGGGGCACTTTTGGGATTTTGTTTCTAACGGATAAGTAATTCAAAAAGACAGACAGAGAGTCAAGGTGCTTTGTATTTTATTTTAGGACGAATATTGTTTTTAAAAGAGAATTACCCGTAGAGAACAACTTGCATGAAAGGCCTATTAGCACAGTTGGTTAGAGCATCGTGCTAATAACGCGAAGGCGACAGGTTCGAGACCTGCATGGGCCAGATTTTAATATTTTTTTTGTCTATTTTCTCTAAGAAATAATAATCACTCGGTTTGTGCAATAATATGACTAATTTCATCTTCATCATCTATGGCAAAGCCAAAAGAAACAAGTCTCTTTATCTCACAAAGTCCCTTATTTCAGCAACCCACACACGTTACATCACAGCACGGATGACGAAGAAGTGAGGCTTTCTTTAGAAAAGTTATCAGAAACTTAGAATGAATGTCCGTATCTCCATGGGACCAAGCTCGACTACAAGACTCTCCATGTCCACAGGAGCACCTCTGATCGAGGAGGAGGAGGAGTTGTCGTCTTCACCAGTACCTCCTTCGACTTTCCACTTCATCCTCTTCATGTCCGATTTGTTTTGATTAGCAGATAAGCTTGTTTCAAGTATACTCTTTATCTGACCACAAAATATAGTTGCACAATCATATCCCCCATTTACTACATAAACCCACCCCAACAACTAGATAACAATAACTTGGTGTTGGTGTTGGATGGTACTCACTGTTTTTGAAGCAAACATTCTCTTCAACTCGACTTTTGCAATTCCTGAGTAGCGAGGGTCTTCACCAGCCTGTTGTTGTTGTTGTTAGTGGGTTTAGTTTCCTTAATATTCAAAGAATTCAAGAAGCGAGACTGACACCAATCATGTTACTACCTCGTATAGATGAGCAAGACGAAGAAGCACACTTCCCTCTGCCAACTCCTACATCATTACATACACATCTGCTAAATGTATAGCTAAATGAAAAAAAAAAAAATGAATGTCCAGCAGATTTGCATATATTAATAATAATGTCACGCACCTGAAGAGTTATTAAAGCCACATTTTGTGGCAAGTTATAGTTTGTTTCCATGGCCGTGGACGTCGTGGCGTGTGAGGATTTCCAGCTGTCAGAGTTCTGTCACCAAAAAATGAATTCATTGTAATTTCCCATTGAGGAATTTAAAGAGTTTTGTAATAACATTAGCAATTACGTACTTGGTGCGCGAAAGCCAGAAGAAGCGGAGAATATATCTCTTGGCCTGTTGTTCTACGCCACTCAGCTCCCGATCCAACATCTTCGATGCTTATGTAATAAGTTCCTCGTACTGTCATCCCTTCGCATTCATTACCGACGCAGACAGTCTCGTTGAGAGGCTCAGACACGCCTCTACCATCATCCTTAAGTATTCGTCTGCATAAGTAACAACAAATAATGAAATATCAATCCAAAGCAAACACTAGAATTAGCTCGTATAGTAAATAATCAAATCTTGAGGACATTATTTATATGCCCGTGTGTATGTTGTGTTACTACACACACCTATGTAGCATTAATTCGATCTGTCCATCGTTTATGCTCGACCCACCAGCTGCCCGATCAACAAGAACCGACAACTCAGCCATATTATCCACGGTATAAATACCAAGATTAATCTGAAACAACCAAGGCACATTAATACATTTCTTAACATTTTTTCCAGAAAGAAACCATATAATTATCATAGATGAATGAGAGTTACTGGATAATAGTTCCCAGAGACAGGTTGTGTGACAGTGAGAGGATAGTCGGCTCTGTAATCTCTAACCTGAAATGTTGCAGAAAACTGATTCAAGTCATCATTAAAAACAAACTTATTTGCGGAGAAATTTTGAACTTATTGCAGAAACATACCCGTTTCAGAAAGTCTCTTCCATTTGAGTCAGTGAAGAACACTTTATTTGTGACCATATTAGCACTCATTCTTGTAATAACCTCCTTCCCGACGTTGTCGTCAACAGGAATGGGACCAATCTTCATATCAAGGTAAAATAAAATGGCTTAGTTAATGTTTTATTAAACAAGAAAAGTAAGAAAAAATCCAATCGCCAAAGCGAAAATCCCACCGTATATTCGATTTCAGCGTGCTCTTTGTCCTTATAGACTCTAATTATCTGAAATAATTAACAGAATAGAATAAATTTTATCGTAATGAAAGTGAGTGTTTGAGATAGATAAACAGAAAAACTAGACCTGGTAGATCCATGGACTGAACTGTTGGTGAACTTCATCAACTAGAGTTCCTTGGATGATCTTCAAAGGAACCTGCAATCAGCAAAATGAGAGAGCAATGAACAAAATAAAATTGATATCACCATAAAATGGCGGGGAAAAAAGATAGATATTTCCAGTTCAGATATTCAAATCAAGACAACTCACTGAATTAGACACCGATGAAGGAATAGATCCATTGGGTCGAAATATATACGCACCAGAAGCCTGCAAGTTCCAACACAACATGCATGCGGGAATAATTAATTAATTACCAACAATCCACAATATGTATTCATCCTGAATTATATTTCCCAACTACATTACCTGCGAGTCAGAAGCATCCCCTGGGCTCGAAGCGTACCAGTAAAAACTTTGTTGTATTGGCACATCAATCTGTTACAAAAAACACATGAATCGATGTAAGGATACAAATTTACTGATCATGCAAGGATTCAAATGTGTGGATTGTTAGTTACTCCTTTTTTAGAATTGAGGATGCGCTTAAGCTGTCCGGTTTCAGAGGAAAAGAACAATTTCAAGTCTCCTGGTCCAATTTCGATAGTTTCATTACTTTGGAGCTTATCAGACATAGATAGAGTTTCTGCACAATTAACAGGTTAAATGTAAGCAAATGAGTGGGTGTATCACCATGTATAATAAAATCATGAAATGTGATTAAATTGTTAGGGATATTATACCTTTTTGAGATTTCCCCGAAACAAAATAAGTATTCCAACCGAAAGCAGGCACCGACGCCCTAAAGACGAGCCAGAATTTTGCAGCATGTTTGTCTGAAACTCCGGTGTACGCCTCCACATAGAATTTTCTCAGGTTGGTTGTTACATCATCAATTTCTATATATTGAGACTCTACACCATTTCCATCAGAATCAGTGACAATGAGATCTTGGTCATTTACCTGTAATAAATATTTTTTGGAGGTTAAAGGGGATATTATCTTCGGACTTAGAAGTGAAGAAAAATAAAAAGAACTTATTAGATCAGAAAGAACAAAGATGTTCTTACAGGTATTCTTATAAATTCAGTTCGATTCCATCCAAGCGCGTTGTATGCAACAATCACCTTATAATCACAGCCATTCACGATCATCAAAGCATTATTATAACACATCGTTTAGTCTGAAATTGTGATAAAAAAAAAAAAGAGTAACACTTACCAAACTATTCCCTTCAGATATATCTTCTTCTGTAGGTGGACAGTAACTTATATTTAACAACTGACACTGGCTGAATGTCCCAGTTGATGGAGCACAGCCACCATTAAACTTCGCATCAGTCAGACACGACAGAGCTGAATTCACAACAGTTTCTGCCTGTGTAATTACATCTCTCATTTCTTTTTGCCCCCCAGAAAAGAACTATATATAAATAAATATTGCAAGAAAATGAATTAGTAGCTAAACAAATATTGACCTCTGAGGTACCAATAGCCAAGCGTTTTGCATAGTCATTTGTGGTGTGCTGCTGAGCTGTGCCGCTAGCAGCATCGTGGTGCTGTGCAATTCCTAAAGCATCTCCTAAGCTATTACTGACATTTGATCCCAATCCAGTCATAAACTCGAGTTGACGAGCTGCCTATTCATGAAGAAGATCACATTTATTTCAATAATAAACCTTAACATACGATCACTACAAAAAAGAGGCAGAAATGTGACAAGACACAATTCTAAGTGAATACGCTTAACAAGATTTCTCAACATTTCTCTGATCTTGGCACTAGATTGTAAAAAAATGAGTTTGAGATTATTTATAACAGTACAAAAATTACCAAATAATAACCACTTAGCATGCGGATGTATCTTTTCAAGGCAGGGCGACTCGTGTAATAGCCAGTCCAGTAAGCATTGACATTGTCTGCATATCTATCAGAGCAAATGAAAATAGGATTAAATCTGTAAAATATTTGTCAATGCAGTAACTTCAAATGCAGTTCGTGAATTTACGGGAAATAATCATCGACTTTCAGAGCCCAAGTTTCGTTAGCAGCGTTCTTTGCATCTGTGTATATGGATGGGGTGGAATATAACGCATTAATCCGTCCATCCTGTTTATTATTATGGGCAACATAATAATCGATTAATAGTCAATATAAGGTAACACACATGTAAGAACACTGCTAACACAGATAAGAAATACCTGCTTGACGTAATGGATAAGTTTATCCATTTGCCTGAACCAAGTCTCAGCATACTGATACTGGAAATCATCTCCCATAGTCCACATGATGTGATTTGTTCTAGTCACATTTGCCTTCATTACAGAGACGGGCGAACCTTAATGCATCTGTGTTGTTTCTGTTATTAGCTATTAAGATACTTAACATTAATGGTTTTTACCTGAATAATTGCAGCAGTAATAAAATCATCAACTCGTTGATCAACATTGTAGTCGAAAAGAAGCTGATCGTCCTATATTTTATCAATCAGCTTAAAAGTTTTAAGACCAAACAAAGAAGAAACACACAGAACGCAGTCACATAAAGTGTCAAAAATTTTCTATTTCATCACCGAACCTGGACAGGATCAAAGACACTGTCTACTTCAAAATGAAACCCATCAGGAGGGCTATAGTGAACTGGAAATGCATTGGCAAATATCTGCAATAAAAATCCAAGAATTAATATGATTGGGGAAAGTGCATACACATATACAAAATAAATACGTTACACTACTAGTAACCTGGGAAGAGGGACCAAATGTCCTAGAGCCCTGCCAAATGACCTCAAGTGTCTTATCTTCTTTGCGTTTTGCTCTGTCTTGGTAATCAACTCGTGCAAAATGAACAGAGTCAAATCCCACCTAGAAAGATGCAAACAGACAACCAAAAAAAAAGTCCAAGTAAACAAATAAATGACATGACATTAAGGTATGCAAAACTTCAGAGACAGCCCAGATTTTAATACCTCTGCACCTAACAGATAAGCTTGCACGGCAGAATGTCCGAAGGGATCGATCTGCCAGCCCGCTCGAGGAGTCTTGTTAAACAATTCTTTAATCCTTTGATGTCCCAATGTTGTTTGATCAATCATGTCTATGTAATGAGTAGCTGCTTCGTCGTGCATACACCAACCACCGTTACTGCATAGAGATATCTTTAACTATGGACAACAAAGTTATGAATATGTATAATCGGGGTTTTTAGAAAAAGGCTAATCTCGTACACAAATTCCATTTGGCCAGCATCAACTAGCTTTCTCACTTGTCGCTGGATTTCTGGGCTTTGCTCTTCCCACCATCTATGGAAAAATGCCTGTTTATATATCACACAAACAAGTGAAAGTACAATTAAGGTACCAAACCACCGAAAAGGGCATTGTCATGTCTACTTCTACACCCACGAAAAAACATGATTTCCAAATTCAAAGGAATATAATTCGTTTCAGTACCATTTCAGCAAATATGAACTTTCTGTTGGGATCACGTTGTAACGCCATAACAACCGAGTCCAGAGTATTTTGGACACAGGCGCCCTGCAATTTTTCTCCTCAAATCATTATTCAACATCGAACATGAAAAAATAATCAAATCAGCTGATGAGCTTGAGAATACCTGAATGCTGTTGTTTGAGCCGACATAGTACTGATCGACTGTCTTAAGCCAGCCCACATCGTCATGCGAGTGAGGAACCAAGTGAACATTGAGCTTACCCTCCACAATCCCACCGCCAATGTTGTAATAGATGTTACCTTGGACCCCATCTGCTCCAAAATACCATAAGCCCGCACAGATGAGGAGCAAAGCCCGCAAGGAGTTTCCCATTTAACTTGGTGAAAGGTTCGAGGGCCAGCGCATTATGATTTCAGGAGTGGAGCTTATTTGTACAGTGGAAAAGCATTAGTTTAGTGAAGAAGGGGCCGGACAGTAAAGGACAAATATTTTGATTATCATTATTCTATCAAAGCCGGCTGAGTTTCTCGTACCAACCGCGACTATGAAAGATGACAGACAGCACATGATGATGAAGCATTGTTAAATTTGATGTATGTATGTGGATAAGGATAGAGAATAGAAGAGAAGTAGTAGAATGGTTTTCTTCTTTTTTCCTCCGCAAAGGACAATCAGAGGCAAAACCGAGGAAGGAGGACAACAGAGAGTGATAGGTTGTTCTTGGGCTGGCCAGCAAAACTAAGCCCACGTCATATGCAATTATTGTATTGTTACGCAGATTGAATAGATGAGAAACCATCTGATGATGATATGTTCACGAGATACAGCTTTTGAATTTGATGTGATCTTTTGCGCAATATAATTTTGGTTTGCAGTAATTATAAGACACTAAGAAAAAACGTGGTGCCAGAAGACCAAACGACTTTCACTTTGTCAACACTGTTTTGTACTTAGAGAAGAGAACAGCATTTCAACTTTTGTTATTTGCTGCTGCTGCTTAATTGATATATATATATATATATATATACACATACGAAAGGAATACCAACCAACAGTCGCCATCATCATCATCATCTTTTATATTCACAAGCTCAACAATAATAATAGGGCCTTTCTTAAAATTTACGCACGCCACCACCTCCACCTCCTCCTCCTCCTCCTCCTCGTGTTGATGGACTTGACACAACACGAGAGCTCATGCTGGCCGTTCTCAAGAGCCTGCGGAACTCCGATAAGCTAATCTTCCCATCTTTGTCAATGTCAGCTTCTTCCAGAAGCGGATCAATCGAACCCCTTAGCCCCGTGTGCTGATATAGATATAGATACACATACATAAATGGGATGATGATGATGATAATGTGATCAACTATACTACTAACCGTTTTGATTTCTTCGGGAGTAATGTATCCATCTCCATCGACATCAAACTTCTCGAAAGCAGCCTTGGATATGTGCTGCCATTTCTCAGAGTCATGCTCTTCCAGTTGGTTCACGTGCACCGTAGCTGCCACAAACTCCGAGAAATCCACCAGCCCATCTGTGTTGCTATCAATCTGACAAAACGATCTCACATCAAAATTTGTTGGTTCCGTGGAATCAAATGATTGAGTTATTAATGTATGTATCACACGTACCGCTTGAAGTATTTCAGCAACTCGCGAGTCCTTCATTTTCCACGGAAGATCCTTCTCCAGAGCCTTAAGAAATGAGGAGATACATACATACATACATACAATTGTCAAAAATTGGAGCTTGATAATCTCAGTCTATCTACCTACATACATACAAAAGGAGAAAGTAGTTAGTTATTTTACCCGTCTCATTTCCTCGAGACTAATGACGCCATTTTTATCCACGTCGATCGCATCGAACTGGTCCCGGAGATCAGACAGCTCCTCCTCATCCATCGTGCCCGCAAGTGCCTGTAAAATGTTTAAAAAAAAAATCAACTTATGTCTACTGTAATGATTTGTTGAATAAGGCGGCACAGCGCGAGAGATGTATACTCTACCCGAAGAGCAAACTGTTTGAATCGGCTGTATTTGACAAACTGGCGAATGTTGGAGAGAACGGAGATGTCAAGTGGGATCTCTGAAGCTTCACCTCCTTCTTTAACCCATGGATGTGCTGAATAAATTAAAAAAAAAAGTTCACACGGTTTTATTTCGATGATTCGAAAAGGAAAAAGAAAAAGAAAAAAGACAAAGATAAGCTCTATTTATATCAATCAATCAGTATCAGAAAATAAGATGTCAATAATTCAGCATCATACACAGGGCCTGTGCAGCAGTGAGCCTAGCACGGGGATCCTTTGTGAGCAGTTTCTTTACGAAATCTTTTGCAGCATTGCTTATCTGTGGCCACGGCTTACGCTTGAAATCAGGCTTGTTTCTTAGAACCTAAACACAAAAAAAAACAGAAAAAACGTGTTCATTCATTGAACCCAAGGTTCTCTCATTAAAAGGAAAAGGAAAAAGTATAATTCATCACCTCCTTAAATATGCCATCCTCCGTTTTGTCCCAAAAAGGCCTACGGCCACACAGCAAAATGTATGTAATGACACCGATGCTCCATGCATCTGACTCGGGCCCTGACCTACGCTTCAGTACCTCTGGAGCAACATAATATGCACTCCCAACTATGTCTTGGAATTTCTTCCCTGTAATAATTTCGATAGAATAATTTTAAGTTTGGATGATCGGTATTTGGCAGTCAACATAAAAATAAGTAGCATTGTCCCGAAACACACATCGGTGTAAGATTGGATTCCCAAATATGAAAACTTTCAGATTAATTTAATTGTAAGAATCAGATATATGTGACTGATTACCTGGTCTTATGAAGTCTGAAAGACCAAAATCTGTTGCCTTTAGCGGTGAATCTTCATTTGTCGATTTAAATAGAAAGTTCTGAGGAAAAGGTAGTTGTAAACATACATCAGCAAATAATATCCAATACGAAAAAAAAAACATATTAAACATGAATCCATACCTCTGGTTTCATATCACGGTGCACAAAGCCATGTAAATGGCACTCGGCTGCCACTTTTAGCATCTGCCTCACGACTCTTGCTGCGTCTTTTTCTGAGTAACGGCTATCTTTTCTGTTGGAGAAAAAAACATATTTTTTTTCCTTGGTATCAAGTCCAACAAAGAAATATAGTATTAAATTTCAAGACTTAAGGTGGGCAGATATGCTTACTTTGATAAGATTCGATCTAGCAATTCTCCACCTTCACATAATCTAAAGAGGCAAGAAGAGTTAATAAGAAAATCTATCCAGTGGTAAGATCATCATTTTAGTTTTATGCAATGCTTGCATGATATTATGTGATCCATATTATCTTGAACTAAAAAACATACTCCATCACTATATATACGTAATTATCATCTTCAAAAGCATTGTAGAAGTGAACCACATTCTCATGACCAGCTAAGGCTCTCAATATCTTGACTTCGCGCTTGACGTCCTCGACAGCAATTGGAAGAACCATCTGCATAATTTCAGAAAATATAAGCTAATTAACATAATTGCAATAATGCCAAGGATAAAGCTAGAGATATAACGTAAGTCCAACCAATTTTACCAGTCTTTCAAATCGACAACAACATTTTCGACATGTTTTTATGTTACAACGGGCTAATTCAACAACTTTTCCCCTTATTATTTTCATTTTGCAGCCATGAGAACGGAAAAGATGTTCACAATTTTGTGTTCTAATGTACACGATCACCGAAACCTCTTCCCTGAATCAGCTTAGATCAACCTGTCATAATGTGGAATGCTTTACCAAATTTGTCATCCTAGCATCAAACAATCTAAATAAGAAACCGATTAGACCATAGCTGACAAATTAACCATACAAAATGTAATCCTCATGAGCCCAAAAAACCCGCAAACATATCAAACACGACCGTGAAGCTAAAAGTAACACTATTTCCAGGTAAGGAAAGCAACAAAATATTAATTCGACCTTGTTCTTGTCTATTCTCTTGACAGCAACACGATCTCCATTAGATTTATCAATGGCAACGTATGTATACCCAAACTGGCCGTGTCCCAACAATTTGCCAATCGTATACTTCTTATCAAAGTCCTTATCGTAGCCAAAATCCGTTCTTTTCCCACATGGAATGGCCCCGTATGCCCTCCTTGAACAGTTCTTGACAACATGGTGAGAATGTTTATCCTGTTGATGCTTCTCTTTGCTTTTCTTGGGATCATCATTAGTATTATTATGAGGGCCCTCTTGTTTCCTGTGGACAACTGCCTTGGTGGTTGACTTTCCCGTCTCCACAGCGGCGGTCGGATTGTGTTTCCCGCCTCCTCCGGTGGCGTTGGGACGATTGATTTTTATGGTGGATAGACAGGCACCCATTTTTTTTAATGCAAATAAATTACAAACAAACAAGAAAAAGATTCCAGCTTTTCCTTTTTCCTGTTTCCTAAACTATAAAAAGAAGATCCCAGGGATTCGCGGTATCCGACGTAGGATTCAACAGGGATCAGCTGCGGTGTATCATACAAGGTATATATAGTCAGGCGAAGATTTGAAGGGAATACGTTAGATGAGATGAGACTCAATGTGAAAGGTTGAGACGTAATAGAAATAAATATACGCAATTCTAAAAGCGAAGAATGTTTTGTTTTTGAATAAATTATTGTAAAGGAAGGATTAAAGCACATAGGATCGGAGGAAGGAGGGAAGAAGGAGATGGGAGATGATGGTGGGAACTGGTCGTTGGTCAAACTGACTTTTTGCCCCCAAATATATGTAGACAGAGACAGAGAGATGCAAAGCGCTTTTTTTTTTAATTAATGACACAAATGAGAAAATATGATAAACTCACTCATAAATAGTAAATGCTCCTACTCTTCTTATTGGTAGGCAATGTGAAATTGTCATTGATTTTTATTAAATGGTAATCACTACATTATTATTATATTATCATTTTTGTTATATGAGGTGGTAAGGTTTGTTTTTGTGATTTTTTTATAAATAAATTCCCTTTTTGTTTTCTATTTTAACAAACTCGCTCGGAGCTCGGTCACTCTCTCTACGGTCTAAAAAAAATCGGAAAAAATAGAATCCTCTGATAGAAAGCGTAAGTCGGCGGCGGCGGCGGCTCCATCGGCCGACGACCGCCAACGCCACGGTCCCGAGCACAAACACCGTCATCACAGCAGCGATAAAAGGACAAAATTGTCCTCTTCATCCGGCGAAAGAGTCCGAGCCTCACACATCCTCATAAAGCACGAGGGCTCCCGAAGGAAATCCTCGTGGAAGGACCCCGATGGTCAAGTCATCTCCGCCACCACCAGAGACGACGCCGTCTCGCAGCTCCAGTCGCTCCGCCAGCTCATCGTCGACGGTGAGGCTTCGTTCAAGGACGTGGCGGCCGAGCACTCTCATTGCAGCTCAGCTAAGCGCGGCGGAGATCTCGGTAACGTGTTCGACTTGGATTACATACACTTGTTAGAATTGGGGGTTTACAATTTGTATGTTGGAGAATTGAGATTGGTTTTAATTTAACGAGGTAGTAATGGTTAGTACAAGAATTGATTTTTAGGTCCCATCTTCTCGATTTTTCTCTTACAAAAATAGCACACAGTTGGCTCTGATAAGTTGAAGAAACTGTTCTTTGACCGGCCGACTTTCGTTGTTTTTGTGTTTCCTTATCATGTCAGTTGCGAAGGGTCTTTCTTAGTTAGACCCAAATGTAAACAAAACCTGCAACGCCTGTGCGTGGAGTGTGCTGTATGCATAATTGGGTAGGGTTTTTTTAGTTTCCTGATAGAATATGATATCTTTAGTTTCTTGATAGGCTGAATTGTATCATCACTACGTTTTGTGCATGTGAGTTACCTATCTGGGATGTGCTTGCTTGTTGTATAGGTTCATTTGGAAAGGGTAAGATGCAGAAGCCGTTTGAAGAAGCAACATTTTCTCTCAAAATTGGAGAGATGAGCGAAATAGTGGACACAGACAGTGGAGTCCACATTATCATGAGAACAGGTTGATGAGTTGTTGCTGCTCTTCTGCTGCATTTGGGGGGATGAGTTTTTGTTAATCTTGATTGCTGATGGCAAAACTCTTATTGTTCTGTTTATCGGATCATCATCATCATCATCATCATCTATGATTAGACTTGATTGGGCTGTGTTTATCATATCATCGTCTGTGTACTTAAGACTATGTCTTCAAGAAGGGCAAATATGTGCCGTTGATTAATCGAAGGCCAACTCAAATCTCACGAAAAAAGGCATCAAATTTACTTCAACGATAAAAAAGCCAACCCAAAAAGGCAAGCACACACTATATACAGTACGTACGACGATATTGAACATACAATCTTCAGGCAGCTGCTTTCTTCATTCAAGCCTTCTTCTTAGGAGATTTGATGGTGTTGGGCTTACTTCACAGGAGTGGGTGGGAATGGAAACCCATAGGGGCATTTTGTGAGCCCCCTAAACAAAGATGATATGGGCCGAAAGCAAAACATCTACTTCAATATTACATTACATTAAATTAAACTACGATTCTTGTTTTACTCAACAGAACAAATCAATATGCAATTTTTACAGAGATGGCGAAACGTAAGAGCTTGCCTGAACCAGTCGACCGTGGCGGCAACATCCCAATCCGCATTCTTTCACTCGTCTCCCAATTTACTTGAGAAATGGAAAAACAAATTCAAGTCAGTAAGTGATCGATAGATTTTTCTTTTCCATTTATCCCCTTTCCAGCTTCTGATTATTACTTCTTTACAGAAGAGAAACCGTCGTTAGATCGTCTAAGCTCTAGGTAGGGAAAAAAAAAACAGTTCTTTAGATACTTTTAGATAGCGACCATTAAAGCGTCTTTTGGTCTGTTGATTCTTTTCTTAGTCTTGAACTTATGTGGCTGTAAATCTTCATTCTTGTTTGACTTTTTTTTTTTTTTATCGAAATTGTTGGATGATAGAACTGGGAAAATTGTGCAGGATTCGGGCGATCGACAACCATCCAAGGTGTCATTTTTGTCATCCTTGATCTCACAATTTTTCTAGATAATATCAATTTTCTGATTTTGAGCGAGCTTTGGTATATGGTTTCATTCAGGATTATATAAGATATGTGGTGCGGGAGAAGCGTGCTAATGCAAAGAAGGCTCTTAAAAGCATACTTCTCAATGGTGGTTGCTCTGCATCGAGACCTGAGGTACCATTTATTAATCATCTGTGATTTTATCATTGCCTCTTAATTGTTATCTAGGCAGGAGCCTAACGACTAGTAAGGGAATGAGTAGTGTTTATCTACAACTAGTAATGCACATTCTTTTTAGCCTTTCTCTATGCAACTGATTCAAGAATTTTGATCTTAGTATGTGAGATGGTCAGATTTCTAGCAGCATCTTGGCCGCAGCCCGCAATTATTCTTACACTCACAGTTGAAACGAACGTTTTGAAGTTAATCATGTTGCCTTCAGCTTTTCAAATATGATGATTCCCAATGTAAATACTTTCAAAATTATTTTCTTGTCATTAGAGTGTAACTATTTGCCCCCATCTTTGTCGTGTTTGGTTTGCACGGCCTATTCTCTGAGTTGGTCAAAAAGATGTTTGAAAAGATAGAAGCAGACTATGCAAATCAGATAAACAAGAAAAATCGCATAAAACATTCTCGTCAGGCTAAGAAAGGTGGACGCAACAAATCAAAACGTGAGCTTGATCTCTCATCTTTTTCTTCTTCACCTCTCTCGTGATTTATAATGCTCATGTCCCCATGAAGTTATTAGAAGGCAATCTCTTTCCCTCTTGTAAATGCTCATTAATTTTTATGAAGTGGTAATCATTTTCTGTCTGCTAACTAACATAACAGGAAAACATCAGAGAGAGAACTCGTTTGAAGATCGTTACGAGGACCCCGAGAATATATTCGAAGCTGAATTTGGAAAACAAGGCTACACTTTTTATTTCCACTGGACTGAAAGTTGGAGATGGAGTAGTCAATTCAACAGTAGAGCTACTAGGTTAGATTATCCAGAGGACATGTCTTCAATGGCAGGAACATATAATGATAGGAAAATGCTCGATTTACCAACAGATGGTCCTCTTACGATCGAAGATGTCAAGGCTGCGTGAGTTTATATAACTTCCCCATTAATATTTATTTGTAAGAGTCAAAAGGTTGGTAAAAAATTGATTCAATGAAATGACATTTCGAGCAGATTCCGCTCATCAGCTTTGAGGTGGCATCCTGATAGGCATCAAGGTTCTTCTTCACAGGTTCGTGTTCGTTATTGCCATTTTTTTTAACATGCTAGCTAGCACTTTATGAATCTTATATCATTTATGAGCAATCATTAATAAAAAAAACTCTTATTATTCATTTTTCACAGTTACAGGACATGTAAGTCTATGTCAGGTTTTGTTGACCTTTTGATCGTGATTTGAGTGACAAACCCCGCAATTATTTATAATTTTTGTCTATCGCGAGAGCTGTCAAATGCATTCTATGCCCAACAGAGATGTAATATGCTCCTATTTTCTATCTTTTAGGTGGTAGCGGCAGAAAAATTCAAGCACTGTGGTACTGCGTACAAGTCACTATGCAAAGCTCTATCAAATTCTTAAGCTTCTCTTTTTAAATACCATATGTTCCTTCCTCAGGATTGAGTTCGACGCTTGTTGTTATATTTGTACTCTCCATTTAAATGCTGAGAAAATTAAGATATACTATACCGAATCCACTGCTAAGTCATGCATATTCCTGCTAAGATCAAACCACTGCTCGTACAGATTCATTATCAAACAACTGCAATGGCTAAAATCCGGCCATAGTACTGGAATATGAACGTAGTAGGAGAAAAGTACAACACTACAGCATAGCAGTCACTGATCTACTTCTGGATATTAAGCAAAGACTTGGCTTCATTTAACTCCTCCATCAACTCACTGCTCGTGTATTTGCTCAGCATCTCCTGCTTCTTCTTCTCAAGGACCTTCCTCTTAATCTCATCCTCATCGGGCAATGGCACATGAGCCACGAACTCCCTCTCTCTTTCCAACTCCTCTCTCTCCTTCTCCCTTCTCTCTTCCTCAATCACATCCTCTTCTTCCTCAAACAAGATCTGGGACACATTACCAACTTCTGCCACCTCACCACTCTTCACTGCCCTCTTCGCTTCCCTTTTTATCCTCTCCATCTCTTGCCAGTCGGCCACAGCCAAAGCCCTCATCTTCTCCTCCGCAGGTCCTTCCAATTTCTCGAGCACCCCGTCCTCGTCGTCTCTGTAGCCGTAATAGCTAGCGTCGATCCGTTTGTATATATCGTACCTTCGAAAAAGATTTATTTTTTTAGTATAAACTCAAGAAAACAATCCACACCAACAAAAACAGAAATCTTTAAACCACGTTGACACCCTTTGACCCCAACATTTTAGCTGCATATTTCATTCATTGATCTCACCATAAATCACCAACAATAACTCAACATGCTATATAGCTAGTAACTTACCTAGTACGCCTCTTTCTGAGCTCAGGGGGCTTCTCGAACAACTCCCTAACTCCGGGCAACTTCTTTGCTGCCCCAAAGTACCTGTAGCCCGGTCCTCTGCCGCCGGGGTTCGGCACATCCACGATATTCCCATCCAAATCCGTCATCTTCGCAGAGTACCGAGTGTAATTGGGCCCACCGAGCTCAACTATCCTTCTTTCCCAGTGCGTCTTCTCACGTATAAGCTTGTTGATCTCGTCATTCAAATCTCTCAGCCTGTGCTCGCCGAGCCCTTCGTTCTGGATCTCAGCGACCTTACGACCGATTTCGCGCATGATCTGCTGGCGCCACTTGTCCGCCTCGGCGAGGTCGCGGCATTCCGATGCGAGGTAAGGGCGACGTTCCTTGGGCTTGCGTTTTTCTTCCTCTTTCATGGTGACGAATCGATTGAGCATCGACTGGGCTTTCTCTTCGTTACGAGCCATGATGGTGTTCGACTTTGGGAATTTAGGTTTCGGAGGTTTAAGGTGGAGAACTGCTGTCTGAGGAGGGTTGCGTTTGATTTGGGGTTTCGCCGTATACGTTATATATAAATGTGTGATATTACAGGGTGTCAATATATAATTAACTAATCAATAAGGGGCTTAGAAGCAATGCAACAATAGCTCTAAATAAGGGGCACATTGCAATTTAATTAAAGACTTCGTTCACGGTTCATGGCTGAGCTCAATTAAATCTCCCGTAGAAACTAAAACCCTAACATCTGAATTTGAGATCGGTTCTCCTGAGAACAAACTAGCAATGCTGAGAAGAAGCTTGGCTTCACTTGTCCGACATGCTCACAACCATTATCTAAGCTCCGCCTTAAGGGCGATTCCAACTCAACAGTTCACCGCCCTCCGGTTCGTACAGTTCCAGTGTGATTCCCCCTCTAATCCTCCCACATGTAAAATCGAGGGTGTTAGGGCTTACAGCAGCCTATTGGCTCTGAACGATCTTCGAGATAACCCCGGTTCACGGAAGCAGAAGACCCGTAAAGGACGTGGTATCGGTTCGGGCAAGGGAAAGACAGCGGGTCGTGGTCATAAGGGTCAAAAAGCACGCGGGACGATGAAGTTTGGTTTTGAAGGTGGGCAGACGCCGTTGAGGAGGCGTGTGCCTAAGCGGGGGTTCAAAAACCCGTTCAGTCTTACATTCCAGGTTTTTGATATACTTAACACATACATTATTAGCTAGCATAACTATTGCTTCGTTTGATCCGATTTTCTTGTTCGTTGAACATGCTGATTTGGAATTTTTGGACGCACCAACAGGTCTCATTCCTGCGTATATGCAGGATTAACCAAGCACATTTGAATTTGTAGTTTTTGTACGAGTGAATTAACGTTTATCTCTCTCTTTTCAGCCAGTTGGTTTAGGGAAAATCGCAAAGCTTATAAATGCAGGAAAGATAGATTCTTCAGAGCTGATTACGATGAAAACTCTCAAGGTATACATACATATTTTGATTTACAGTTCCAACTTTCCCAGCAGTTCGCTTTAAGCTTCAAATTGATGCACTCTGTATGGTGACTTGCTAAAAAGGATTCAGGGGCGATAGGAAAGCAAATCGAAGACGGAGTTCGACTGATGGGTCGTGGATCTGAGCATATTAAATGGCCCATCCATCTCGAGGTGACTTTCAATGCCTATCTCATCATTCTTCTTCTTCTTCTTCTCATCTTCTCTGTTTTCTACTGAGTAATCAAATGCCCTTCTTGTAATCGTATGGTAAAATAGATTCAGTCGATTGCTCTCTTGCTTCAATCAACAGGTTTCGAGGGTCACGGTTAGGGCAAAAGCTGCAGTAGAAGCATTGGGGGGCTCTGTAAGAAGGGTTCACTACAACAAACTAGGATTTCGAGCACTGCTTAAGCCCGAGTGGTTCGAGAAGAAAGGAAGGTTACTGCCAAAACCAGCTCGGCCTCCTCCAAAGCTGAAAGATAAAGTAGACAGTGTGGGTCGTTTGCCGGCCCCCACCAAGCCAATACCTTTTACAAGTGAGGAAGAAGAGGAGGCTGTGTCTGCTCCACCTGCTTGATTGGTTGTTGTTAGACTTCAGAGTCTGCTGTATTAGCAAAGTTGCAGTTCCGTTCATTTTTTCAAAATAAACTAGCTTCAAGAAGATGATACTCCTCAGTGGCTGGTGGATGAGGTGATGTTTGAATCTGTTACAATTGTTGTTGCATGCTTATTTTCAGGCACATATCTTTTGGTATTGATCGAAGTTGTCTCTCTCCTTTCTGTGCTTGTGGTGAGGGTTCCATGGAAGAAATTGGAGTATTTTTATTATAACTACATTCGTTCGTTGTTGTTTTTTCAAAGCTACATTCTTTGGTTCATATATCAGCGCTATAAATTAGTTAGTACTATTGGATTCTGTTGGTTGGTTCGTAAAAAAATATTTGCTATTAAGCAATGGGCAATGTTAATAATGGGCTGGCTATCTGAATAAGAGGCCTTTCACAGAGAGAGAGAGCCCAAATAGACATCAGAGAAGAGAGATCTTCATGGATGGCAATGGCATCACTCTGTCACCATTGCGGGAAGTTTGGTAAAGAAGCCACATGATCACCGATATGTTTGAATTTGTGCGAAGTTTGGTAAAGCTAAGGGATGAATAAAACGGAAGCTATTTTTTTTGGTAAGAACGGAAAATTCCCCAACAAAAAAAAAAGGGAAAACTACCCGCTTTTTTATTTTTTTTTTAATTTTTTTCCGGTTAAAAAAGAGAAGGAACATCCATCATCATCCACTAGAGATGTAATAATTAATAACTATGGCTTACACGGCAAATTCAACGACATGATTATTATTATTATTTTTCTGATTTAATAATTAATATTCTTGCAGCGGCAATTTCCAAAATGCAATATGATCTATTTGTACCCGTGTTTTCAAATATCTCAATGATGAAGAATCATTAATCGCACACGTAATAATATATATACATATATATATCATTTCTCTATGACACTCACGCGTGAGATGTATAGAAAGCTGCTATTATTGTTATTGTATATTTCTCTTTATATTATTTTCTATATCGGTGCAAGATAGATAAATATGTCTTGGTAGAGTTGAGACGATTGCTAATTATTGATTCCGATTTGGTATTATGGGCCGAAATAAGACCCCGATTGACTGTGGGTCCCAAATAGGCACGTTATTGTCCGTATTCAACGCTTTATTCGTATGCGAAATAATAATAAATGAATGAATAGCCGCTTGCTTAATACCTACTACTCTACTCTTTTTGACTATTGACCGACTATAATAAATTACGCAATTAATTTAATTTTTCAGAAATTAACAACGAATCCGAATAGTCAAATATTTCTATTAAAATTAATGGCGAGGAACAAAAGCAAGTGGAGAGGAGAACCAAAAAAATTCCCACAATACATTATAATAACAGCTATTCCAACCTTAAACCAACAATAACTATAACTTGCACAAATAATAAAGAATAGTAAGCTTTTAATTTAAAAAGAATAATTAAAAAAAGGCAATGACATCACCACCTTTGACCCTTTCCTTTCTTTATCACCGCACCTCTCTCCCTCATTGCACCTCTCTCTCTCTCTCTCTCTCTCTCTCTCTCTCTCTCTCTCGATTCAGCGTATAATATGGTTCGGGATCGGGACGATCTATACATCAGCGTACCTAATCATTTCCGATGTCCGATCTCTCTGGACGTGATGAAGTCACCGGTGAGCTTGTGCACCGGCGTGACCTACGATCGGAGCAGCATCCAAAGGTGGCTCGACGGCGGAAACAACACGTGTCCAGCCACCATGCAAGTTCTTCAGAGCAAGGACCTCGTGCCCAACCACAACCTCCAGCGCCTCATCAAGCTCTGGCTAGTCGACGGAAACACCAACAACAGCGCCACGCGCTCAGCACACGCGCCACCGCCATCAGCAAACCCACGCATCGCACAAACCATCCACCTCCTCCGGACTCACATACAGAGAAATAGCGACGGCGACGCCTCCTCTAGCAGTGGTAAATCTCTCATTCACTTGTCTGCAATCGAACAGTGCACCGCGAGGCTCGTGGCGATTGCCCGCGAGGGCGAGGAAAACGCCGCAGAGATCTCGATCGTGGGTGGCCGTCTTTTTCCGTCGCTTATAACGGCCATCGATAAGCTCGATGGTGGTAATCTGGGTCTCCTGGAGAAGATCGTCTTATTGTGCAATGTGTTGCTAAAGAAATACAACAAGGACAACGAAGTCGTCACAGAGCATCGTGAGCGCGTACATTCCTCGGTGTACGGTAATTCAGCAACATGGATTTTAACTGGGTTGAAGAAAGGAGGACTCGAGCTAAGAATGGCGCTCGTTAATTTCCTTAACCTCATCGCAACTAATCTCCGGTTAGAGATCAATTCATGTTCGTTATTACAAGCAAACGAGGATGCCTACTCCGATCTCTTAAGAACGTTATCAGAGATTTCAAATGACAACAGAGAAGCATTAGATGCGTCCCTAACCTTACTAATTCGATTGGCCGCATCAAAACGCAACAGGATCAAGATGGTAAGGGCAGGCTGCGTAAGAACCCTAGTGAAAACGCTGTCGGAAGATCATCGTCATCAGCTGAGTTCAACGGCGGTGGTCGAAAAGGTTTTGAAGTTATTGGAGATGGCGTCAAGATGCGAAGAAGGAAGGGACGAGATATGCGGGAACGAGCCCTGCGTTAAAGCTCTAGTGAAGTCGCTGTTGAAAGTGTCGAGCGTAGCCACCGAGCACGCGGTGACGGTTCTGTGGGTCGTGGGCTGTCTTTACGGCAACAAACGCACGGCGGAGGTTATGTCGGAGAATAATGGGATGGCGAAGATCTTGGTCGTTCTACAGAGCGGCTGCTCGCAAACTGTGAGAAGTATGTGTGGAGATTTGCTGAGGGCGTTGCGTTGCAGTGCCAAGGGTTCTTCCTGCGTTACTTGGTATAACTCCAAGACCACTCACATTATGCCGTTTTGATTTTATTTTTTTTTACTTTTTTTATTTTTGGACTTTCCATCGATTATAATGGGATTTTCGACCCCCTTAAGTGTAGATGAAATGCAATTTTGTTGGAAAATATATTGAAATAAAAAGTAAATTAAGTTGGAATATTATATATATTGATGTTTGTTGGAATTATATGTTGATTTGATGTGTATGGTGATTTTGATGGAGAACACATTCTTCCTTCTTCTCCAAATGAACAAAAGCGTAGCATTCAATTGTCCAATTCGTTATGTTAGAGATATAATTTGAAAATAAATTAAATACGAAAATGCGTACATGCGTTACAATCACATTTAATCACCAATTTCAACAAAGAAATGTCTGGAAGCACTTATGAAATGGACTTCTAACCTAAAAGTCCATTTTGAAAAGTAAAATACCTTTGGTGAAAATTTTGAGATGAACTTTTAAAATAAATTACTTTTCAAGAAGTCCATTTGAGAGAAACAACTTTTAATGACTTTTCAGAATTACTTCCTGCAACTTTTGCAAAAGTCCATTCCCACCGAACACTTTAAAAAAATAAATTTACATTTATAAAAGTTACATTTCGAAAAAGTCCATTTACCAGACGTGCTTCTGAATCAAAAGTGGAACCAAACTAGCCCGAAAAGAAAAGAAAAAGCTTGTACGATATTATTGAAACAAATTACAACCAGAAACGGACAAAACGCTGAAATTGTTGAAACATAGATTTAATATTGCCGACTACTAGCACAACCAAATCCTATCTGTCACATTTAAATATTCATTCATATATTTATTTTTGTAGTATGATAACGAGTGATAAAAAAGAAGGCATAGATGTGGTGTGTGGCTCCCAAGTCACATGCATTAGATTGTGTAAAAAGAACAATGCGTTGACACGAAAATAGAAATCAATAACTCAAGAGAGAAGGTTGACAGCTTCTTGTCCAATGTACAAAAATAAGTGTATCATCAACGGATTGAAATAAATAAAAAGAAGATGAATTTATTCATATATAAACAATATTATTTACTTGGGTGGGATCTTTGAAAAGGGAGATGTCAGAGAAAAAGTGTGCTTATGTAATACAAACGCAAGTGATTGATTCAAATGGTTGCCCACTTTCTCATACCTTCTTCGTTCCAAGTCTATCTTAATTTTTTAAGAGAAAAAAAAAAAAAAAAAACTAGTAATTGTAAAGAAAAGCATAATAAAAGAATATTTAGTTGGGAAAGTTGCAATGGATGGTTCCCAACCCACATTGTTTTCAAAATTGTTCTCCTTCGTTGGTATTTACAATAAGGCAACAGCAAGCGAGAATATATATGTTTGGATCTCATACTTTTGCTTATTTGATGGTGCCATTCTTCCAAGCATGTGGAGGTAGATCGATATCGTCATACAGTGAACACGTGGCTTCCAATTGATTTCATATCATATGCATTTTGCAAAAAGATTAATGTAGTTTTTCCACTGGTCTATTTGCCTTGGATTGGCTATGCTATTGCATTGACGGTGTAAAGAAGAAGATTTGCATTCGTATTATTATTATTATTATTATCGATCGGCATGTAATAATAAGTTAACAAAGAGTGGGTCCTGCGCAAACGATACACACCATTATATGGGCCTAGCTAGAAGGATGTAACGGCTTAATGGGCTAGTACGAGGAGAGGAGCCTATCATATCATATAGTAACAAACACAGAATTTTTTTCTATATATTATGTATTATATATATGTATGTGTTATACATTGATTACGTTGTATTGATGATGATGGATGGTGTACTTGAATGCAGGATGTAGATCACAAGTCAGTCGTTAGATATTACTTAATTTAGCTGACGGAATCAAGCAGATCAAAGGAACATAATGATATGCTTTCCTATCTCTTCCTCACATCAATTTCTTTTCTTTCTATGGCAGCTCAAAAAGCAGCCATTTAAATAATGAAAAAAAAAAACTGTCCCCCATATTCTTCATCTGTACTAATAAATATATATAGTTAGTTTAGTCAGACAAAATTTTGGGTAGGGTATTCATGTTCATACCCATTGTAGTCATAGTAAAGCCTCTCTCCCTTTGCAACGTCACGAGTCGCCACAAGCAGAACTCGGCACTCACCGTTAACGCTGTACCTCACACACTTCAAGTTCTGCTTCTTCCGCCCTTTACTGCAATTAAATTCACCAAAAATCGATTTAATCACCAGAAAGGGCAAAACGGTGGTAAATTATTCGTTGTTATGGAAGGAAGGAAGGAAAGAGAGATACGGTGTGTGATTGTTGATGCCACTGATAAACCGCGCAATGTTTCCGCGCTTGTCCGGGCAGATTACAAGGCTCTGCAAAGGGTCGGAGGCCAACAGGAGCGTCATCAAGCTATCGCAATCGCTCTCTTCCCGATTCTTTATGTAGTCCACGTCTCCCGTGTATTCCGTAATTAGCGTCATGTCCTTTATGGGACCATCAGCTTCTACGGTATAACTGCAACACAAAAAAAATTAAATATCATACATTTGCGCACCTCAAAGGATGTATATATGGAGTTAGTTACCCTTCGCACGGATCGAAAGTTACGATGAGGGGGGGACATTGCGCGTTTTGGTACATTAACCTGCAGGTCTCGAGCGTCTTCGTATCCCGTTTCGAGAGAACCTGATGTTGATGATGATTTGCCTTCTATTTAAATTGCCTCGAAAAATGGAATTTATTCGATCAGGGATCTAAATACCTGCATTCCACCATTCTCCAATAAAGCTTGGTTGGCGGATCGTGGAGCCATTATCTCAGGCATGTAGGTGAGTTCGTTGCTGAACTCCATTTGCTGAGCTGTCAAAGCCAGTGCAAGAGACCCCATCTGCACTAGCCTTCTATTTCTGTCTTCCGAGGGAACGTAGGGCAACAACCGCCTTTGACTCTTTTGAAACACCAGCGAACGCTTGCGCCGTTTTCTAGCATCTGCGTATACAAACAGGTGAGCGCGTATATAATTTAATCAAATCACTACGGATATGAAACAATAGAATTATAGAGAACTACGCATGTTATACAAATGACAAATGAAAGAATGAACTAAATGGGAAAGTGATAATAAGGGGAAAGATCTGAGCATAAAATTTCGCAGAAACATTGCGCCAACACGTGTTATGAATGTAAGATGATATCTTCATCGTACGCTGTCTCTAAGCCACGTGTTTCGACATCTCCGTAAATCTCAGATCATTGGTGAGTTATAAAGTAACATTTATGCAGGGAGATGCTTTTTGTCAAACACGTGTAAGCTAAGAAACAGCGTCCCGAGATTTCCTAAACCGAAAGACTACAAAGCTTTCCTTTTCCTAGAATATACCGAATGTAAGATCAATGAAGTGTTAAACAAATCCCTATATCTGATAATAGTTGCCATAGAACTACAGACAAAAAAAATATCGAATATGAGATACTTCTGGCCTGTAAGATAAGCAATTGTTAACGTTTCTATGGATTAAATAACCGTATCCTCCATTGAATTTCAAGAAAATGTTTACACCACGCCTGAATTACACAATTACAGTACTTATAGATGAAAAAGCATCTATCAGAGATGGGAAGAACTTGATCACTTTTCCAGCAGGTAAGAAGGCAAAATGTTAAACCTTGAGCTAAGGAGGCACATTGCCTTGTCACCTCCCCACACTTCTGAATCTTAAAAAAATCAAAAATTCTCTTCTGAGTATAACCTGCACAAACACAACTTCTTGACTTCAGATGGTGTTTGCTCAATTGGGAAAAAGAAAAAAGAAAAAAGAAAAGAAAACCCAAAAAATTAAATAAATCACCACCGCCATTTTCATTCATCCATAATCACGTCATTCATTGACCACTTGTACCATATCAACCTTAATTTTATCTCTCAAGCGGTGCACTAAATGATCTTTGCATGTAAGTCCGCGATAGCTTCCATCACGTCTTTAAAGAACCATTTTTTTTAATCAGACATTTAATTAATCGATTAAAAAAAAGACAATACTTTTAAGCGGCGGGCTACGTGGTGGATGATCGTTGCACTCGGTGCAAAACCAAGGCCCAATCGGGACTCTCGCGGCGATCGGACGAAGACAACGCATATGGTAGCCCTTGTCGCACGCGTCACACAACAAAATCTCATCGGGTGGGTCACCGGAGCCACATTGTTCGCAAGCCATTCGGCTGTAGCAATCCTCGGCGGCGTCCCCGTCGTCGAGGACGACCACCCGTTTCGCCACCTTCATAATCTCCTTTAACGACTTGTACTTTTGCCTGCGAGGGGAGGAAGAAGGAGGAGCCGCGGACATGATTGAAGAATTGAATTGATGGTCCAATAGGTCAAGTTGGAAAATTTAGAGAATCGATTTTGGTGCTTTTGTTGCTGCCGTTGTTGGTTCTGCTTATATGTGTTTTTAGGTGACTTCGTGAGCTGCGAGTGTTGTGTGGGGAGTGCAGGGGAAAGGAAAAAGGGCTGAGAGGTGGCAGGGATGGTGACGTGGCGGGAGCTGAGTGGAGAAGACTAACGTGCACGGTCTCGGCGTAGGCAATGTGGCGTGCGCCTTTAGTCCTTGAGAAATAAAATTATTTTTTTACTTTCAATTTCTTCGTTTGGCACCGAGAGGTTGGGGGCTGAGGGTAAAGATGGGAATTCAAAGGGTGCCAGGTGTGCTTTTCTAATTTTGACTGTGACCAGAAATTTCCTAAAATTGATAACACTTCAAATTTTATATAATACGTAATAAATAGACAATAATATATGCTAACTATATTCAGGATCAAGGTAAAATAACCTATACTTTGTAATTCAAGGGACTGAATACAAAGTAGACAATAATATATGATAATTATATTCAGGATCTAGGCAAAATAACCCACTAAATAAAATGATTTTGTAATTACTAGGGCTATCCCTTTGCAAATGGCAAGGTTGTTAATCGGTTATTGAATAATAAGAATCTGACTGGTTATGAATTTTCGATCGATAAAGTAAGCAATTATAGAGATTGAAGAAGAAAATCTATATCTGTACCCATCAATCGACAATGATCATCATCTACTGAGCTCATAGGAGGCCAAATGGTTGTCTCCTCCACTCCACTGCAGGTGGTGAGTGAGTTCGGAAATATATAAAGATTATATTATTAATCAATAATCATGAGTGTCGTCAATGATCTGTAATAATAAATAAAGCTACTGCATGCATGCAGGTGGAGGTGATCATGAGTTCACAGAGAGAGGTAAATAATAACACACAAGAGGATAATAAATAGTTGAGTCATCGAAGGAGACAGACCAAAGACTCGACAGGTTCTGACAATCAATTGAGGAATGGGCCTTAGTTGAACAATAAATTGGGCCTTAGCCCATAATTGCGGACCTTTTTTTTTTTTTTCGGCTTCCATAATAGTAGGATAATTTCATTAGTACAAGTTTTCCATTGTTGTTATACATCAACAGCTTCATAAAAAAAAAAAAAAAAAGGCCCTATCTCGATCGAATAAAAATAAGAGGTACATAAATACTTGCTTATTTCCAATGACAATATTAAACGGAAAAGGTCTGATCACTTTGCAAGGAGGAGGACCATTGCCTAATAAGCCCTTATATATACAAAACAAGTGATGCATTCGCTTTTCTCTATCTCATTCTAGTTATAGAAAGTTGAATTTCAGTCTTGAGAGAGAAAGCAACTACCGGGGCGGACTCTTATGAGGAGTCGTGCAATGGTGATGGGGCGTTGAATTTCAAGACCCTCCCTTCTACCCTTTTGTATGGTGGAATTCAATAAAAAGGTGTATTTACAAAAGTACTTTTTGTGAATAATTATATTCCTTATTATGGAAAATTGTTGATAAAGTTTGCATCTTATAATGAAGGCAGAGCCAAACCTATTTTTTTATGCTCGTGGACCATAGTTCGAACTTGCCTTATTCTTTTTCTCCAATTTGAGACCATTAGCTCTTAAACACCTAACCCTAGCTAGTTTACTTATTATTCTCATTTTCCCTCAATTTTCTTCTTCAAAAACCATATAAGATATTGGAATATTTTTCTTTTGTTATATTGTGAGTGCCGTTTGTTTTAACTATTTCTTGGCGTATTTGCGTCATTCTTTCTCGATTCGTTTCATATTGTTATTGAAGCCTCTTTTGGATGTATCCTTCAGTTTTCTTTTCATATTATTGTATATATGGTGTGGTCAAAATCACACCTCCGAAATACTCGATATTGGTAAGCGTAGTAAAAACATATTATATTTAAAAAGAGTCAAATATAACGATTTGCTTATTTAATTTATTTCGAATTTTTTCTAACAGATAACCATTCAATGATTTCACAAGTAATGTCAACATTTGACTAGCATAAGCTTAACGTCTTCGTATGAATTACTTCATCTCGTACAATTTTCCTCGGAAAAAAAATATCGTACAAGGGTTAGCTGAGTCGTCTTAGAGATGAATAATGTTGAAACATAACATGACTAATAGCAAGTGTTTATTACATATATCATCAGCGCACAAGGGAAGGCTTTGAAGTCAAATTGGGTGGGGTACTATTTTTAATCTCTTAATCAAGAAATGTCTTCAAAATATAATTAGTTAATTTTAGTTCCCAATAATCATGGAGTCAATAATTAAATTATCAGTATGCCTGAAAACGATTTTACAGTAGAAAGTCAAATCTAAAAAAATAACACGCGACTAAAAGTACTTTTGTTGAACTAATAATTCAAGAGTTTGGCCATACTGGAATGTTACGTAACAATCTCAATCTATTGTTTCCTCTCATATAACATTTTATTATTACAAGAAAAAACATGAAACTAAAGGAGAAAATTGGTTAGTTAATAGATATAGGCTGAATCATTCATTATCCTACACATTCGAACCATAAGTCCAAAAATGATTGTTAGTTGTCTGAATTACTCAGTAGCTGAATGATCTATTGATAAAACTATTAAATGCACAGCTTTAAAGTAAGTATTCAATTCAATGCACAGTTACGTGTAGCAGTAGGTGTAGAAGTAGTAGTAGCATACCACTTGATTGAAACTGATGATCCGCCTCTTCGATCCAAAGTACAACTCTTTTTTCATGATTTTATTAACTCTAGCAAAACTATCTACGGCTTGTAATTCGAGTCCTGATATTCCATTTAATTTTGAGTTTTTTGTGTTGGCGTATTAATCACATATTAAGTTTTTGCAGAACATAATAGTGATGATTATTGATAGATAATAAGAGACAGACGATGACCGAAAATATCCCATATTGAGTCAAAAAAGAAAGTTTATTAAAGATCTATAATGACCTGGCTCTCTCACATGGATATTAAAATGGTCCATTGCATGTATATTTGGAGAGGCAAAAAGTAATGAAAATGGGGTTTTTTTTCTTTAATGACTCAGAAATTTCACCATTGCACACATGAGCACGAAAACCCTTTATCATGAAATCAAATGTTTTCACCCTCTCGTAACATGTGATTTCCTCCTTCTCCAAAGGCCAAAAGATGTGTAACAATGCTACAGAGTGGGAAAAAAAAGACTAGGTTGCGTGAGAGAGAGAGAGAGAGGAATGTTCTTTTTTCTAAGGAGTTAATTCCAGGTTGTATATGGCGTGGCTTTATAGTTTTTCATTAGATTTAGTAGTGCTACATATTCCGAATTCCACTCATCATGGGAGGTTGCCTCACAAATTTATTTTGTCATAGAAAACAGTTTCTTCATCAGCTCCCAACTTATCTCTTCTGATCAACTCTCTTTCTCTCTCTCTCTCTCTCTCTCTATATATATATATATATATGTGTGTGTGTGTGTGTGTGTGTGCAGTTAGCGTGGATTACTACTACAAGAAGAAAAATGGATTAGATGCGTTATTCATGCAAATTAAAGAAAAACATATGAGATTTATAAAGTTTTGAACAACCCTCTAGAGGTCGAACTAATCCGTAAGTAATAAGTGAAACATCTATAATTTTGCAGTCGGCCATTTTCCCGACTCATTATCAACTTATTAGAGTATTTTAAATGGCTAAATCTACAGTTAGTAGGTGAAAATATTCAACTGATAAAGATGTAACATAACGAAACGTACTTTTCAAATATTGATAGAAAGATAAATGCTTGGGAAAAGAAAACCCTAGAAAGGTTTTATTAACAATCTGTATTAATTAATTATCATTTTTATTAATCGAGGATCACATACACGACCTATAGTGGTCCCATTCTCCAATAATAATTCCCTTCGTCATTAGTTTCCATCTCTTTATATTCACGTAGCTTTACTCCCATGCCTACTTAGAATCTCTCTCTACTCCAAAAAACCCTCGAAGCTGTCGCATAGCGAGATAATGAAAATATTCGTCCTCAATTCATTTCATGTATATTGCAGAGATTCATGGCTTCTTCTCAAGACCAGCAGATTATTTTAGTTCATCTTGGTTGTTTGGTAATATTCAAAGAAAGTATTCATAACTTCCTCCTCCTTTTCTTCTGGATACCTCTCATCATAATCATCATCATCATCATCTTCTTCTTCTTCTCATGGATTTCAACCCCCATAAGTTTACAAACAACCCCACTTGTTGGGATAACATTAACGTCATGCTTCCATATAACACGTCGTCAGTAGATGATGAACGCATATTTCTTCACCAAGAAAACCCTTTTGATCATCACACGCAGTGGCCTGCTGCTTATTACCCTTCAACAGCGATACAGAACTCTACCAACGAACCCCCAATTAACTCATCCTCCTCATCGATAGGCCATTTACTAACCCCAGTTCCCCAAAACTATCTACTCGGCATAAATCAACACGCAGAAGACAACTTGCCCAAATTCGATCATACCCATGATGTGGAAGATCGTCAAGAGCCTGAAGAAGATGAGGAAGAATTAGAAGAGCTTGGATCCATGAAGGAGATGATGTTTAAAATAGCAGCTATGCAGCCCGTGGATATTGACCCGGCCACGATAAGGAAGCCCAGGAGAAGAAACGTGAGAATCAGTGAAGATCCTCAGAGCGTTGCAGCTCGACACAGGAGAGAGAGGATCAGTGAGAAGATAAGAATTTTGCAGAGGCTCGTGCCAGGTGGATTTAAGATGGACACGGCCACCATGCTTGATGAGGCCATTCGTTACGTTAAGTTCTTGAAGAGACAAATTAGGATCTTACAGGCCAATCAGAACAATCCACCGCATGGAATAATAATCACCGCCGGAGAAAATCAGGCGACGACGTCTAACAACATGTTTGGAGGAGGAAACTACCACAGTAATGATCCAATTGCGCCAGCAGGTGACAATAATAATCCCAGCAGATTCTTTGATCATAATTAGCTTGATATTATTACATTGGCATTGGTGAAAGATTTGCTACCACTTTGAGGCATGGGGCTTTGTATTTATATATAACGGTATGTATTATTTAATGAAATGCATGTGTCGTCCGTCACGATGGATATAAAAGAAAAATGTTTGTTAAGATTTTGTTGACTTATAATAAGAGGGGGTATCGTAGCAATTAATCATAAAAAGGTTGGACTTTTGATCTAGATGTTTGTTCATCAATAATTATTTCACAATAAAAGACATTTGAAAGTTGTTCCTTTGTCTTGATTACATGAGTGACGCAAGAAAACCTTTGTACAAGATGATTTTATGCTCTTACAAACAAAAACCCGTACGCACGTATATTTTGAGTGTAGTTTAGAAGCTTTCATTTTTGGACCTGTGATCACTGTGTTTGAATGCTTTCTGATGAGGAAGACAAATCATGATGCACCCACCCCAAATAATTCAACCCACTAACTTCAGTATATTTTATTGATTACATGATGAGCTTTCATTGCGTGTATATATACATGAGCCTCCGAAGTTAGCTTCTTCTTCTTCTTCTTCTTGATTACGAGTTATTAGAAGCGGAGAATATAATGATGCAACATCGATACTGTCATATTTCGGTGGTGAATGTGATATATAAAATTCAATTCAACATGATGTGTGTGTGGAGGGAAGTAGAACAACCATAAATCAAATACGACGACCCTACATTTTAATTCATTTACGCGAGAGATATATGATATCGCAGCATTGATGATGTCATGCAACATCTTCTCGCTGATCAATCAAATCTCCTGGAAGAAGAAAGATTATATCATATTCCACTCTACATATATATGTTTTCGAGTGAAAGAAAAAAAAAATCCTTTAAGGTTGTTACTTTTGGTCTTGGTGCGGACGACTCTTTCTGACCATTAGAAATAACACACCGACCCAATGATAAATTAGAAGAAGACGATGCAATATTAATGGAAATGGGACCCATCAGCAAAGATATTTTGTGTGGACATTTCAACGCGGACATCACATCACGCGTTTACTATTAAAAACTTGTTCGCCGGCTGCTGTCGTGTAAAATAAGAATACTCAATAATAAAATACACATTCGTATTAGTCCTGTAAATTAACAAAATCACTATATATACATACTTTTATCAGAACCCATTCAACACCTATTGACTGGCACACACGGCGACCATAGAATCCAAACATTATCATCTCCTTCTCCCCCCCCCCCCCCCCCCCCCGTTTACAGACGACGTACGGAAAAAGCCTCACAACAAAGAGAATAATAATAATACGATGAATGAAGCTCATGTAGTAGAGATCAACCATGATGATGATGATGATGATGATGATCACATCTTAATCAGCTGTGAAAAAGAATCATTTCGATTGCCTGCAGACAAAGGCTGCATACCTCAAAACGATGACACAGCAGAGAGAAAACTCCGATGGCTTCGTTCACAGATCATAGGCCACACAGCAGAGTTCAACTCTCCATTTGGTCTGCGTAGGCTTACTTATGCCGATCACACAGCCTCAGCCCGTTCTCTTCACTTCATAGAGAACTATATCTCAGCATATGTGCTTCCCTTTTACGGTACCTGTTTAAATTTTTCTACTCTTCCATAAAATAAAATGTTTTATCTGCAAATTCAACTGATACATCCATATTAATTACCAGGTAATAGCCACACATGCGATAGCTACGTAGGCTACCGTACTACGAAAATGGTTCGTGAAGCATCGAACTACATTAAGAAGTGCTTAGGCGGGGGCCCACGAGACTCCATCGTGTTTTGCGGGTCGGGCTCCACCGCAGCGATCAAACGCCTTCAAGAAGTGATGGGGCTATCGATACCCTCAATCTTAAGAGATAGAGTCTTGGAGAATTCGATGAGCGAGAAGGAAAGATGGGTCGTGTTCGTAGGGCCTTACGAGCACCATTCGAACATCCTCTCGTGGAGACAGAGTTTAGCCGAAGTAGTGGAGATTGGCCTCGATAAAAACGGACTAATCGACATGGAGGAGCTGGCTAAGAAGCTCAAGTACTATAAACTGAGAAACAGGCCCATTCTTGGTTCTTTCTCAGCCTGTAGTAACGTTACTGGAATTTCCACAGACACGAGAGCTATTGCTCGAATCATTCACTGGTTTGGAGGGTTCGTTTGCTTTGACTTTGCAGCAAGGTAATAACTTTATAGTTGTTCTAACAAACACACAGCTTCGCTATATTAAGGCGGTTTTGTGTATTTTGCAGTGGCCCTTATGTCAAGATCGACATGAGATCGGGGGAAATAGATGGATACGATGCAATTTTCCTGAGTACTCATAAGTTTTTAGGAGGACCCGGTTCACCAGGAATATTGCTCATGAGCAAATCCCTGTACAGATTGGGCACTTGCCCTCCATCAACTTGTGGAGGTGGAACAGTTGATTTTGTGAATGGCTACAATGACGAGGCAAGTAGTGATTTTTCATTCAAGTCCATGAATTCATAGCATAACCTCCATGAAGCTACAAACTAATAGTGCATAAAACTATAAAAGGTTGATCTTTTAGGACATCTTAGGACATTTCTTGGCAACAACTAGGGATGGACATGGATGGATGGATTATAACTAATTTCTAGCATGGATTACTTATGTTCAAATTCAGGACACGTTATACGTAGAGAGCATAGAAGAGAGGGAAGACGCGGGAACGCCACAAATCATTCAGAAGATTCGAGCAGCTTTAGCTTTCTGGATCAAAGAATACATTGGCTATGAAGCCATTGAGAAGAAGGAGATAAGCTACACCACAAGAGCATTGAAAAGACTTTTGGGCAATCCCAACATTTTGATCTTGGGAAATACTACTGAACATAGACAGGCCATACTTTCTTTCCTTGTGTACTCTACTAGTAGGATCCCGTCATCGCAAGAAATAAAAGACGGTAATAAAGAGGGCTCAAACCTGCAGAGGAGAGAAACGAGAGAGGAGATTATTATAGGTAAGCCGCTTCAAGGACCTTTTGTGGCGAAGCTTCTCAACGATCTCTTCGGGATACAAGCTCGTGGTGGATGTGCTTGTGCTGGGCCTTACGGTCACAGCTTGCTCAATGTTGATGAGAACAAGTCCCTTGCCTTCAGATCTGCCATTAAAAAGGTAACTCCCTGAAAACAACATGTGAGAGCTAAGAGAATGAAAAACTATTGCCACAGACAGATTATGAGACTTTGTTTATAATAATATCTATCGACATGATGATGACAGGGTTATGCTGGAGTAAAGCCAGGGTGGACAAGAGTGAGCTTTCCTTATTACATGTCGGAAGAGGAATTTGAGTTCATTCTCTTGGCTATCGAGTTCATAGCCATTTATGGGCAGAGATTCTTGCCTCTGTACCATTTCAGCTGGAGAACTGGAGCGTGGACCTTCAATAAAACCGCAGTTAGAGATGATTTGTCGTCAGCCGCCATGAGTAGTATGATCAAGGAAATGAATCTCGAAGGCAAAAGAAACAAGGAAGAAGATGACTTCGCTGGTTACTTGGAATCTGCAAAGAACATAGCACGGCTTCTTCCCGAATTTCCAGCACAGAGAAAAATACCAAAAGATATTGATGATCTTGTGCCATTCAGGGTTTAGGATTTTGACAAAATAGCTACTAGAGAATAATGCATACAAATCAAATAAGATGTAAAACTAACAGTGATGAAAAGTCACTTACATCATCTGTGCTGTGGTCATTCATTCATTCATTCATTCATAGATATACATACATTATGAGTTCAAAGAAAAGAGTGCTTACAGGAATTGATTGGCCATTAAAAGCCACACATGCCGTCTTCCACGCATCGCCACTTTCTTGTCCCTTTATACTAACTAGTAAAGAAGCCCAACAAATCGATCGTTGTATCTAATGGAAACGTTTTTTCTTTCTTTTTTGATAAGCTTGAGTTTACTACTGTATTTAGTTTCAGTCAGTAGTCACTAGATATGGCTTGCAGAGTAAGTCTCTCTTAGTGTTGTTGTGTTTTGGCCAAAATACCCCTACTACTACCACAAAAACCCTTCACTCTTTCTATATAAACTAAACCCTCGCGTCAACGGATGCACCATTTTTTCACTTTGTAAATAAGTTCTCGACGCGTTTTCTTCCGCCTCCTCCTCTTCGGTCCGTTCTCCTTGTAAGGTTAGCGATTGTAAAGGTTCTTCTTTATTGTTTACTTTTCTGGTCGTTGATACATCCGATCTATTGTGTGCTTAGATTAATAGTTGGTTTGATTTTTGAGCTGTTCGATTAGGGTAATTTTTTAATGTTGTGGTCGCTTGATCTTCAGTCAATTCGATTCTGTCGATTTCTCATTCCGAAATGCTTATTATGGTTTAGGGCTTGAATTGCACACCTGATGTCTTTTGATCCCAGCAAGAACCACCGATTTTTTGTCTGGAGTGCTTTCTGTTTCACGGACCGTGGCTGGCGATCTCATATGCTACTGTTTCGACACGGGACTTGACAGGAAATTTGGAATTAGTTTTTGAGTGGAGTATAGCTAGTAGTTTTTCTTATCGTGTGTAGGTCCCTTACTCATTTCTTCTGATTAGTTTACTTCTTGGTGGGCAAGTGGGTTACGAGGGGGCATTGTCTAATTGTACGAGTCTAAAAAAGAAGTTAAGCTAAGGGAAGGTCTGCTGACGTGCATTGATGGCTAGGACATCCCTCCCTCCTGGATTTCGTTTTCATCCAACTGATGTTGAACTGGTCATGTACTATCTCAAGAGAAAAGTAATGGGGAAAAGGCTTCATGTTGATGCAATTGCTGAGGTCAACATCTATATGTTCTCTCCATGGGATCTCCCAGGTACTTTCTGGTCACTTCCCTGCTAGTCATCTGAGTGTTTTATTCCTAGATATTGATGCTTATAGTTCTTGTTTAATATTTATCATAAGTGTATGTGAGAGCTCAGATGTTTCTTCTCTATTTGTAGATAAATCTGCTATTAAGAGTAAAGATTTGGAGTGGTTCTTTTTCTGTCCAAGAGAGAAGAAGTATGCAAGTGGTTCCCGGGTCAAGCGTGCTACTGAAAATGGGTACTGGAAAACTACAGGAAAGGACAGGCCTATTTCTTACAATGGGAGAATCGTTGGAACCGTGAAAACCTTGATTTTTCACCTTGGTCATGCTCCCAAAGGTGAAAGAACTGACTGGGTTATACACGAGTACAGGATCCTTGATGAAAAATTGGCTGCAGCTGGAATTCAGGTACTTTTACTCTCGACGTTAAAAAATGTTGTGATATTTTGCCTTAGTGACCAAAACGTTTTGCTATTATTGTTTAAACCCTGTATTATGGCCCCAGTCATTTGTCTTCATAAAGTGAATTGTCTTGATTTTCCATACTCACTGCAGGATAATTATGTTCTCTGTAAAGTTTTTGAGAAGAATGGTCCAGGCCCAAAAAATGGGGCACAGTATGGTGCTCCGTTCAACGAAGCAGATTGGGCTGACGATAATCAAGAAAACTCCACTTCTCCGAAAACTCTTGGTCCTTTTCCCGCCCTGCCCCTGTTGACTGGAAATGGAAGTTCCACTGCAACATTCTCTGCAACATTCTCGTTTCATTTAGGAAGTACGTCTAAGTTGCCTGAAATTGAAAGGGGTCTTTCCACTGCTACTGATCTTTCAGCTAATCCACTGCCAGCTAATGAAATTGATGATGATGTCACACGTCTGTTGTCCCTCTTTCAGAGTGAAGACATGTTTGTTTCTAATGAGCATGAACTCGATCAGGTAATTATTTACACTTTAACGATTTTTCTGTACTACATGCTTGTCTCTTACTCAACCAAATTGTTGTGACCACAGGATAATCTCAAAGGCCATGCTACAAATGGTGAAGGAAATGATATCTATGACGATCTTCCTGACTTAAATGGATGGGATCCAATGAGTACGCTGGAATGCCAGATAAATGACTCTTCTCTGCTTGAGTTTTGTGGGCTGAAGGAAAATGACCACTATCTAGATTGTGCAATTCGTCCTGAAAATGGCTCGTTCATTGAACTCGACGATCTTCATATACCGCTGAATGACCAAGTTAGAGTTACCGTAACAGATCACCATACGGCTGGTGATATTTTTGGATCATTGGACTATGTGACGCCACTTGATTTCTTCCCAGAAGGCGGCTTTACCTTGGGTGATCATCAGTCTTCTTCTGCGAATCAGCTCCCTATGTTTCCTGAAAGAAGTAATCAATCAGACGACTGCTTTGATATTCGTTTCATGGTGAGGCCTTCATCTCAATTTGGTTTTCTCTAGAGGACACAATAAGTTCCTTTTCTCATTATTTGTGTGTGTCTCCTTAACATTTTCTTTTTTTTCCCCTGATTATTAAATTTTGCCAGGAGCTTATTGGTGCTGTTAACTTGGAGAGTTTGGAAAGGCAGCCTGAGAATGGGCCCTGTTTCACTCAAGACAATGAAAGAGGTAGATCTGATGATAGTTGAACTATGGGGGGGATGATGATTCACATAATGTTTATTGTTTTCAGTCACTTGTATGGCACACATTTAAACTACTGAGGGGGGTGTAAGATATCCCATCCACAACTCGGCATCATCATGCCTTGCCCGATTCTGTGTTCTACTTTTGTGGCGAGGCATCGACTAGTGATGTCTCTGCATGGCATCAGAGTTCAACAAGATCACTGAGTTGTGGCAGGCAAAAGAAAAAAGAAAATTAAGATATATGCTACGTAGGGGAAACTGTTTATCTATTGTTTTGACTTGTGTTTAAAGTGCAGCAGGTGGGGTGTGTGCTGGAGGTAATTTATGTTGCTGAAGTTATGTAATTGAATCCTTAATGTTATGCTTTTTCTTTTTTTCTGTTTGCTATGTTCAAATTTTCCAGGGACAGTGAAAAAAATAGTTGGCATCCCAGCTGCTGAGCTAATAGATGCTCATCAAATTGTTGGCTCCTCCATACATATCAAGGCCGAGGTGACTCACGGGGATGGTGAATGCACTAAAGAAGCTTTACCAGTTATGATGGAGGGGTCTTGCAGCTTTCTTTTTTGGAAACACTCTCTGGAATCTTTGTGTCTAGTAATTTTTTGTGATATGAATGGATATTCTTCTTCCTCGACTATAATCATTATTACATGTTTCTGTTGTTGTGACATATACATTCTATCCAGGCATTCATTCTCAGCCAGACTGTTATGTTCCTAGAGTCTTCCATTTTTGTCCGAAGGTTTCAACCGAATATGTTGTTAGGGATTTTGTGCCTCAACTGGGTGGCGTACACCTCCACCAGTGCTTCACGTTCACCGGCACCCGTGCTCCACTTTCCGTGGAGGTCGGCGATGGAGCCCCTGATCTCTAACATGGTGACGTGGCTCATGACCTCGAGCCGGCGGGTGGAGAGGAGGTTCACGGAGATGAAATAGCAGAGCTCAAGCAACAAATTGGGCCATGAAGAAAATAATATGTTACAGCTCCAACAATATGGCCGGGCAACAAGCCTCTACAAATTGGGCTCAAGCAACAAATATTGCAACCCACTTTTGCAATAAAAAATGAAGAAGGAAAAAGAAACCAAACAATAAATTTAATTACACCAAGAATGAGATTCTTTCCTCCGCAACAACTCTAAACAAGGGTTAGGAAAAACTCCATCACTGCTATAACCAGACACGAACTCACAATCCCAACTCACAGACGATGGAGAAAGCCCTAATATGCTCACATTTCTCATGCAGATATCCTCAAACGGTGCCCCCTCGATGCCCTTCAGCACCGGAGCTTTCCTCGAATCAAAGCTTATTACATCGCTTATCGATATCCCCCTCACTTGAGGCAACGCTCCTTCGTCCCAATCATCATCGGGGTGATCGTTGGCTCCTCTGCTGAACCTTATAGGCACTTTCACTCTCTCCATGAAAACATTACGTATAGTCACGTTCCTTATAAACCCTCCTCGTCCCTTGTCTGTTTTCAGACGGATCCCAGCCGACGAATCCCTAACGTGAATGTCCTCGATGAGGATGTTCTCGATTCCACCGGACATTTCGCTGCCTATGCCTATCCCCGAGCACGTGGGAGTTGTGCCCGAGACCCGTCTTATCGTGATGTTGGCGCTCGGTAGGGACATTTTTATGCCGAATTGATCCCAACCGCTCTTGATGGCTACGAGGTCGTCTCCGCTCTCGACGTAGCAGTCCTCGATACAAACGTTTGTGCTTGAATCTTGAGAAATATATATATATATATATATATATATATATATTTGATCATTATATTGTACCATATCAAGGGTTTATTTGACTGCATGCATCATTTATATGTGTCTCTATTATTGCTACCTGGATCTATGCCATCGGTGTTTGGAGCAGTTAGAGGAGCCAGGATTGTCATGTTTCTGATCACAACGTTACTGTTAAAAAAACACACAAAACATTCGTAGATCAATAATCAAGTAATTAAATGAAATATGAATTAAAGAATAAGCTAGAATATTTTGATTGATCCCACTACAACTGTTTTATTGCATTTTGTCTTCTTTCTGCCACTCATCCTTTGGCTAACACATCCAACAATAAGGACGATAGTGCGGCTTGATTTTTTAGGTTAAAATATTCTTCGGACATGGTCCAAGAACTATCATTAGTGACAAAGGCCTAATGTTCAATTATACTTTACACCGTAGGAAAAGATAATATATGAACGAACGCTCTAGTATATTTTCTTTTTTCCTTTAATTGCATAATAAATATGCTAGTGGATGGGGACTACTACATGCAGGAGCCGTGTAAGCAATTATATATATATATATATATATATATATATATATAATAGATACCTGCAATAAATGGGATGAATGGTCCAAAATGGAGAATTCATGAAAGTGAGGTTGGATATTAATATATTCCGAGAATTTATTAATTCAACGAGATGCCCTCTCGTGTGATTTAAAGTCTTATTCCACCATAGATCCCACCACATCTTCCCTTGTCCATCAATTGTGCCATTATTCCCTGCATCAAATATATATTTATAAATAATATTTATGCCATGATGGATATAATCACTTTATGCAGAAATTATTCTAGTAATTATCATTGCCCAAGTAAAAAAGAGGATTCAAAACATTATTAATGACTAATAAATGAAGGAGTATATTATTACCTGTAATGACGACATCTGATATAGAATTTCCGTGGATGAGGCTTATATGTCTCCCACCCAACCTTTCCCTTCCTCTTCCATAAGAAGGCAATGGTTCGATGATGGGCCATTCCTCAGGCTCCTACTATCAAAATCAATTTAACTGTAATTAAATAAAATCTGCAACGATAAATTCATAATCAGCAGTAAGTAATTTAAACGAATATCTTATTTTTTTAGTGACTTCCGTGAGAGTCGCTTGGAAAAACGACGAGGGCGACGACAAGGAAAGAACAAAACACCACAAAGCACAAAACTGAACACAATCAATGCTAACACCCTTAAAACACGGGTCCTCCCCCACTAATTGATTTCCATGTGCATCACAGGGAATCCAAATTATTACAGCCCCGTTAACACGTGCAATAGATTAATTAATCTAATTTTAATTTAATCAATAGTAGAAACCACCGTTTTAGACGTCCATGGTTCGAAGACCACAAAACCTCGTCGACAAACACGACGCGAACAAGATCGAATATAACAACACACGATAAGCAACTAAAAATATATTTAAAAAAAAATTTAAAAAACAAATAAACACCTGAGATCCCAATATAACAGCTCCACTTTCGAGGAACAACGTTAGATGACTTGTAAGGTTGAAGCTTCCGGTAAGCCACCTCCCTTGAGGCACGTTCAATTGGGACCCACCTCTCCCCACGTACCTCTTCATATACTCCATGGCTTTCCTAAACGCCGCCGTGTTTGACGTTTTCCCGTCGCCAACGCCGCCAAAATCCGTAATATATTTTATCACAGCCTTCCTCTCGTGGGCCTCCTTAAAAAGGCCCGAACACGTTATAGGGAGGTCATGAGGGTCCACAAAACCGGCCGGCTTCCGACTCCATAATCGGACGATCGTGATCTCGCTCCTGTTGATCTGGAGAAGGCTGAAGACGATGAGCGCCGTCGATATGAGAGATAGAAGCGGCCATGATGGTCTTGTAAAGAGGGCTTTCTTGATGTTGCTAAGCAATAATTGGATCTCACCTTCCATTAATTAATTATGTGTCTCGTGATTTCTGTGTATGTGCATGGATGAGAGATGTGTAATAAGAAACCTTGGATTTTCTGGGACGATCGATGCTTTCGTAAGGGAAAGATAAAGAAAGATCGAGGTGTCGTGTGTCTGTTGCTTTATGATCTGATGTGGGCGATGAAACAGATGATTTTCTTCTTCTCTCTGTTTTTTTTAGGTAAATACGACGACTAATTCTTTTTGTCATATGCGTAATTAGATCATTGGTTATAAATATTTATATTAATAATGCAAATTTAGATTGTGTTACATAGGGATGAGATCGCGGGTCAATGGTCGACATTCATAATTGCCATAATTATGATGTTCCCATAAATTAAGTAATTGTGACTTTTAAATAAGCTCGAATTATTATGACGGTAAAGATTCCTTTTTTGCTGTTTGTTTTTTCTTAGTTGGAGCTCGTTTCGTATTAGAAAATAGGTTAATTGGGAAGAAAATAAATGAATGATAATTATTTTTGTTTGGCGGTGGAAACGAAATGTCCTGTGATCACATTGACTCATTTCTAAGGGTAAAATTGGCCAACTATTAGTTTTGGTCTTGACTTGTGCTCTATTACATCAATTTATATATCAACTACTACTCAGTAATAAAATTGGTATTGGACATTTAATTATAGCCCACTTGACCGATGATTAAGCCCAATATGGGACTCTACCCAATAATATATAAGCCGAAATAAATGCTTATATTAGTGGTGATGATGGTGAATAAGTGCAATCAATGAAACTAGACATATTTTACATTTTATTTCACGTTCCGTCCATAACCCGCGTTGTTGACTTTGACAGATTACCTCACATCTTTTGCTCTATTTGTTTAACTTTAAGTTTAATTTGATATTTAAATGGCGATTGACTTGAGACTAAAAAATGTGCTAACTTCTATTTTATGTATAAAAAATAGCAAATAGGTAAAATTTCAAGGAAGCTTCTCATTAATGGAAAATGAAGTTCAAGGCGATTGACTAAGTCAACACGTCGAAGGTCGTCATAGTGCAATCACGGAAAGACAAAATTTAGTAGAATTAAATATATGGTGTTGCCCCAATAATGTCCATAAAATGATTTTCTTTTGATCTCTCTCTATCAAGATGCCGCAAAATTGAGAGAAGAAAAAGACAAGTTCATAAATAATAATGTTTCTCTATTCAATTATATCTTTATATTTTCCCGTAAAAAAGTTGACCAAAACCAATTGACAATTCAACCATTACAATTTCACAGACACGCCTATCTATATCTATATACGATACAAATTACAAATATATATCTTCTCGCTAGTTCTTTGTTTCTTCCCCAAACCTTCATTTACCAAATCCACCATTATAATCGCATCATCATCATCATCAAGAACATAATTTTAATCAAGAAAATGGACAGAGAGCAAGAAGAAATCCAATTCATGGGCTTCTTGGGAATCATAAAGGAATCGTGCAACATAATCTCCTCATGGAAGAAAATCTTCTCTCAGATTACGCTCCTCCTAATCGTTCCCCTCTCCTTCATCTACTTGGCCCACATCCAAATCTCTCAGCTCCTCTTCAGAAACATCATGCGCGACGAGTTCATGCTCGACAACACGCCGGGGAACAGCCGCGCCCACAACAGGATCGCGAGCCTCCTCACATCGGAGTGGACCTACTTCTTCCTTTTCAAGATAGCCTACTTCGTCTTCTTCGTAGTCCTCGCCCTCCTCTCCACCTCCGCCGTCGTCTACACGGTGGCGTGCATCTACACGGCCAAGGACCTAACTTTCAGGAAGGTGATGAGCGTGGTTCCCAAGGTGTGGAAGAGGCTAATCGTCACCTTCGTGTGGAACTTCATCATCCTCTTCGGTTACAACATGGTCTCCGTAATCGCACTCATCCTCGTAGTCCTCGCTCTCTACTCGACGCCCGTGTTCTCCGTCTTCTTGGTGGTCCTCACCGTAGCGTACCTCGTGGGCTTGCTGTACATAACCATAATATGGCACTTGGCCACCGTGGTCTCCGTGTTGGAAGATAGCTACGGGATCGAGGCGATGTATAAAAGCCAGGGCTTGATAAAGGGCAAAATGGTAATAAGCGCATCGATTTTCTTGGTTCTTGGGCTGTGCTTGTATGGGATTCAGTTGATCTTCGAGTTTCTTGTCGTCCACGGCGGCGGTGAAAAGGGTGGGATCGCGAGCAGGGTCGGCTACGGCGTGCTCTCGCTGGCGTTGATGTCTACATGGATGGTGTTTGGGTTAATTATGCAGACGATTATTTACTTCATATGCAAATCTTACCACCATGAGAATATTGACAAGTCCTTATTGGCTGATCATCTTGAGGGTTATCTCGGAGAGTATGTGCCTTTGAAGTCCAAGGATGTCCAGCTTCACCAGTTTGATGATGATGAAGTTGTTTGATATGTAATAATAATTATTCGTTTTCCTTTTTTTTCATTTTTGGGCATCAGATCTTTATTTGGAAAATTAAAAAGTATCTATGAACTACTACCACTACATTACTTTGATGATGTTAAAGCTGTGTTCATCCGTCTTGTATATCTATTATTCTATATTGCATATGAATCTTGAGATCCACTTTACATGGAAAGGAAAAAAATGGCAAATTAAATGGGATTTTTCGTTTGCAACTAACTCTTCAAGAATAATAGTTCTATCTATGTTGCGTGTAAGAACGGCTAAAAGTCAAAAATTTTATAAGTGGGCATGGGCTTAAAAATATAGAGCTGGCTTTATTGGGCCACATACTCGAATTTCTTTTATAGCAAACCCAAGACAAATGAAATAATTAATACCGATAGAAAGAAGCAATTAATAATAATGTTGAGGACTGAGGTCCGTACTAAGATAGCACTGATGTATGTTTTTTTTTTAATGTAAGCAAATACTATTCAGCAACCAACGGATGTACAAAACAAGAGCGCACTCAGCATCATATAATATATACATGTTGTTACATATCCATATAGTCAAGTAAAACCTGTTTTTTTAGATAATAATAATTATAATAACGCTATGAGCTTGGAAGTTTATTATTAATAACGTGGAAAAGTTATCTCCTCTTGATCATCGTTGTCGTCCCCCATTGAGAAAAAGACTTCATCGATATCTGAGAGTTCAAATCCGTCATCGATACTATCATGATGATGAATATCTCCCACTTCCGAAGAAGCTTCGTGAACTAAGCATAGTACCCATTCGTCTTCCTCCTGATAGATATGTATATATATATATATATATATATAATAATAATACACATGTATCGATCAGAAGGTTAATAATGCTTTATAATAATAATCAATCATTTTTATTTCACGAACAAACACTGCTTTAATTAATTATACTTAATTACTTGACGAGAATCTGATCTCTTGAAGGTGTTGTTGACGCGGTATTGTTGCATGATCCAGTTATTGTTGGTTCTCATTTCAACGTCGTCATCAGAAGAATAAAAAACAAGAAAATGTTTCGTGCCAACTTGAATGTTTCCGTTACTCGTGAATATAGGCTCGGCAAAACCTGCTAGTTCTTTCCAAAACCCTCTTTCTGTTGATCTGTTTAGCTGCTTCAATCTGCTGAAGAAGTACCACCCTCGATTGTTCGAAAGAGCCTGCTTGTCTACATAAGACATTATTCAAAAATAAATATATATATTTTCAGAACTTCGTTATACTCTTGTCACAAAAGTACGATTGAATAAATATGAAAGACATAAACAAAAAAGGTTTCAAAATAGAAAATAATATTCGGATAAAGATCAGTTATAGTTTTATTACCTTTGAGCTCCCAAGGATTAGCAGCACCTATGTCAATATCAGGAATAATATTATTAGGGTAACAACAAGGCATGCTTGAAACCCTCGGACATAAGAAGTAAACAATCAGTTCTTCATCCGTTGGATCAAACTGAAAACCTGGTGGTAAAATACTTCTTTCTTCTTCCATCCCAAGAAATAATTATAAGCTATTATTTGAAACCTAATTCAACGGAGTTGTAGCTATGAAGGGATAAGGGTCGTCGTTTAGCTTTTAGCTATGTATATATATATATATATATATATATATATATATATATATATATATAGTGGAGTTGGAGATCGCAGGACGTACGTGTTATGATTAACTTATGGGACACATCACATCTGAGAGATGAAAGACGGCTTGAGGAAAAGCAACACAGACGCCTCATATTAAATAAACTGTTTTAGTTTTACAAGCGACCGGGTTAGTGTTTTATGTTGCAAGCAACAGTTCATATGTAACGTTTGTGGTTGATGATTATTGATCTCCAGTAGCTAAATTAGCCACGTTGTTTTCTTTCTAATCTTTCTCGTTAAAACCACAATATATATATATATATATATTATAAGGTCTAGCTGCATTTATTTCTTAAACGATAATCTCGAATTCAAGAAATTTCAAGCTGTCTTTAATGGCAACTTAAGGGAGTTACCGCAAGTAGATATAAGCGCAAGCGCGCTTAAGTTAAAATTGATTTCATTATAATCTAAACTGGTAACTATTATAATAGCTATCGGAATTGAAAATTAGAAACACGTAATCCAAGTCAATAATTAACAGATAAGATAACACACACACACACACATATGCTAGAGTAATTCATATATATTAGTACTAAAAACATACATTCTTGGAAATCGAAATTATTTGATGGGTATGATGTTGTCATATATTTCCTTCAAATATAGCCAGAGAGTACAATAATGGTTTTATATTCCATTCTTTTCAAGACAGCAAAACACGATATATATAATTAATTGACCCAGCAACTAACATATTGGAGTCTTATGTTTATTTCTTTTCAGTTGGTAAGGTTATTATAACTTTTTAACTACATGTATATTGGACCTCTTATTATTGTTTTCGTGTTACAGGTGTACCCGCTTTGTTGCAGTACGCCACGTAAACCTTATCTCTTACATTTAAATGCATCAACAAAACAATACGCGATGAGCTGTTCCATGAACTGTTGGTAAAGCATATAGCTGCCTCATTATTCCTCTGAATTTTAATTCATATAATCATTTTGTTAAGATAATGAGAATTATCATATCAAGAATGAATACTTCATTCTTCATCCGGAGAAAGGACGGAGATTATTTACTATTAAGCATACTTAAAACTTTTATTAAGGGCTAGTTTGGTTTCACTTTTGATTCAGAAGCACGTCTGGTAAATGGACTTTTTCGAAATGTAGCTTTTATAAATGTAAATTTATTTTTTTAAAGTGTTTGGTGGGAATGGACTTTTGCAAAAGTTGCAAGAAGTAATTCTGAAAAGTCATTAAAAGTTGCTTCTCTCAAATGGACTTCTTGAAAAGTAACTTATTTTAAAAGTCCATCTAAAAATTTTCACCAAAGGTATTTTACTTTTCAAAATGGACTTTTAGATTAGAAGTCCATTTCATAAGTGCTTCCAAACACATGTGTAAATGTTTTAATTATTAAAAAGCAAGGGAACATGTGGAGCATTTCGAATTGATCGTGGGATATTTCACCTACCGAGGCGGACATGTTTGCAGTTTTCTTTTTTCGGCCATGCAATGTGAGAGCAACAGATCCCACACAAAAGCATGGATTCATGTTACTTCATACGTCTCACTAACTTGGGCATTCGATGATCTCTTCAACAGACAAAAAAGACAGCACTCACCATTTATTTTTTATTTGAAAGAAGAAAAGTATTGAGCATTTAAATTAAATTGCATTGTTTTGTTACAAATAAAGATGATAAGCCATAATAATGTGATAGCTCTTTAACTTAATATTTTGCTTCTTAACATTTCCTTCCTAAAAGCGCTATCTCCACATGTGATTATATGATATAACTCAAGGTTTACTTCACTAATATTTATTCTAGCTATTTAATATTTGGCAAGGACCACTTAAAAACTATGATTGGGCTGTACAATTATCTCTTTAACATACTTAGAAATAATAAACAACTAAAATTACTCCAAGATATAAAATAACATTATGTCCTTTAAAATACTTAGATAGAGTAATCCATTTTCCAAATGCAATATTCAAGTTAACTAGTGTATCCACGCGTAAGTTATTTCTCGATCTTTCACCTCCCTTTTACTTTTTATTTTTTACTTTGTTTCACCTTTTAAGATAAAACCCTCTCCATTGTGTCACACGTGTTCACACATAAATCATTGAACTAATAATTACGATTCACTTTAATTTATGCCATCGAACTGTTGACTCATTTTTCCATTGCCACCAACACTATCATTACCTTTGCTTTGCTGACACTTTATTCCCCTTGCCTTGCCATATTAAAGAATAAAACAGAAACTTTACAATAATTAAAAATAGGCATAGCATGATAAAACCTTGTTTTTATAATTTCTTACAGCGAATGTATGCTTTTGACTCTCTGAATAGCATCTTTGACCTTCTTCGACGGCTCTTCGTAAAGAAACGAAGGGTTATCGAACTCAGAAGCTACGCTTCGTTCTCCGAGGAACGCACGAAAGGAGTCGGCAACCGAAAACGAGAGGGAATCGAGATTATAACCACCTTCCAAGAAAAAGACGCATCGACCCCTACATAGATCCTTGGCCAGCTGCTTGATGTTCGACGCTAACATGTAATAAGTCGATGTTGTCAACTGGAGATTCGCCAGTGGATCCAAAACATGACCATCATAGCTGCATAAATATATGTATATATAGTTCAACCATTCATTAGTTAGCCACAGACCATTAATAAGACGGTACTTATGAATCAAAACATATCTACTAATAAGATCAACAACATGTCATTATTTAACCAGAGATGTGAAGTTGTGAGTGAAATTACTCACCCTGCTGAGACAAGAATTATGTCTGGTTTGAACCTTTGAGCACATGGTGCAATAACATCATCAAAGACTCTTCGCATGGCTTGATCACCCGATCCACCTGGTAAAGGCAGGTTTAATGTTGATCCTTCGCCGTCTCCTCTGCCTATCTGATCTATTTTTCCAGTTCCTGGGTAGCTCCCATCCTATGTATGTATGTATGTATGTTTTTTAGGTAGGAGAGAGTAAAATAAAATTAGTTGTGAGGCATTGATGAGTAATAAATAAATTTGTTGTACCTGGTGAGTTGAAAGGAAAAAAATGTCGGGGTCATCATAGAAGGCGTCGTCGGTTCCATTTCCATGGTGCACATCGAAATCGATGATGAACACGCGTTTTAGTCCATGTGCCCGTTGAGCGTATCGAGCTGCGATGGCCACGTTACCAAAGACGCAGAATCCCATTGGCCCGGTGGGGACCGCGTGATGACCTGGAGGGCGTACAAGGGCGAAACCAACGGGAGGATCGCTTTTCAGTTTTGATGCTGAGACCTGCATATTTATTTTACAAGAGTTCTCATTACTTTCTTAAAAAGGTATTTCGTTTGTAAATCATAATTATAAATAGTATGCACGTCAAGGGCTCAAGAGTCTTAAAGCCTAATGACTAACGTCTTAGAATTGAGAAATCACCACTGCATCAACAAGTGCGATTCCAGCTCCGGCTGAAAGCAATGACTCTTGGAACGTCTGCAAAATTGGTAAAAAAAGAGCAATAAATATATAACCAAATAAAAAAGATTTTTCGAGATAAGATTTCAAAAAGTGGGATCTCACCGTGGCAGTAGCATATGTTGGCCCAGAACCCTCAATGAGAATAAGTCCCTCGTCTGAAACCTTATTCATTGCCTACACAGTTGTGAAAAAAAAAAAGAAATGGTGGATTAGTAAAGACAAGTGTCTGGGCAAAAGTGTATAACTAGATTGAAGAAAATAATGTGTAGTAAAATCCTGCTTTGCTTGACACACCTTCTCAAGTCCTATTACATAAGCTCGTTCATGAACACTGGTTATATCATCCACTCTAGCGGGTAAATATTTTTGGAGCTCAACAACCTCTGCACCTCGAAACTAAATGCATAATAGAATGATGCAGATAAGGAGAAATAACATATCAGAGTAAGCCACAGAATTTTACTAGGACATCTCTCACTAGTATCAGCTAGTTACGCTTATTATTCATTTTTCTTCCAAGCCATAAAAAACTAGTTGTTGTGCATAAGGTTGGAATTATCAAGTCATATTAAATAATTATATATTCAATGAATAGCAATTTATAAAGTGTAACTTCGCTGCAACGTTTTATAAGGTACCTGTGATGTTAGTTCCATCTTCTCAAGAGCAGCGACGATGGCGGGAACTCTGGCATTACACTCAGGGTGCAGTTCCTACAGGAGATAATTGAACATTTTTACCTTTTTTCCGACGTCTCAATTCAGCTTAAATTAACAGATGAAAACGAGGAATAAAACAAGAATAGAGAGAAGCAAAATATCAAAAATCATGAAATAAATATACAAGCAGCAGTGACCTTGTTATGGCCCATCGCAGGAGAGACTGAGTATATAATTTTACTATCGAGCAATTCATTGGCGGAAGGTATATAGAGATTGTTTTCTGAAGTACTCAAACAACAAATCGAGCCCTGGCTCTTCTGGAAGGGACATAGCTTTACAGGTTTAGTCTTCTTCCCCAAAAATCCCTTCTTGCCAAAACCACATATATAGTGTCTCTTACTCATCCATAGTTGATACCTGACGCGATCAAGCACATCTCCTACAACAAAAAATCGTCAGATGATAAGATTATAAGTTACCTGAAGAATCCATTTTCAGCATAATCTCAAACCAAACAGGAATTACTTTTATTCAGGAACATGAATCGTCAAATTCCCACCATTTTGAGCTTCATAATTCAATATAATTTCATTTCGATCAGGAAAAGAAACGCATTAAAAAAAATCCGGATTATATCAAGCTTTTGATGATACTAAAGCAGTTTGCAGCACTACTCGTTCCCTGTGCATAATCATCGAGCTTCTAAGACCCGCCAAATTCCGCTCAACTAGGAATAAAAACTGTTGAGGAAGAAAAACTTCCATAATCAAAGTAGTGGAACTGATGATTACCTGCCATAGACAGGCATGAGCAGCTCTGGATCAACATCTAATCTCCAGCACCACACCACACCACACCAAACAAAATCCCTCAATCCTCCAAATATCAGCGAGTTATGTTGTTGGGCTTGCGAGGCCCACGTAAGCTCTTTTCTGTTGTCTTTGAATGTAATTTGCTGATGCCCGTTTATATATCTACCACTGCTATAGCCCAAATAAAGATAAAAAAAAAACTGAAAAAAAAACCACCAACCCCGCCCAAAAAGAAAAAAGGAAAAATCCAATAAACCAACCAAGAACTGCATTATCTAATGTTGAGAAATCGTCTGCCACATAAATAAATTTGTCTATATTGGAAACAAAAATAAAAAATAAAAATAGTTCACGGGGGTCAAAATAAGTGTTGACAAAGTTATTTAAACCACCATTGAGCTGGATTTTCCAAATGGTTGTAACAAAAGAAAGGTTCACGGGTTGGAAAGCATATGCAAATAATAGCATTCACAAAAATACAAAACCATTATTCTATTTTGGAATTTTTATGTGGCCACAAATCTGCATCCGTACAAGAAAGCTATGCACAAACAGTACAATAAAAATCATTCTCGTCCACATAAAAGATCATATAAAATAGTTGCATGTCATGTCGCTCTCTCTCACATGTTTTTAACTCAGTAGTGAACTAACTCTCTTCGCCATGAGCCTCAAACCTTGAGTTGTGGACCTTATTGCCGAATCGGGTTGTGTTGAAAAATATCTTGAGGTTTGATGATTTATGAAACTTTTATAATAGAAATGCGATCTAATAATAAAATATTTAGCGAAGAGATATGTATACAAATGACCATGACATTCTTCCATATATTTCCATGCAGACAGTCGCCATTGGGAAAATAAAGATGCTTAAGACAAAGTATGTGAGGACCAAAGGTACTAAAGAGGAGGAGTACGCAGTAGGTTGCTTTGAGAATGGAACCTCTTTTTCCAAATTATGAATATAATTAAGAATTATCGAGGAGCGTTTAATTGGTTTCAACTAAATGTCTAACGCAACGCAGTTAACTTGTTTGAATTTTGATCATCAATTCTAATTCAAGTAATAATTAATCCGGAAATGAATGATGAACGGGGTGAGATTTTGTAATGACTTATATTAACAACAAATAAGAGAGATAAAGATGTTGTGATATAATATATGCCATGTGAAGAGTGCGCGCGCGCTCGTTTCAATTCAATGGGTATACTAAAAACTATGCACGTGAAATACACAGACAAGGAAAGGAGTAAAATGGCGCCAGTTATTATTATTATTTCCAAAGCATAATTTGTAATAAAAAAAAGAAAAAAAAGAAACATACATACATACACACATATATAGTAAGTAGACTTAGGCGCACACAACGTGATCACCACCCACCTTTCACTGCACTTGTTCTTTTTTTGAGCTAGTGAGAGTAGAGTGTTTCTTCTTTCAATGAAGAAGAAGAAGAAGAATCAAGAAGCAGCAGGCTGCGAGATCGAAGCCCTAGGCATCAACTACACAATCCACACAGAAAACAACCACTTCTTCACCAACACCCCTCCACACAAGCGACAAAATAAGAAGAAGAATCCGGCCACGAGCGTAATAATTCTTCCTCAAGAAGAAGCAACAGCAGCCAATAAGCCGAAATCAAGCCGCCGACACGTGCTCAAAGACGTCAACTTGACGGCGAAGCCGTGGGAGATCTTAGCCATCGTTGGTCCAAGCGGCGCCGGAAAATCATCGCTGCTCGAGATACTCGCCGGGAAATTAACCCCACAGTGCGCATCCATATACGTCAACCACAAGCCCATAGATAAACCCAGGTTCAAGAAGCTATCAGGCTACGTTACGCAGAAGGACACGCTCTTCCCACTCCTCACCGTGGAGGAGACCCTCACGTTCAGCGCGAAGCTGAGGCTAGGCCTCTCCGGCCCAGAACTGAGCTCGAGGGTCAAATCTTTGCTGCAGGAGCTCGGCTTAAATCACGTGGCGAAAGCGCGAGTAGGCGACGACAGGGTTCGTGGGATTTCGGGCGGCGAACGGAGGCGCGTCTCCATAGGCGTGGAGGTGATTCACGAGCCCAAGATCTTAATCCTCGACGAACCAACTTCTGGGCTCGACAGCACTTCGGCTCTTCAGATCATAGACATGCTGAAATCCATGGCGGAAACAAAGGGGAGGACGGTTATACTCAGCATTCACCAGCCCGGTTTCAGAATCGTGAAGCTTTTCAACTCCGTTCTCGTGTTGGCCGATGGAAGAGTCTTGCATCATGGCTCCGTGGATCTACTGTCCGTAAATTTGATGCTCATGGGTTTCGAGATTCCGATGCACGCAAACGTATTGGAATTCGCAATCGAATCGATCGAAGCCATGAAGGGTATGACTCATCAAGAAACAACGCCGGTTTCTTCTGACAGAAGAATCGCTGAACGCAAAACGGGGAGGTTCACGCTTCAGCAGCTTTTTCACCAATCGAAGGTCATGGACGAGGAATCGATCGACGTTGCAGTGGATTACGCTCCCAATTACGCCAATTCGAGGATGAGAGAAACCATGATTCTCACTCACAGGTTCTGGAAAAACATATGCAGGACTAAAGAGCTCTTTGCCTGCAGGACCCTATCGATGCTCGTATCGGGGCTCGTTTTGGGCTCCATTTTCTACAACCTCGAAGACAACTTGCTCGGTGCAGAGGAAAGAGTCGGGTTCTTCGCGTTCGTCCTAACTTTCTTACTCTCCAGCACAACGGAAGCACTGCCTATTTTCTTGCAAGAAAAGGAGATACTGATGAGAGAAACCTCGAGCGGAAGCTACAGGGTCTCATCGTACGCCGTAGCCAATGGCCTCGTTTACTTGCCCTTTCTGCTGATATTAGCCACATTATTCTCCGTACCGGTTTACTGGTTAGTGGGCTTGAATCACAACTTCATGGCCTTCGTGCACTTTCTGCTGCTCATATGGCTCATCCTCTACACAGCAAACTCGGTGGTCGTTTGCTTCAGTGCGTTGGTCCCCAACTTCATAATCGGGAACTCGGTGATCTCTGCTGTGATAGGATCCTTCTTCTTGTTCTCCGGTTACTTCATATCCAAGCACGGGATACCGAGTTACTGGATATTCATGCACTACGTATCTCTCTTCAAGTACCCGTTCGAAGGGTTCTTGATCAACGAGTTCTCCGATTCGAGCAAGTGCTTGGATTACGTGCTCGGGACCTGCGTGGCGACGGGGGAGAGCGTGCTGAGGGAAGAAGGGTATGGGGATGAGGACGATCGGTGGAGGAATTATGTGATTATGGTTTGCTTCATTTTGGTTTATAGATTCGTTTCCTATGTTATCCTCAGGTACAAGTGCTCTGAGTCTGGTATTAGAGGTTTCTTCATGTAAACATTTCTGAATAATCTGTGCTTGCATTGTGTGTGTGTGTGTGTCTGTGTGTGTTTTCTACTTTAACAAATGAAAGTGTTGTTTAAATGTAGAAGATAATTCAAATCAAGGGGGTAGTATTTTATTCAATAACTTGCATAACTGTTGTTGTCTTGTCTTGTTGATGTCCTAAAGAAGATGTGGAAATCAAATATTTTAGGCCTCCTAATTAATATATGACTAATTGGAATGAAGAACTTTGAACAAAAGGAGAAGACGAAGACCTCTTCAAATCGCCCCTTGACATACGGCAAAGACTTGGAATAATATATGTAATATATGTACCTTATCAGTTAGATTATGATACACACAAACACGCACCATAACCTTCAATCCACAGTTAATTTCCTTTTTCTTCTTGAAAAATAAGATTCGATGATGATGAGAGGAAGAAGATCATCAAGTAGTGAATTTGAATTCTGGAAAGAAACTCGACTGAATCGTTGTTATTACTCAGACGACAGTGGGTGTGGGACTGAAATGAAGTGTGACCTCTCCTCAGCAGCTGTGGAAAAGGAGGGGGGAGCCCTTATTTGCCGCCGCCGTCGCGTGACAGCAGAAAATCAAAAGCCACATCTGACGGCGGCAGAAAGGAGCTCGCGGAGATGATCAGAGACATGCCCGAGTCTTTCATACGACTTGTCTTTCAAAGACATGGTCGAAGCTCCTCATGTGGAGGCGTCTCAAGAAACAGAGCGCAAAAAAGAAGTCAACAAACAGAGGGCAAGTGGTCAGAGAATCCAGAGCATGGAGGCCGAGGTTTTCTTGCTAAAGTCGTTCGTGTCCTTTGGTTCCAGTAAGAAATTGCCCAGGCAGCAGAGGAGGAAGCTCTCAGAATTCGTTCCAAGGCCGCCGCCGCCATCATCATCGGATTCGAAGAAGCAGCAACAAGAAGAAGCAGAAGCAGAAGCAGAAGCAGCAGGTGTAAGAAATTGGTGGAAGATGATGATGTTTATGTCCAATAGTAGGCAAAAGATGGAGAGAAGCACAAGCGATGTCAGCAGCAACAGAACCAGGTACGTTGTATTATTAATAAGCTGCAGGAGCTCCCTTCTTTATTAAATAACGCATCAAAATGTTGAGTAGTAGTTTAATGGGTGAAAATATAAAAATTATACGAATCATGCAGCAGAAGTATGCTTCTTCAGCGTTCGTCTTTGCCTTGTCGAAGATCAGTCAGCGAGAAGACATTCAAATCAAAGGATTGGAAGGGATGCTTCTTCTGAAAAATTAAGGAGATTCAGAAACACAAAAACACTTTTTCTTGAAATTCTATTCTACCATCAGGCATCAATGTTAGTCCCAATATATTATTTTTTTCCAATTTTTGCAGTATTTGTTTTTAAGGCCCAGTTGCTGATATTATAAAGTTTCGGCCTTTGGGCTCATTTTTAACCAAATTATATGGCATTATAAATTAATTAAAGCATATAGCTACAATATAGGGCAAACAAAACGTATAGAGAATTTGAAATTTACACATGGTGGACAAGAAGAAGAAGAAGAAGAAAAAAAGGGGTTAGTAAAAGGTAAAGACTACTAACATAACATGCATGCCCGCCAATACGTACTTTGAAAGAATCGACCATCACCATATATCATTTAGTCATGATTAGCGTAGTATGATGATTATAAAAGCGAACACCAATGATGACTCGACACGTAATCACATGACTTGCACTTAACACTTCATGTGCCATTTTGATTTTATTATTTACGCAGAACTCATTTATCATCAATCACGTGCCTGGTCTCTTGTACTCTACTCTTATCTTACCCTTGTAATAAAAACAGTCGTAATTAAATTTTAAATTTCAAGAAAGAGATATTTAGAATAGATATCATCTCCTCGTGTTGCGGGCTCGTCTCTTTACTAAGCTAAGCTAAGCTAGCTAGTTTCTTTTCTTTATACATCCTCAGATTTCGCTGACAATTATTACACGGCTTTTCCAGCCCATAATCTCTGCCCTCCGTCCGTCGCCCGATGGTTATCTTTCCCTATCGCCGTCTTTCTGCTGAGACGTGTTTCATGGAAGACTACTGTTAATTTTAACCCGTTGGGGTAAATTAAATTGCTGCTTTTGTGGGGAAAAATCCAATTTTGTTTCTGAGCTGATATATATATAATATATATATATATATATGTCGTCGTAGCTGTCCAAAATCGCGACAGCAGATTGATATTGTTGTGCCTGCCTATATTTTTTTTTGTCAATATTGCACAAAACCCACATACGATAATGTAAAAAACAGCATTATATTTGATTAAACAATCAAGAGTTTGGGTCTAAGTTAAATACTTCAAATTCATTAGCCACATTTACAATGCATGGGAAACGAAAGAAATTAAATATTATTTATGCATTCCCATCTCGGTGTAAACAAAGAAAGACTGTGTTTAATACAGGGAAAAGCAAAACATCAGAAGTGTGCATTTAAGTTGCACCTGCAGAGGAGATGTAGTTGTAAAAGACGCGTAGAGAGAGACTATAGATGAAGCTAAAAATAATAATAAGGTAATGATGATAAATGTAACTTCACTGAGGACAAAAGCATGCATCATGCATTTATGATACGAATTACAGCTCGAGCTAGCTAGGGTTTTGGTCTCCATCATCAGCCTTCTGTTTACTTCTCGTGTAAAGTGCATTTTCAAATCTATGCATTACCTTTGTCTTGTTGTGTGTGTCTGTGTTTGACAGTTATCATCAGTACTTACCATTAGAAAAGAAAATAACCAAGGATTATTTCATTGTCGAAGACAAAATATCTGATAATGGGTTTTGCCCAGTTGACTGGAAACAACAAAGCAATGTTGACTAGCCATCATAAAGGCGTAGCCTTAATGGGAATGAATGAACGTATATTTGGGTAAGTAAAACAACAAAAAATATAAATATTGAAAAGAAAAGCGCATGGATTTAGGCAAAGAAGAAAGACACTTAGAGGAAGAGGTCATTTTGCAGAGATTAATTAATACTTAAATATGTAGGACTTTGCATTAGAATCATAAGCAAGAATTGGTTAGAGTCAGAGAGAGAGAGCCAGCAGCTTGTTGGAATGCGTGTCATGTCCCTGATTAAATGACTAATAATGTTCCCCCCTTAGAGAAAAAACAATAAAAAGAAAAAGATGAAACTAAATAATTAATTCACAGTTTGTTTTCTTTATAAAGACTTCAGAATGTATCGAGTTTTCTTCTTCTTAAGAGAGAGAGAGAGAACAAGAAAGTTAAAGTTTTTACTATATTTTCTAATATCCTTTGTAATAACAAACAAACAAAAACTGGTATATATATATATATATATATATATATATATTCTTGAATACGTACTTCATTGATATCCCCTTCGTTTTCAGCAGCTGATCGAAATGCATATATATTATCTTCGGGAGGAGGTTTGTGAGCGTTTATGTTGAGAGGAGCGTTGTCTGGCTCGAGATCATCATCATCATCATCATGTTGATGAACGCTGATGTCAAATTATATCATGAATCTCGGACCAGGCTTCGTTCCCCCCAACAATCGATGATCATTTGCGCTAATTAATTATTATAAAATAAATGGCTTTGACGAAATTGAACTTCTTCTCCATGCATGCAATGCATCTACCTAGCTAGCCATGTATTTGGTAAGTGTTCATTCATTCTCTTCCTTTCACACACACAAACACACACATACACGCATGGTTGTAAATATTATCGGCTTCTAGTTATGGGGTTTTCTTTCAAACATTTTCTTCATGAGTTATCTTCTTGCGAGCATAAATTGTGTACGACGTGTACAAGAGTATTATTATACTGTTCGCTCTTCAACAAAAAAAAGAAGAAAAAGAATTTCATCCTCCTTTAGAGATCTAGTTACTTTCTGTCATGACCTAATAATATATTAATCTATCATTTTCTCCAAAAAAAAAAAAAGAATAAATTGCATAATTGTCCGTTAAGAGGACAAGAAGAGAGAGGATGATTATTACTATTTACTGTTGCTTCGCACCACTACACTACAAGAGACAAGAATATATTGCGTCATCTGTGTTGTCAACAACAACTATATTTTTTCTTTCTCGAACGGCGTTAGCGTACTAAGCAGATATAGACAGCTGCTATTACAATGTATGTATGTATCATCGAATCAAGTATATATTTATGTTCTCATAATTTTCTGAAACTTATTAAATCATCTTTCACGATTTTGGTTAAATTCATCACCACACAAACTCCAAAAGCGTGGTGGCAGCCAGATATACATATTAACTATATGAATGCGGAAATATCATTTTCACTGAATTGTCAAGTTCATATCTAATGGAAATCCCGAACAAAGCAACAATATCAATCATCATATGTATGTATGGAGCGCTTGCATACTACTTACTTACCATTGCTGGTCCTTTTATTTCACGCGGAAGGACATTTCTTGAAATACGAAAAGATGAATCTTAATTATGAAGAGAGAGATGGTGACGTATTCATGGCCTCTTCAGAATTATTGTCATATATATCTTGATTTTTAAAAAGAAACGTGTTTTATTATGACCCAAAGTAGCCTGGGGTTCAAATATTTCAAAACCCTAATAGACTTGCTTGAAAGTGTTGTAATAAATAAACCTATTTATTTCGGACATCTATCTGGACGCAGGCAACGTGCACAATATTTAATGTATTTAGTTTTGCTGAGGGATATCATTTCCAGTTATAGCAACTGTTGAATAAACAGCTTGAAAAGGATCAATTAACTCCTTGCAAGATTAATACAATACAACACCCCAAAAAAATAAGAAATAGAAAAACAGGGAACAAAATATTTAAATTGTAAGCAGTACGTTGATGGGGTTTTCAAAAGCAAACTCCAGTAGTTAAATGGAGCCGAGGGGAGGAGTAATTACATCAAGAACTGACCTCTCATGTTGGGAAATGAGATACAAACGAGAAAATGCGAGAGGTCACAGTAGTTTAAGGAATTGTAAAGACGTGGTGCAAGCTCATTTCAAATTGCATCATACGACAAGAAATAATGATTAAATAAGGTCAACGACAATCATTTCAATAGTAAGCATATCGTACAATGCCAGCGGGTTAAGGAACCCAAAATTTTTTGAAGGCACTTAATGGCCTCAACATATAAATATAGCACAAAATGTACCATTTGCACTTACACGTTTTATCTTCATTTAAATTTAAATCACATTTGTGAGCGTTTAAGGTAAACCAATACCCCGATGCTTGTAAGAGCAACTGCTCCCGCTAGTATCCCTGCAGAACCCAAATATATCGATGATGATGGTCCAGATTTCTCCTGATCAGTAGTCACAGTCAAAGTATCATCATGTGTTGTTAATTCCCTTCTTGTTTCTGAACTTGGATCATAGAGGTGTAATCTCAAGACCTGTTAATTAAATAAAAAGTGGTTAATAGAAAGTTGTATCAAGACTAGCATCATATTTCGTTATTACATCAAAGATTTCAAATGTTATAGGCCCCCAGGCACCTTTAGTCCTGATGATCTCGCATGGTTAGCAGCACCAGCAAGGTCACCATCTGTTGTGAGAACAACTTTATCCCCTTCATCATCTTCGTACTGAGAAGAAGAAAAAACGTGTAAAAATGGTCAACAAGTTCCTACAGAAACAACAACACTCCAGATTTTTTTTCCATGCTTACCAAAAGTTGAGGGCGGATTTGGTCACTGGATGATGCACCCATCCGTTCCATTACTGCAGACACGAGCTCAGCTAAATTTTCTGTGCCTGTGTTTGGTGAACACACAAAGTGCAACAAACCATTACTTACAATGGCTTTGTTTAGCAATGAGAAGCAAGGTTCATACTCTTACAGACCCATAATATGTTAAAGCTCTGCTTGGTAACATTAAAGCAAAGAAGCGATATATATTACAGAATCAAGAATAAGCTTGATACACTTACCAAAATTGAATCGGTGAACACGTCCTTTCCGGTCCTGGAACTTGAAAGAAAAAGAATTCCCAAGACCAAGAGAAGGATATGAAGATTTAGCATTTTCTGCTGCCTCTGATGCCATATATTGGGATATGGACAACTCACTGTATAGAGGAGAAAGCGACCGTGAGAGCTGGATACTAAATCATCAAATTGAATTAGGAATTACATCACATACCTGTGTGTGTCATAATCATCTGCGGGCTCCAAATTAAGGGCTGAATCCCAGAAATTTTGCATAACTGAGTTTGCAACATCATTAACACTTCCAGAGCTATTTTCGACCTGAAAGGAAAAGGGAAGAGAATAACAATTCAGGATGATATAGAATATTATAATACAGATAGTATATATATACATCTAATCTTAAGGCAATGTAGAAAAAAGGATAGTTTACCATTGCAATTGCGGCATGAGTTATTTGCAAAACATCAATGCAAGCAGCAACACGGCCATCTTCCAAAAAAAGAAAGCCGTTTGGTCAGCTGCTGACTGAGAGAAGATAATAAAAAAAGGCTGTACTCACCTTTGTCAGTAACGGGAAGATGCAAAAATTTCCCGTCGTGCATTATATGCAAAGCTTCGAGAATAGTTGTCTCTACCGTCGCACATTCAGGATTTGGTGTCATTACCTTGAGGAAGAAAAATACATATTTCAATGATTTTGGTGAGCAAACTAAACACTGAAAAACATCACTTTTTCGGAAACGAAGTATTCAGAGATTGAGTGATTCATGAGAAATAAAACAAATTAGACAGATATGTGTGAAGGGTGAGTGATATGGCAGTAGTGACAGAAGTTTGCCGCCGTTATGCTTCCAGTCATAAAAAATATCAACCAAGAATAACATCCCATGAGTCCACTTCCAAGAGAAACCACAGAACCATAGATTAATGTACATACATAATGAGGATAAAAAACACAAGTGAATGAAAACAGAGAGCTCAAAGTTGAAGAAGCTGTAAAACCTTTTCCACAAGAGTCAGTTCAGGAGAGAGGTTATGCGCCACAACTCGCATCAGTATATCCTTCGAACTGCAATTCAATTGCCAATAATCATAAGCCAGTGCATTGATAACAAGCAGGTTATTAACAGATAAGAAGGATGTATTGAAAAAGGAATCTCGGTCCATACGTAAGTATGCCCTGAATGTTGTTTCCTGTAGTGATAACAACTGAATTGACCCTCAAATCACGCATCTTTGTGGCGGCAAGATAAACAGGATCTGAAGGTGACACGATGGCAACCCTGCAATCATATTAGACTGCATGATGAAAACGTTGAAAAAGAATACAACCATTATAGACCGAAAAAAAAGATACCCAGAGATTAATAGAGACTAGATAGGTACCTTGTATTTTCTGACATAATTGTGGACAGAGAGGGCTTGAACATTTTCTCCCGAAGTGTTTCAACCAAAGCCGATGAAGCTGATATAGAAGATTGAAGTAAAACCGAAAATAAGAAAGAATACTCAGTCAAAAGTTTTACAAGCCCGGGTTGAAAAATAAGACCAATATCCACCGCTAACTAGAAACAAAGTAAGAACTAACCAGATAAATTGTTCCCAAACTGACGCTCAACCCCTTCCACAGCCGCTGCAATAGCACTTCCTTGCTCTGCAGCCTTCTCCATTCTTGATATGGCATCATAAAGGCATTTCGTAATATCTAACATCGCAATAACTTCCCCGTTCTCAACGACCGGAAGGTGACGGAATTTCCCTATTAATGATTAAACACACAACAACTATAACTATTTTAGTTTCATTGATAATCAATCTAATTTACAGTTCATTACGGATTCATAATAGTAACACATTAAGCATCATGCTACGCAGAAATAAAGAATGTTAACCTTGGACCATCTTCTGCAGAGCATCGATCGCGAAAGAATCAGAATTGACAAAGATTGGGTTCCTTGTCATAACCTTTGAGATTACTGTCTGATCGGGCCTCAACTCCTCCGCAATCACCCGGGTAGCTATGTCCTATCACAAAAGGAAAAAAAAAGAATAAAAAAAGATTCGACGAGTTCATACATTCTAACTCTACTAAATAATTTCTCGACTCAACACAAGACACGACTCTATGACGAAAGGAATAAAGAAACCAACACAAACACAATAGAATTAAATTAAAACCTTATCAGTGACAATTCCAGAAAGCAAAGCATTAGCATCAGTCAGCAGAACGGCATCAACACGCCTCGCTGACATTCTTCTGCAAGCATCCAACACGGTCGTCCCCTCAGGAATAGTAAGTGCTTTGGACAACCTTAGTTTCTTCACCGTCCTCTCCCCAACAACAGTCCTAGGCGCATACACCATAAGCCAAAAATAATATAAAAAAGGCGAAAACAATTTTATTGTTCATCTGAAGGAGCTGAGAGAAAATTCCAACTTTGTCATCATCAGATCAACATTTATTGCCTCCAACAAATGAAATAAGCAAACTCTTAGCCCCATTAAGGAATAAAAAATTCATAACAAACATAAAAACTATGTAACGAAGCTTGCATGTAGAAACCTACGAGTTGGAAGGAGAGAGGGGCTTAGGGTTGCTAGCGCCGTTCTCAGACGGTGGCCCAGATACCTTCTTAGGGTTTCGCTTCTGAGCCATACTATTGCGTCGTGAAACGCCTTGAGAACTCATTATTATTTCTTTATCTGCGTGACCTTAAAACCCGCAAATTTGGTCTTATCTCGCCCGGGAAGATTATATAACAAGGATGAATTATGACATTTTGAATCACAAACTCGTCAGAATCAAGAATAAGAAATAAATAGAGAGAGGCTGTACAAAGGGCGTGGCGTCACAATTAATGGCTTTAATTGCTGCCCTAGCCTCCTCTTAATCGTTCCTTCCCTCTACCTTCTGCTCGCTTGCCTCTCTCTCTCTCTGACGAAGCGCGTGGTCTTTGTTGCATCATACAAGTTAGCGACTACAATCAACTTGGAATATAAAAACGCTTGTCAGGATTTTAATTGAAAAACTGGCAATTGCATTCAACCTCCGAACGCGATGCCATTTATTATCTCGTATTATTTAAAGTAAAAACATCATTGACCGTCTTTAATACATTACTTTTTTTTTTGAAAGAATCTTTATTACATTTTTATTGTGTTCGTTATAATTGCTTTAAGAAATAGAAAATAAAAACTAAAGAAACAAGAACATCTATAAGTAGTATCATGGATAATCTAACTAATCTCATCATTTTCTTATCCTGTAATTCAAGTTACGGAATCTATTCGTGTTTGGGGCATCAATCATCATATCAGTTAATGTACACATTTACAATGATCATTCACATACAAAAAAACAGCAAACAAAAGAGAAGTAGTGAGCTTCTCATGTCCTGAAAATGGTTTGGAGAAGGTAATCTGCGGTGAATCGGGTCGAATCCACAGCAGACTTAGCCAACCAATTGATGCCTACTTTCAACCGGTGTTCGTCCGTTGGTAATCTGATTAAGTAAGCTATTTTCCGAACTGTAAAATAAAACATCCCGAGTTTGAAAAAAAAAAAAACCTCGGAAAATGATGATAAAATGAAGAAAGGAAGGTTTGTCAAAGACCTGTGTTACCAATAGGGCCATCTATGGTTAGCCCATCTATGAAACTCGGTGTAATAGCAGCATCGTACTTCCCCAGAGTCATCATCTCTCCTAAATTTTGGAACCTGCAAGTTTTGCTCAAGACATGCTGATGGTTATAGTCAGCATTTTCCATCATAAATAGAAGGTAGAAAAAATTGTCACCTGAATGGCAAAAGGGGTCGTCCATTAATTGCAGCCCAAATATTCCAACCTGTGAAATCAGCCTGCTGAAATGCTACCTGGAAAACATCAAGCTCCAATGTGAAGGGTTTAAAAAAATTAAGATGATATTTTTCCAATCATTCCCATTCATACAATTCTTGGTTAACAGCATATCTTGATGGTTAATTCAAAATGGTACCTGTGCGGTCGTTGGAAGCAGCTTCCCGTTTACATCCCTAACAGCGGAAGAGTCACCGACAGCAAATATGCGTGGATGCCCTTTGACACGAAGAGTTTCATCTGTTTCTGCTTGGCCTCGACCGTTGAGAGGAAGATAACAAACTTCACCAGTAACTTCTAGCTGAGGAAGCAGAGGCTTCGAACCAATTGTCCACAGCACCAAATCTGCTTCGACTTCTTGACTTTGCACACCTCTTTCGGTAGGCTGCAACTCTAGTACATATCTTTCCAGGATATTATCAACCTTTGCTCCATGGTGATCGGCCTCAGTTTTACCAAATGTTCTTATACAGCGGACAAAATAACCCAACAGAAGCTGGACATTCCTGGATGAAAGGACCTGACAGAAAGAGGCTTTCTTTTAGCTTAACTTCTGATGCAATTTTTTCTATAGTACATATTATACGTTTAAGATAAATATTTCTTCTCAAATATCTAGGTAAACCGAGCATTACTTTTAATGCAGATTCCCTGTTGCCTTCTGGAGCACTGGGGAGGACTGTTTTCTCAACGCCTATGGCCTGTACAAGCCCACGATCTTGCAATCTGTCGGAAACCGTAGCAGCCAATTCAACTCCAGTGTAACCGCATCCCACAACTGCAACGCAAATCCGATAGTCTTTACCAAAGTATTTCCGCTCTAGTGCTGTAAGCGTCTCATTGACCCTCTGCAATAAGCCACGAGAAGAAATAGCAATTATAAATAAAAATGCAATTTTTTTTAGAAAACCAATCATGGGATTTACAGTTCAAGAACTAACTTGAGCATCGGCGAGTGTGGAAAATGGCAATGCATGTTCTAGTGCACCTGGCACCACATCAACTTTTGTCTCAGCTCCAAGTGCAAGTACCAACCTGGCTGCCCAGATACAATAATATATATTATAATTACAGACATGATTAAGTGATTACAAAACAGTCTATCCAAGCAGATAAAGTACACACAGAGAATCACGGAGTACAGATAATGTTTTCAGGAAATTATGCATCAGGAACATCGCATAACTTAGAATAATCATAATATCGAGTATCTCAGTTGTTGTGAATCATATGAAGACATACCAGTCATATTCTATAAGCATGCCGCTTTGAAGACGCACCACTCCAGCAGTGGCCAATTCTGCTATTCCATTCATCCCCAAATGATCAGATGGATGTAGTGACTCTACCCTATCTTTCAAGAACTGCACACTAGTGTTTGACAGTAATTCTGAGAAATAAGGAGCTATTTCCCATTCATCCACTTCTGCACTCAAATACTTGGCAGTAAGAAATCAAATATATCAAGAGCTTCATCAATTAAACTTAATGCATACCGCCGGTGAGGATCTCATAAAGTAATGGCTTGAAGACAAATCGATCAGACTGGTCAACAAGAACCACCTGCAACACAATATAAGCTCAACGTTCCATTTAGAGTTGTGAAATGACATGAACATTAAACAAAATGGTTCGTATTTTTTATCTGCGCTAGCAATTGTGCTAGAGTATCGATATAAAGCATGTTGAAAGAATAATGATATAGACTTCACATGATATGATAAATACTTTCCCCTAAAGATGAAAACGAACACTTTACTCCGACCAACTTCACTGATGTACCTGAGGTTTCTTTCCATCAGGCCAGTTTAGTGATTCCAATCGTAATGCAGTGTATAAACCTCCAAATCCACCACCTAAAATGCACACCCTAGGTCTCTGCAATTTTGCAATATATCAAACTGAGTTTTCATAACAAAGTAATGTCGGTTTTTCCAGAACTAGCAAGAAAGAAATTATCCAGAAGTAGACACAAGAACATAAGTCACAAGCATTATCCAATCAAAGCACTTCAGAAGTTCCGATGAGCAGGCAGAATAAATAAAGAAATAAAAAATATTAACTTTGTTACTATAAGACCACGAATAAGCCGATGGCTTAGGTTCATTTTCTGCCGCCGCCTGCGAAGAACCATTGTAGCTTCCGCTGGAAGCCGACGCAGCAACATTAAGTCCCCTTCTAGAGAAGGACCTTGATTTTATCACAAATTTAACCGGATGGCACTGAGCTCGCCGCGATGGTAACTTATTACCTGCAATTTCCCCCAAAAATAAAAATACGCAGAAAGAATCAACTCGCACATTTTAATTAATAGGAGGTTGGAGATTACAGAGAGGAGCCATCGAGGTGGTGAGACAATAGACTGTTTGCGCCATTCTCCGGTCGAAGACGGTGGTCGGTGGAGTAATTTGCGCGGACAGTTTCGCATCCACGAAATACGATACGAGCTAATGCAAACACGTAAGGCACCTTTTTATATATACCCGAACTTAAGAAGGTGATGATGACTTGAAACTGAATTGTCCGCTCGCTCGTTAGTTAATCCGATAAAATAAACATAGATATGTAATTATTATTAATAAAATGAACAATTATATATAGGAAAGGGGAATTTTGGTTATATTATATATACTTATTTTTTGATTCAGGATTAATCATTATTATAATTGAATCTTAATGCTCGTGACCAGCTTTGTGGTTGTGGGACAAACACGTTGAGGAGTGATAATTTTAAAGTAAATCGGTATATAAAGCAATAATCCATAAAACAACACACAAAAAGGGTCACCACATACATAGCTTGTTCCAAGTTCAATTTGGTGAGTTTTATGTGAGGAAGACAAGCACGAACAAGATAATAAACAGCAGCAGTAAGAAGAGTATCATCATGATTTGGCCCTTGGCACTTGCCTTCTTCATCACCATGGCAACCTTTTTCTGAATATATTGAAAGAAGAATGTGATTCCACGTCATCATACATTCTCACATGATGCTGACTGCATAAGTAATAAACTCTTACCTGAACAAAGTCGAGGCGGTTTGATGTGTTGTCCATTTCCGTGCCAAGTTCGCCTATAATTTTCTCCTGTTGGTTCAAATTTAAAATGATTTTGAGGGATACATTATTAATACATCCTCAACGAAAATGCAATTAGCAGTTTAGAAAGATTCCAACATATCTTCCCAGGTAAAATAATACCTGCCCGATGAGCTCTTCGTGTATTGTGAGGCCAATACCTCCGATTCTTTCTACACTGGCACTAAGCTCATCTAGCTCTTCATCCTGTTGCCTGTTTAGGTAACATCATTCTTCAGACTTTTCAGAGCTTATTCATGAGTCTCATGAGACAAAATAATAAATAAAACAAGCACAAGAATATTGACCCTGCAATTGCCTCTTGAGCACTCACTAGTTCTTATGGGGGGCAGTAATTTTTTGATACGGTTCACATAGATTAAGAAATAAATTCCTATAAATGGGAGTCAGGACATGAGTTACCTAATCAGAAGTAGCTGTCTGTCTGATTCTGATGATATGAAATCATCGTTCTCTCGTGCAGCGTACTGATTGGATTTCTCATTCTGATTAGGATTTGGAAGTCTCATGAGTTCACGACGCATTCCGTTGAAATCAGAGGTGCTCGTGCCATTCATCTCTTTCCCAGACACTAATGATTTCTTCACATTTCTCACCTAATATGGAGAGAAAAAAAATCTTACATTATATCTCTCACAGCAGCTGCTATTGTTCATTTTAATCAGAGGTGTACAAGTATGACTTGTGGTTCTCAAGTCACAAGAAATAAAGCATACCCATACTAATGAAAATACCTGAACTCTTGCATTGTTGGTCCATCTTGTTCGTTTATCAAGCTCTGCTTCACCAATACCGTACATCGAAGGATCCCTCGATGCAACGGAGATCGCCTTGTCCAACTCATCCACCTTTCTATCAGGAAACTAGTTTTCAGTGCCAGTACAACATGTATACAGTGCCAAACAGTAACATTGAGGTCCAATTTTGACTCAAAGTAAAGGGTAATCAATATCATCAAAAACAGCTATACGATCACATCACTCAATCTGGAGACAGACTTTCAGATTTCCAAGACAATCATACCTGCCATTCAATGCTCTCGCAAGAAGCAAGAAGCTCCTTTGTGAGCCGTTGTTGCTCTGTATCTGAAGGTAGCCGCTCCAATTTGTGAAAGGTGGATAACAACTTATCGATCTAATCAAGCAAAAATGTGGACTTCAGATTTACACTCAACAAATCTAAACACCTAAATCAGCAAAATTTGAGATGCATACCGATCTCGTGAAATCGATTAATGAAATGATCCGTGAGAGAACTACTTACAGAATCTTGAACTTCTTCTTTCACAATATAGAAAGGGTCTTGAGCTGACGACATGCTCTACAATCAATATCAACCAAGACGCCGAAGAAAAAACCTGCAGAACACATTGACACGACGAGATCTAACAACATAAATTAATTGAAAACAAAACCTCGAACTTCATTATCGATAAACGGTTCGAACGTCTAGTGTTGTTACCGTGTGTCCGCGTAGGGAGAGTAGAACCGATTCAACGATTACAATTTGTTCGTAAACGATTTCTGTGTTTCTTCCGTTCCGCTCATCTAACGTGATTACTGGATTAAGCAGCCAGGATCCAACGAAACGGGTCGGGTCACGGTAATATGAGAACGAAACGAGAAGACTTCCGCAAATGGGCTGGGCCAAGTTTATTCTGCAAAATCCTTCATCTGTTTTTACTCCACATGTAATATTGAAAAAAAAAATTGTGATCTTTTAATTATAGATCTTTTTTGTATGAATAATTTGCTTTCGATATTTATATGCTTTGACAATTGACAATAGAAACATGAAACGTTTATGACAAGTCGCGTTGAATTACAAATAACTATTATACATCATTGATACAGTAGCTAGCAGCGGAGTTCATCATCATCAGGTGCTGCTTCTTTATTCAATTCAAACACACCAAATCTCATCAAGGGCGGGGAAAGCAAACAGAAGACAACATCGCCCTTGGCCTTTTATTATTTATTACAAACGACAACATCAAACGCACACACACACACATGAAAGATACTTTCAGCGTCTGAAGCTGCTGACCTGGCGAGGCGGCGGAGTAGCATCCTCGTCGTCGCGGAGTTTAACGAGCGTGTAGATAGCGGATCCAGCAAGAGCACCGAGAGTCGGAGCCACCAGATAGATCCATATTTGTTTGTAGTTCCCGGCTGCAACCGCCGGCCCGAGGGTTCGAACCGGGTTCATCGATGCACCGCTTGATGGCCTGCAATGGTTCATTCAGTCCAAGCCCCATTTATCAATATATCTATCTTTCTCTCTCTTTTTTTTTTTAAGGTGCAGTTATTTTTCTTAGTCTCGTATATTTGGTGAGGTGGCATTATGAGAATATCTAAGTTAAGAGTAGCAAGTTTAGACAATTGTAAGTTTCAGAATCGGATCAACTTGAGGAGAATTAATGCTGAAAAAACGTAATTTCAACCCAGAATTAACACATGTGATAACAAGTTTATATCAGCATGTAAGAATTTAATTGTCAAGTGCGGCTCGCGTGCGTTAATTATTGGCTCAGTTAGGTTTTCAGCCTCATATTACATTCGGTGGCCTTGAAATGTCCATCCCACGACCACAGGAAGACAAAAAAAAATAGTTTAAGCCTTTTTTTTAGAAGATAATTATTATAAAATGAATTAATACGTGGTGAAGGATGATGATGATGACTCACCCGGCCACAAGGATGTTGAGCATCACCGTGGCTCCGACAGCTATTCCGGCTAGTTCCCCGACGGCTCTGGTATCAGTGGCGACTGCAGTGACGACGAACAAAAGGTTGAAGGTGATCAAGAACTCCAGTGCAAAAGCCTGGCCGGTGGCGACGCTGGGCACGGTGACCCCGCCGGACATGAAGGGGTGGAAAGCTCCCTTGAGGGCGAAGGAAGCGCATATGGAGGCGGAGACCTGGGCCGCGATGTACGCCGGGACTTGGACCCACGGGAAATGCCTCAGGGCCGCGAAGGCTATCGTGAGGGAAGGGTTGAGGTGGGCCCCGGAGATGTGCCCGGTGGACAAAATCACGATCATTACGGCGAGGCCGGCGCAGGCCGCGTTGCCTATGAGGGTCTCCGAGTTTGTGAACTTTTGGTTCACGATGGGGCCCGCAGTCGCCGCGAATATGAGGATGAACGTGCCCACGAACTCCGCTCCCAGCTGTTTCTCATAAATATTTTAATTACATATTTTTTTAGTAATAATTAAACAAGAAATAATCATAATAATAAAAATAATAATAAGAAAACATGGATGCTGCGAGTACTTTCGTGCTAACCCGGCTCGATTCAAGCCGGATTGCCAACTAATATCCATCTTGCAGGATTGCCATGCAATCATTATTGCTTTGTTTCTAATTTAATATCACTCTTTTAAGATCCTCATTATTAAATTATTACTTTTAATAATAATGTTGAGGATGATGTAAAGGTTAAAGTTTTAATCAAATGCTCGAATGATCTTTGTGCTTGGTGGTGATACATTAATATGCGCACGACAAAAACTCCAAAACAGAAAGGCAAAGCCAAGACATGATTCTAACCTAAGTAGGCAGAAAACGAATAATGTGTCACACCTTAGCAACCTCAAGCCTCTTACCGCACACATGGCATTATTACATATTATGTTAGTGGCAAAGCATATAAGTCAAATTTAACTTTGGGACCCAAAACATATAAAGTCAAAAAATGACTTCTAATCACATCAACGCTTGTCTCTTCAATAATGATAAACTAATCAAAAAAGAATAAGTCTATCGAAGCATACAAATAGGCGGTGGACCTCACTATTTTCTTGGATTTTATTTGATGAAATTATTCGAGGCCGTTCATAGCGAATATCAATCTTTTTTTGCTTTCAACCATGACTAATATCTAATTCAAACCAAAATATACATTCGAAAGCATGCGAAAAATCACATTGGGCCTTTACTATACACGTAGAGCGTTTATTCAATGACATTTTTCGATACCGAGTTCCAAGATTAACAGCTGGAATTAAATGTCGCCAATTTCTATATATTCAATGCTCGTGTAATAATATCATAGAAGTGTGGTCTTTTGACTAAATATAATATAATATAATCATAAATCGAAGAAAGTACATAACAGAAAATACCAAACCCCTCTAAATAATGTCGAAATATAGTATTACAACTTGCAAAGAGCTTGATTCGTTTACGGACATGTACTACATCGTTTCATGTACAAGTCCCCATTTCTATTAGTTCTATTTCTTAAATATAAAATATATATCATTATTTATACAATGTAGCAAAATATAGCATCTACATCAACTAATCTTGATATTCATATTTATTAATTAATATTCATATTTCTCATTGTGTGATGTAATAATTTAACATTACCTTGCGAGTGAGAGAGATGTCCGGCACGGAGAATTCAGTGAGGCACGTGTGTGGCGCGCCCCACGAAGGCACGTCGACAGGCAAGCACTTGCAACGTGGCATCGACTTCCGATCGTAAGAGTCAATGCGCAGCGACGACGGCATTAACGGCGTCGGAGTCCCGGGAGTGGCCGGAGCCGATGCCATTCTTGGCGTCCCTATCTCGTAGTCGGCCATACACTCAGAAAAAAGTCAACTTTCAATAACCACTTTTTTTTCTTTTTTTTTTTTGGTGGGATAGCTAGGAAATAAGGAAGAAATTATGAGATACTATTACATGATTTTAATTTTTTTATAAAGTTTTTGCTACACGTGATTCAGACGAACTGTATCCAGATTCGACCCGGCTCTGTGTTTTTCTTTAGAAAGGATTCATGGTAAAATGAAATAACCTTTTTTTTTTCTTATATTTGTGATAATTATGAAATGATATATTGAAGAAGATAAAGATCAACGTTACATGATATGCAGGTTTTTATAAATTTGCAGTTACGTAACGCTACGAAGATCCAGGAAATCCAGCTTCAGTACAGCACCAAGATCAAACTCCACTATCAAATCATAGAAAACAACACCTCTTTTTTTTCAATATTTTCCAGAAAACTTACAAAAAAAAAGCAATTTTTTCGAGAGAAAACGGAAATATTACATGCTGGGAAGGTTTTTATAAATCTGGGATTACGGCTTGTTAAAACGAGATGAAAGATCCAGGGTGAGAATAAATCTATATAATCAAAACATAAACACGAAAATGGATGAACGCTGCAGATGCATGTAGAGAGATAGATAGTAGATGAAGATGAGATAATGAAGAAAAGGGAGGAGCAGTGAAATAGTATTTATAAACTATAGAGTAGTGGTTGGGCAAGTGCAGTCAGCAAATTTTGTTCACTAGCAACAATTGAGATGGCAATATATATATATATGTTAGGATATTCATACTCAACAATATATATATATATATAGGAGGGGAGATTCAAAACATGGGAAGCTGCTTTTTTACTTATTTTATTTTACTTCCTATTTTTGCATGTATAATTGCTTTTCCTTTAGTCAATGCCCAGGATGGCCATGTATTTTCATCATCATCATTATTATTATTATTTGTATAAGGATATATTGTCTTTAAATATTGCAATAATATCCTCCACTCCTATTTCTTTTATATGCATAACATATATATATGTATATATTTCTATAATTGTAATTTCTCAATCGTGACAAGTTGACCACCATTTGTCCTTTAAGAAATCACAAACTATCAATCAGAAATATCTCGTATTTGACAAAAGTGGACGAAACTAAATACATATGCGTCATGTACTTTGTAATGCTTTGTATTATATTAATTAATATTATTGGAGCCGGTGTTCGTACCAAATTGCTTCTAAGTTCTAAGTCTTTCCTTTTTAATAATTTGTGATTTAAAGCGAGTATTTTAACTTGTAATTTTATAAAATCTATAACCGTCCCATACTGGACCCCACTATGTCAATAATTCATTGAACCAATATACAAAACTTATCTTATACCGATATGCTGACTTTCCATTAATTTTCTATTTAATGTAATGCCAATTTGCGAGCAACTCTATCAATATTTCTGTATAACTCAAATAGTTGTCTTTGATAGGCAAAATATAAAAATAAAAGTGTATACTACAAGTTAACCATGTTTGTTTTTGTATAATAATTGAGTTGATATATATATATATATATTTGCTTCTATTATTCAATATACAATACGAAAAAGCTCAAATCCATGCCCATGGCATATTATTGGACTCAACAAAAAATCAAATAAACTCATTTCACTTCAATTAATTTACATATGCAATATCGTTACAAGCCTTCATATAATTGTTTGGAGTCATTTTCTTCTTCATATCGATGGCAATGATTGCTTAAAGAAGGCCAAGTATAGTATTTAGTGTAAGATTTCACCGGATAACACCCTGAGGTGAGAGTCGTATAATAAACAGGAGAAAAACTCACTGGTGCTTGGTCTCCAAATTTCGATTCATTTAGTCTAAAAAAAAAACAAACAAACTTTGGACTCATTTAATCATAACAAATATGTTCAAATCCCACGGCGCGCATGAAGGGGAAGGAATGAGACATGTATGATTGAAGCACCACTATCACTATGGATTGATAATTATCATATTTCCCCCCTCAGAATTAGGGAGCTTTAATTATGGAATCATGGTTTGAATATAAAAACACCACGACGAAAGCAGAACTTATCAAATGATTGATTCTGCAGCAGTAAATTGAGGTGCTCAAGTAATTACATAGTCTAAAATTCAGTGTCAAAACATGCAACCATAACCTTGGAAACCATGGACCTTGCGAAGGGGATGTAGCTTAAGCTGTACCTGTTATGAACATAACATTAACAAGCCCTTAACATCTCTTATAGATCAACTATGACATGTCATACAGATCTGTATACTTTTAAGAACATACCAAATAAGAGCACCAAATTCCAGTACAATTGCCAGGAGGGTCAAGAATTTGTTCCGAACCTGAATCATATAAACATATATATATATATGTGTGTGTGTGTGTGTGTATGTATGTGTGGAAGGATACATTACAGCACTGAATGATCACAAAGATACTTACATATTCGGCACAAAAAAGAGCAATTATGATGCTAGCGATATATATTGCAGTGGCATATATACGGACCGGGTCTAGCATCATCGTAAATTGCCGTTTAGGACCTATAAGAAACCCTGTGCTGCCACCAAAAAACGTTTTTTTCCCCCAAAAAAATCAAGGATGAACACTTGTGTATTGGATGCAAATAGTGCAGTAGTTAATAACAAATTATGAAAATGAACCTTCCAAGGGCAAGGAGGTTGCCAAAGGAGAACGTGATCCCAAACTTAATGGGATTGAAGAAGACAAGCATCGACTGTTGCACAAACAGAGAGTTAACAATGTGTCAATTTCTGAAATTAATTGGATCCAAGAATTAACAGGAACACTTAGAGGAAAAGTAACTACATTTTTTAGATTCGAATTTAAGTACTTGAACATTATTAGAAGGTGAGGACAGTGAAGTAACGTACCAGGAGAGTACATGTTATATCCGAAGCTAAGCAAATTGCAAATCCATACAACCTCTGCAAATCGAGATTTACTGTTTTATTAAACTAATATACATACATAAAAGTCGGAATCTTCAAAAGAAATAAAATGCCGATCGTCTACCTGTTTGGTGGACAAAGTGCAATTACGATTGAAATCGTCAAAAAATGAAGAATCTTGCTGTTGCTGCTGCTGCAGCTGTTCTTCATCATCGATCTCCATGCCAACCAACATTTTCATCTTCTCAAATGCCTGGTTCATCTTCTCCATTGGAGATCCTCGATGACTTCAAATCTACTCTCTTACGGGCTTCTCTATAATCTGATAGATCTGGGTTTCTTTTCCAATCAGCTGATGATTCAATGAGTACCAAATCCTACTCGGTACAGCGTACAATCATTTATGATGACGATTGGTGATATAACTCTGCAGCGAATTTATAACTAGCGCTTTGGTTTTTGGCTTCGACCTCATCCTTCCAGTTCCAGCTAAAATCCCAAATCAAGAATGGAAAGTTGTAAACCCCTTTCGGATGTCTAATATTTCACGTTTACCCCATGACTTTGTGGAATTACAGTTCAATCCCGAAACATAAGAAATATTTTACTTTTCACTCTCTCTCTCTCTCTCTCTCTCTTTCCGCGTTCTAAAACGCCACGCAAACCTTAATTTATAATTACAAAAAATAATAATTACGACGACCTTTCCTTTCCGTGTTCAGTCATCTCCTAGTATCGCCCACCAAAAAGTAGAGCTTCTCCTCTTGATTTTCTATCGACATGGTAAGATCTTTGTTAAGTTTCCGTTTGATTTTATTTAAAATCGTTTTTTAATCACTTTTGTTGCGGAATTTCCCGCATTCCTCCTCTTCTCATGTCTCGTGGTTTTCTGAAATTTCTCTGATCTTCGATTTTTCGTATGAGCTGTGATATGTTTGGCAATGACGATTATCAATTTTATGTTTCGGAGGAAGGAACGTCATCGTTGTTCTTAGATCTTAATAGGGTTTTGTGGTAAGGATTTCGAAAATGTTTGTCCGGTCAGCGGAAAGAACGAGTTTATGCATAATATAGGTTATGATTAGCTGTGGCGTTGCTTTGATTCCATGTACTTCAACATCATCGGCGGGTTCTACAGTTTATTAGAATAAGGAACATGCTACCAGGAGTTGTTAGCTTATTGTACATATAGCTTTTACACGCCCTTTTTTTTTCCACAGTCGACTGGTTACAAAGCAGTTAGCAGCAAGACTAAGCCCAGAGGACGCCATCATGGGTTGACAAGTCAGAAAAGACAGGAGATTAAGGAAGCCTTTGAACTGTTTGATACTGATGGCTCTGGTAAGTGGTAGCCGATACCTTCAGTTTTCTATGAGTTGGTTATTCGACTGGTTTTTTTTCTTGGATTTATCCTTTCGCAGGAACCATCGATGCCAAAGAGTTGAATGTTGCGATGAGGTGAGGCATTTTGTTGCTAAAATCCCTTCAGTTCTCATTATGTGCCGTAGAATAATAGAATCATACTGGCTTCTTTTCTCTTACAGGGCTCTTGGTTTCGAAATGTCAGGAGAGGTAATCGCTGAGGGGAAAAACCTCAATTGTCGATAATCTCTCTGAAATACTATTCATTTTGATTCGATCGTTTTGGACGTTCGTAGGAAGTACCTATGCAAATTTTCAATCAAGTCGCGTCTTAGTTATCTCATAAATGGTTTTCTTCGTTACAGATTCTGTTTTTCCTATCATTTGATACAGGAAATCAATCGAATGATAGCTGAAGTAGATAAAGATGGGAGCGGTGCAATCGACTTTGACGAATTTTGCCACATGATGACTGCAAAGTTTGGGGAAAGGGACACGAAAGAAGAGCTCATGAAAGCATTTCAAATCATAGATAAAGACAAAAATGTAAGTTAACATTGTCAATCACGATAAGGATGTAAAATTAGATCACTTGCCATTGTTATCTACTTAAAGTAGTCCTTTACGACTGTATCATCGATATCTAAATGCAGGGAAAGATTTCTGCTTCGGACATTCAGCGTATAGCTAGGGAACTGGGAGAGAGTTTCACTGAGAAAGAGATTCAAGACATGATCGATGAGGCTGATCGTGACCGTAAGTTTTGGAGTTTTGTCGTGTTTTCCTCTCTGTTTGTCGTGTTTATTTTTTACCGATTTTTTTGACAGGTGATGGTGAAGTTAATGCAGAAGAGTTAATGAGAATGATGAGGAGAACTGCATATGGGTTCTAGGCTCAAAAGTCTCTCTGGTCTAATATTCTATTTTCTCTTCCTATGATGAACGTGTTTAGCTTTCTGCTCTGATTCTGCAAGATATATTTCCTGAGTTGTATGCAGTGGTTACATAATTGGTGGTAGAGATGATGTATTTTATTATTGGTGCGGATGTTCAAAAAATCTCCTCTATTTATTAGAATCAAATTTATACGATTTACTATAAGATTACGACCGACGACCAAGTTTGACTTGACTCTCTTTTGTAAGTACCATACAGTACACGTGTTGGAAAGAACGTGGCAACCACCTCCTCGTATCGATAGGCACAATCAACTGGCTCTTGAAAAATGAATAATAATTTGTTATCAAAAGATGACGAAAGGCTTTACTTATTTATGATAAATCGTTGACCATAATTCGCCATACATGATGCATCTCCTTTTCTAAAAGACATCGAAGTTAGTGGGTGCGTTTGCTTTGTCTTTGCTTGGTTTCCTAGTATTCACAAACGACAATTGGAGCGATATGCATCGTGTAGTACTTAATTCGGAGATATTAATTACGAAGCCACCTATCACATAACTACTCTAAATTATTATTATTTTTGAACTTTGTCGAATACAGAGTCTGTCATTCGCATCACTGCACAAGAAATTTCTCAACAACTTTAACGTCCTTGTCCAAGTATAAGACACGCTCAGCTAAAATTTCAAACCCTCACGTAAGCAGTAATGATGTCAGAAGTGCTGCTGCCTCGAACATACATCCAATTACTGTTTATTTAATTAGCCAATCAATCGTTAATCATAATTGGTCTTTCGGTTGATATTATTATAATATTCTCCAAAAGTAAATTACAGAGAGCAATTTCTTAGGTCCTCTTCACTCATCACACACACACACACATGACGAATGCATGCGGTAATTAGAAAAAAAACAAAACACCAATAATGCTTTACTCACTTTCTATCCAAGTTCCAACTTCATATCTATAAATCCATCCACACACAAACTCCTCACATAAACCACAACGCAATAAACATTACAATTAATAATATTAAAAAAAGAAAAGATGTTACCATCCGTAGGAGAAATGATGACGCAAGCGGGTTCTGCAATAGCAGGCCTCACGGTAGCCTACGTCATGTTCCAAAACTACTTCCCTTCCGAGCTCCGCCGCCCCATCAAGAGATACTCTCAGAAGATCATCGATTTCTTCAACCCTTACGTGCGAATCACTTTCCAAGAATATGAAGGCGACGGCTTCGAGCGGAGCAGAGCCTACGCTTCCATCGAGAGGTACCTGAACAAGAACTCCACTAAGCAGGCCAAGCGCTTGAAGGCCAACATGCTCCGCGACACTGAATCCATAGTTCTTTCAATGGAAGACTCCGAAGAGGTCACCGACGAGTTTTCCGGGATCAAACTTTGGTGGGCTTCGGACCGAAAGATCCCTACCACTCAGACCATATCGTGGTATAAGGAAGACGAGAGGAGGTACTTTACGCTCACCTTCCACAGGAGGCACCGCGATGCTTTGATAAAAAAGTATCTGAAGCACATCATCGACGAAGGTGAAGCCATCGCCGTTAAGGAGAGGCGGAGGAATCTCTTCACCAACAGCAAGAGCGAGGGATCCGGGAGGTTTGAGTACCGCAGGAAAATGTGGAGCCACGTGGCCTTCGAGCACCCGGCGAGCTTCGACACTTTAGCCATGGACCCTGTTAAGAAGCAGGAGATTATTGACGATCTTTTGACTTTTAAGCAGGCGAAGGATTACTACGCTAAGATCGGTAAGGCGTGGAAGCGCGGGTACTTGCTGTATGGCCCACCGGGAACTGGGAAGTCAACGATGATTGCTGCCATGGCTAATCTACTCGAGTACGATGTGTACGATCTCGAGTTGACGGCTGTGAAGGACAACACCGAGCTGAGAAAGTTGCTCATCGACACCTCGAGCAAGTCTGTTCTCGTGATCGAGGACATCGATTGCTCGCTGGATTTAACGGGTCAGAGAAAAAAGAAGAAAGCTGAAGGAGATAAGAAGAAGGACGAGGATAAAGGTAATCCGGTGGATGAGATGAAGAAGATGATGGAGCAAGAGAACAAAGGGAGCCAAGTTACTTTATCTGGCCTTTTGAACTTCATCGACGGTCTTTGGTCGGCTTGCGGAGGAGAGAGAATCATCGTCTTCACCACCAACTACGTTGAGAAGCTCGATCCTGCGTTGATAAGAAGGGGGAGGATGGATAAGCACATAGAGTTGGCGTATTGTGGGTTTGAGGCCTTTAAGTTCTTGGCCAAGAATTACTTGGGCATCGAGGGTCATGATCTTTTTGCCAAGATTGAGGAGATGTTGAGGGAGACTAAGATTACGCCTGCTGACGTGGCGGAGAATCTGATGCCTAAAGCGGCTGGTGAAGATGAGGAGATTTGTCTGATGAGGTTGGTTAAGGCTTTGGAAGAAGCTCAAGAAGAAGAAGAGAACAAGAAGAAAGCGGAAGAGGAAGAGAAGAAGAAAGCTCAAGAAGAAGAAGAGAAGAAGAAGAAAGATGAGAAGATGGAGAAAAAACAAGAAGATGGAGAAAAGGGAAAGGAAAACGGCAATGTCGAAACAGAGTATAATAAAGGAAATGGTGAGGTGATTGAAGCCAAGGTAGATAATTTGGACAATGGGGTCAAAGAAAATGGAGCGGACACAAAATAATGATGAATCTATTTTGCCTGCTCTTGCAGATTCTCAAGTGTATTGTGATTGAATAATGTATGAGTTTGAGAATAAAGTTCATGTATTTGTATGTTAGACCATGAAACGAGTTTCTTCTTGTCTGTTTCAATTTGTTCTTTGACGTAATAAAATAGGGAGCGAAACGAAATATTCAGAAATTAGGGGACCAAACGGTAAACTCCCAAGCATGAAAATTAGAAGCACAGGGATTCGTTCGTCAGAAACATAATCCGATAACACTACTACAATGGATTTCGATTCCATAAAGAAGTTCGTAGAGAGCAATGAAGACGTACTCGGAAAATCAACGGCGGATTCGATGCCACTTGGATACGTCGAGCCGATTGCGATGAAAGGCCTGAAAATCGATCGCATCGAAGCCGGCCGTACAGTGTGCTCCTTCACCGTCCCCGATCGTCTCGTGGTTTGCTGCAACACTTGATCATCTTTCTCATTAGCTAACTCCTTTTTTTTTTTTTGTTTCTGCTGAGTAATTATTCCTTGAAAATCGAATTCTGATGTGTGGTGAAGGGCGACGACGGCTCTTTGGACAGTGGAGCTTTGACGACGTTAGTAGACGTGGTGGGAGCTTCCGCAGTTCCGACGATAAGCTCTTATGCGGATACTGGGTTCTCCGTCGAGATTAACGTCTCCTACTTCAATAAAGCTTATCTCGGCGTAAGTTGATCAATCACTTCACTGCAGAGAATTTAATAAGAAAAGAAAATCTCGAATCAATTTTATCTGTGTTTTCTTGTTCAGGAAGAAATTGAGATTGATACAATGGCATTGCACGTTGGCGAGGCTTTGTCTGCTGTGAGCGTAGAGTTCAAAAGCAAGAAAACTGGGAAGATTATTGCTCAGGGACGTCACACAATGTATAAGATTGTCCAAAGTAAATTATGAATTTGTGAGTGATTTGTACCCAGAAAAAAAAAAGTAAAAATGCAACTTTTATCATCAAAGAATCTTTGTACTCACATCATCAGACATACTGAATTACATCGGCAATTTCAAGTTATCATTGCTTTTGTCGATGAACTGTGATTTGGGTTATCCAATTAAGACCTGAATTTGATGGTAGAGCTTAGAACCACAAAGAGAAACAATGAATGTTTTTGGCCAATCATCCCAAGTCTATAGACTGAATCAAAATAAACAGAAAATGAGGGGCCAAACTGTGAACAAATAACGTGCAGAGCAATTTGATTAGCATTTAGCTGGTTGGCTTGGTAAAACTAGGGCGGAAGAAAGACTTGGCTCATCGAAAGCAACCATCGGTTCGATCATAGAAACAACAATGGATTTCGAATCCGTGAAGAAGTTCGTAGAGAATAATGAAGATGTCGTCGGCGTACGTGGAAATTCAATAGTCGATTCGATGCCACGTGGGTTCATCGAGCCGATAGTCATGAAAGGCCTCAAAATCGATCGAGTCGAAATTGGCCGGGTCGTATGCTCGTTCACCGTCTCCGAACGCCTCGTGGTCTGCTATCAGCAATTCATTTCCTTTCGTAGATTTTTTTTTCGTCCTCCTATTAATTGTTATAAAAAAAAAATCGATTTTGATGTGTGGTGAAGTGTGAAGACAACTCATTACTCTCTGGAGCTCTTGCGACTCTAGTGGACTTAGTGGGCTCTTCCGTAATTCTGACGTTGAATTCATCTCCTAACACTGGTCTCTCTGTCGAGATTAACGTCTCCTTCTTCAACAGAGCTTACCTCGGTGTAAGAATATACAAAATCAGTTTTTTCTTTAACGAAAGCAAAACTTTGTTGATTTGGGCTCTTTCTTATTTCTATTATGCATTAATTTGTTCAGGAAGAAATTGAGATTGAGTCTAGAGCATTACAAGTTGGTAAGGCTTTTGCAGCTGTGAGTGTGGAGTTCCGAAGCAAGAAAACTGGGAAATTGATTGCTCAAGGACGTCACACCAAGTATTTGGCTGGGCCAAGTAAGATGTAAGTAATTGCAAGAAAACTGGGAAATTGATTGCTCTGTACATTTATGTACAATGATCATATATGAATTGTGATGGCTGATGAGGAACCAAGCCTGTATCTTCAGGTCAGCAGAACAGCTTCTTGTAATGATCTTTGAAAGCAATTCACATATTACAGTTTTCTTGGTTTACTCTTACAATTATATAATTCTTGGTATTCATGTAGCGTAGTACATTTCACTTCACCTGGGGCAGAAAGCCATTTCATCAACGCACAAGGTTCAATCATTTCATATGTCTCATGGATACGCTGGTTAGTTTTGAACTTTAATGGCTGCCCAAAAATAAGTTCCCAGAAAAGAAAGAAGAAAAAAGAGTAATTCCACAAGCTTTTGAAGAGAGAAGCCGTAGAAGTATTAGTCTTCTTCAAGTCCTAGAGCTTGTCCCAGGTTTATAGTCCTTCTCATGGTTCTCCTCCCAACACCTCCGTTGCCTTTTCTCATCATGGCAGCAAATTCATTATAGTCTATTTGTCCATCCTGAAAAAATATTTATAAAAATAAGAATAGTCATGCATGTTTATTATATATAAGTGATATTTATTAGCCTGCCTTTTTTTCGAATTACTTACATTGTTTTCATCAATCTCTTTAATCATCTCATCGAGATTGAGTTCGCTGAGCCCGAATTCTTTGCATGCCTGTTGAAGTTCGTCGATGGTTATGTAACCGCTGCCATCTTTGTCGAAGAAGGAGAATGCTGAGACCAAATTCTCTTCTCTTTCTAGCTTGTTCAGATGAACCGTGGCTGCAAGAAATTCTCCGTAATCTATGGAGCCACTGTTGTCGACATCTGCCTGCAATTATTTCCAAGGAGAAAGAAGAGAACTAATTAGTTTATTGGGCAATGCCAATGGAAAAATTTGTGGGTGTTAGAAAAAAAGGAATCTTACAGCAGCCATGAGATCTTTTATTTCAGACTCCATTAGATCAGAACCAACTCTCCTTAAGCCCTCTTTCAACTCATCGAATGTTATGGTTCCGCTGTTGTCTGTGTCTATCATTTTAAACAGCTCCTTAAGACCGCCGATTTCTTCTTCGGACAATCTCTCTGCAATCACCTGTGAGAGAGAGAGAGGGAGAGAGAGAGAGATAGAGAAAGAGAGAGATTCACCAACGAGGCAGCAAATTAAAGGGGGTTAGAAGATTTAACAGTAGTATGTGGACTCGAACACAAGGAAGCAGCTTTGATATATAAATAATCAAAAGCAAGGCAAATCATATAACACGTAATAACGCATAGCACCGTGATGAAATCTTTACCCTTAAGGCCATTTTCTTGAGCTTATTCATTGCAGAGAATTGCTTGAGCCGTGAGAGAACAGCAGAATCAAGAGGCTTATCTGGGGCCAAATCCTCAAGAATCCATGGATGAGCTGATTGGGGGGGGAAAGAAAACGAAGAAAAGATAGATCTCGAGTTAAGCCAATTTTCACCATTCAAATCCATGAAAAACCCAACTGAAAAAATCCATTCTTGTGAGCAGTTTCTTACAGAGAACTTCGTGTGCAGTCAACCTCGTCTTGGGATTTCTATCCAACATCTTCTTTATCAAATCCTTAGCAAGATCAGAGATGATGGGCCACGGTTCCGAATCCAAATCCAGTTTTCCTTGAAGTATCTCACGGAATATTCCCTTCTCAGTCTCTGAGAGTCAAAATGAGTCCATTAATTACAACAAACATTTCACACATGGCTTACAACAAAATATCCAAGAAAACAAAGTAAGAAACTTTGGTATGAACGAAAATCGTGTAAGAAAAATACCAGCCCAAAAAGGAGGAACACCACAGAGGAGAATGTACAAGATAACTCCTGCACTCCAAACATCAGCCTCCAGCCCATAATGCTTTCGAAGAACCTCCGGTGCAACGTAATAAGGACTCCCCACAACATCACTAAATGTCTCATCTGAGACCATAAAAACAAAACCCATAATTGTCAAATGTAGGTAATTTGATCTTATATGAGAATTCGATTTTAAAAATACCCTCTGCTAAAACTTCTAGCCACATAAATAACACAAAGAACGGTGGGTAGAACACAAGAACCTGGTTTGTAGAACACAGAAAGGCCAAAATCAGTAGCCTTCAAAGCAGCATCCTCTTCATCGCTAAGGAACAAGAAATTCTCAGGCTTGAGATCCCTATGCATCACCCCTAAAGAGTGACAAGCCTCAACAACCCCAACGATAGTCTTTATCAGCTTAGCAGCTTCCCTCTCACTGTACTGACCCTTCTTGACAATCCTATCGAAGAGCTCGCCGCCGGCGCACAGCTCCATCACTATGTGCACAAAATAAAGGTCCTCGTAGGTCCCCTTAATCCGCACAACATTAGGATGCTCCGACAAGTGGTGCATTATCTGAATCTCCCTCCAAACATCCTCGTAGTCCTCTCTGTAAATCAGCTTCTTTTTGGGGATAGACTTGCAAGCGTACTGATTCCCAGTTGATTTCTCCGTGCACTGAAAGGTTATGCCGAACTGGCCCGACCCGAGTTTCCTGCCTATGTTGTATTCGCTCTGAAGCGTTGAGGTTCTGTGGGGGAGGACCCATAAGGGTTTCTTGGGTGGAAAAGACGGCTTCTTGATCTCTGATGCGGACTTTTCCGGCGTTTTGTGTTCTCCTTGATCGGGTGGCGACGATGACGACGACATAGCTGAAAAGCTTTTCTTTTTTCCGTTTATAGTAGCTGATGGGTTTCTGAATCTCGGGATTTAGGGGTGGTGAAGATTGGGGAAGAAAGACGAAAACTTGATTGTGAGCAGCGAGAGAATGTAAATTGTTAATATTATACTGCTACTGCGAAAAGGTTGACCGGTTCAATTTTTTTTTTACCATTTTGGCTCCACAGGGTTTACTGGTGAAAATAGTGCGTGTGTGTGTGTGTGTGTGTCTATCTACTACATTTACTCTCTCTAGATTCGCTCCATTCTTATTTTTTATTATTATTTTCCTGTGTGCTAAGAATACGTTTTGCTGCAATTAAATAATGGACATTCATCATGTTCTCAATTTTCCATAAAATTTGCTTTTTTTCACTTTTCTTTTAATTATATTTCCTTTTTCCTCGATAGGGAAATGAAAACGCTTTTTTGTTACATCAAAAGAAAAAGAGGGCCATGTGTGTTGAATGAAAGGGAGTCGCACTTCTTTCAAATAAATTTCAAGAATTATTAACAATTTTCCTCTTAATATTTCGGACATAAGATAATTGTTTATCAAAAAGCTGACGATGGATATTTGAAGAATGCTATGTGAAGATGAAGATGGTGCAAACTGCAAACAATAAAAATAAAAATAAAATCTTGGCAAAAGTAAATAGAAAAAAAAACACGAGTAAGAGTCGGGAGAAACATATTTAGTGGAATAATTGTACCTTCCCTTTTATCTTTTATCAGTAAGCATATCATCATCATCATCATAATGACATGGCTAAAAACAAGAAACGTAGTTAGTGCTTTCAATTTTCGAGAGAATATAAGCAAAAGGGAGAAACGACAATAACGAACGAGATATGGGAGTTGTTCACTTCTTTTTTGCCTAGTAGATGAATATTATGTCATACCTCTCAGTAATATCAACAGATATACTTTTAACTGGAATACATATTTGTTCTATATTTATGTAATGGATGTCGAGAGATGATGATGCAATGGCTTTCTGGTCCCTGGAATCTCACTTCTAATACGATTCATGGTTTGAAGTTAATTAATGGGCTTCAAAAAAAGTCCGAATCCATTTTATCCGGCCCAACTTTGACTCGAAGCAAAGCCCACAGCCCACCCGACACAACCCAAAATAATGGCGTAGTGAACGATGCGACAACCAAAACATCCGTTAACGCACGAAACCAAAATTAGTAATATCCTTTTATTTATTTTATTGTTTCTTTTGTCAAGGTAATTAAAATTAGATTTCTATTAGGAAAATACGCACGAGGCGAGGACTACACACCACCGAACAAACTCCTCTTCTTCCTCTCTACCCAAGAGTTCCGGCGATTTTTGCTTTGGGAAGAGAGAAGAGGAGAGGGAAGGGGAGAAAACATATATTAGAGAAAAATAAAATAAAGGTAAGAATGAAATACGAGAAATTTTTTTGCAGTCACGGATCGGTCAATCGTTTCTCACCCAATTAGGAGCTGAAGCCTTTACTTCCGCACCTGAGTAGGTGCCGGTTATGTTCTTATGGTTTCGCTGTATACTAGTTCGCATCTTTCCGATCTAGAGCTTCTTGTATACTTCTATTTGCCTTTTTTTTACCACTTTTCGTTGTTGATTTTCTTATTTGTTGTTTGATTTTGATTACCCTAACACCATGCTAGCTGGGAAATTTCCTTCTGGTTGACAACAAATGTCTTTGAAACGGATACTACGGTTGAATATTCAGAAACTTTTATTTGGCTTAACGCATCGTTATTCGCTCATGATTTCATGTTGAATTGGATCCCTCACCTCTTATTTCGGAGTATGTTTTGTGATTGCAGTTTATATTTTTTCTTGCCATGCCATTGGATATGTCGCTTTTTCTGTTATTGTTAATAAGACCTATTGAATTTGCAGGGCAGCTTGTTTGATGCTGGGAAATCATGACAACATTTACAGCTATAGTTTTAGATAGGTTTATAGAACCTGGAGAGGAAAAATCCGGGGCTATGGTTGATTGTTCTTCCAACACAAAACTGGAGAGGAGACATAGTGCAGTAGAGTCGAGGAATGATTACACCCCTGGTTCAAAGGTGGTTAGAGGATTTAGTGTTCCTCAGAAACCTGTTGCTCCTAATATTTACTCAAGTAGGGAAGATAGCGCAGAGTCCAGATCAAAGCTTAAGAAGGAAGCTAGTATGCATTCTAATGCAAAGCTCGAGAAGGGACTTAGTGTTCCACCTAATGTAAAGCTCGATAAAGGATTGAAAATCCCTTCTAATCGAAGATCCGATAGGAGAAATGGTGCCTCAGTTACAACCACATCAGTCGTTGATAAGAAGAAACACCACTGGACTCAAATCACACCGGCACTTTATGCCACACCGGAGTCCACCCCTCTCCCGGATGCTCCATCTTCGTTTCCACCCTCGCCTTACGTTGTCAATCACAAGAGACGGGGCCCACGGCTCATTAAGAGCTTCTCCGAGGATGATGTTGTGACTCGTGAGCGAGTCACAGGTGAAAATGGTGGTGAAGGTCTATCTAAGGAAGATAAAGTTTGTGATACGGTGGTGGATTTGAATATAAATGGTGACTTAACATTATTTAATCACGAAGGGGTCAAGGCTAAGGTTTTGAATGGTGTTAAGGATGAAGAATGTGGAGGCAATATTATGGGAAGTTCGTCGACTGGGGATACGTCAAAGGGTGTCAACTTTAACGTGCCTTTGGAAGACGAAGCTGATGATTTTGTTGACCCACAGGACTCGATCAGCGTGATGAGTGCTGGAGAAAGTGAAGGCACTAGTGCTGTTGATCGTCCTATAATGGCGACAACGCCTGGTGCGGAGTTCTATGATGCTTGGGAAGGTATCTCTTTATGTCTTTTCCTCCAAGTATATGTCCACTCACGCATCCTGTAATAGATTGATGCTCCTAGTTAGATATTCTGATGAGTAAGCTGTTTGAATTTTAGCATGTGTTGTCGTATCGTATCAACTAGATCTCTTAACGAATATATAACCGATATATCCACATCTTGTCTGTTAAGTTTTACTTAATATATCTAAATTGGAAATCAGAGAAAGTGAGGTCCTGGTGGTCGAGGCAGTAGAATTTGTCGAGCAATCAGTGTAATAGAAATTCTGTAATTTTAAACTCGATTCTAATAAAGTAACAGCATTAATGTTTTCGATGGCTCTTACTGTAATGAATCTGTGCTATCTTTTGTACCCAGAATTGTCGTCGGTGAGCGAGCCTCACACCCCGCTGCCTGACACCGAAAAAGAATTGCACGAAGTGAGATTGAGTTTGCTCGCTGAGATTGAAAAGAGAAAACAAGCAGAAGAAACAGTGACGGAGATGCGAAACCAGTGGCATAGGATCCGTGAACAGCTCTCACTTGTGGGCTTAAACCTCCCCATTGACCCTACTACTGTTCTGCCAGAGGGTGAAGAGCTTGATATATACCAACAAGTTTATCTCTCTAGGTTCGTTGCGAATTCGATCGGAAGGGGAATTGCGAGGGCTGAGGTGGAAATGGAGATGGAAGCTCAAATAGAGCTTAAGAATTTTGAGATTGCTCGTTTATGGGATAGGCTGCATTATTATGAAGCAGTGAATCAGGAGATGTCGCAGAGGAACCAAGAAGTCATAGGTGAGTTTCCTAAACAAAAACCCTCTCTCTCTCTAGTGCTGACCTTTGTTTTGACAATTTTCATATGGAAAATAATGGCTAAATGCTAAGGTCTGTTGTCACATTCCAAAGCCTATTTTGCATAAACCATCTCATCACCTGTAAATACCTTTTCTTTCATCATTTTTACCTTCAAAAGCTGAGCTATGTTTCTAGATTGTCCTCTACCAATCTTTTTTTGTCTCTATACCCGTGATATGTATGGTATAAGGAAGATATTAAAACACAAACTTGAATACGTGATCCTGAAAGAGACTGATTTGCAAAGAGATTAGTCATTCCCATGTAAAATTATTCTCATCTCACACAAACCCATCATTGTCTTGTGCAGACTCGGCAAGGCGATTAAGACAGCTTAGGAAGAGAAGACAGAGATGGATTTGGGGATCTATTGCAACTGCTGTGTCACTCGGCTCAGCTGTGTTAGCCTATACTTATTTCAGGAGTGGAAAGGGATCATCATCATCATCATCATCTGCAAGCACTGAGCACGATGCCTCTGGTAGTCAAGCGAAATAGATTGCTGTCAACTTTAAACAAGGTTTAAATGATGATAAAGCTTAGTGCAGGTCGTAGCATAGAAAAGAAATAACAGACAGGACAGGAAAGATCTCGAGAAAGAGAATACAAGAAGACGTGTTTGTGTTTTTCGTTTCTGCTGCACGTTTTCTGCTTCTGCAGAACTGTATGTTCTTGATAAAAGCTCGCAGTGCCACTATATGGAATCTGGTTTTGTAGCCAGCTGCTGTTTTCCTTAAAAACATACTTGTAGTGGTCGTTCGTGTGGTTATACTCTGAATTGGTGGAGTCTTCTATAGCAGCAACTGTGAAACGAATAGATCGCTATAACTAGCGACGGCTTTATTGTGTTGACCTTGACCATTTACCTCAGCTCAACTAACTACTAACACGACTGAATTACCATTAATGCCCTTCATCATCAAACGTCGTGCATTACCAAGGAAAGGAATCACAACTGGATAACGTTTTGCTGCTAGAAGAGTATATGCTGCCACCGTCGTCAATCGGCGGTGACAGAAACTTGCTTCGGGGATTGGATTGGAGAAGAAAATGAAGGAAATTATCTCGGTGCAAATTCAATACAATATTCCCGTTTCACAGTTTCAACCGTACAAGACGATCTTCCCCAGACCATGCAAAAGATACTCCACCACCGCAAGAGCTATAAGCTACAGAAAAACGTCAACCTCCACCCAAATTGAAGAACAAAGATACAGTCCCAGAATCTACCGTAGCAGGGGCAGTAAAGATAAAAATGCGGAGGAGCACGATGACGACGTCCTGGAGTACGGCGATGAGTATGACGACGACGCCGAGACATCTTCGACGCTGCTTTCTCTGAGCGTGAAGCCCGACAGGAACAGGGCCATGTTGGATGATTACGAAATGGAAGATTTTGTTACTCAAGACGACGACCCCAATCATCGAAGCGGTTACGTGGCCGTAGTGGGTAAGCCCAATGTCGGAAAGAGCACGCTTTCGAACCAAATGGTTGGTCAGAAGCTGTCGATCGTGACCGATAAGCCCCAGACCACGAGGCATCGTATCCTGGGAATTTGTTCCGGTCCTGATTATCAGGTTTGGGCCTGATTTATTTCGTTTCAGTGGTGTTGCCTTCTAAGTGCTTGTGTTAATGCCTGAACTAGGCTTGAGTGGCTTTTCAGCAGTTTTGTTTATTTATCGGAAGTCCTGTTGATCTGCTTCTACAGATGGTACTTTATGATACGCCCGGTGTTATCGAGAAGAAGATGCACAAGTTGGACTCAATGATGATGAAAAATGTTCGAAGTGCTGCTATAAATGCAGACTGCGTACTCGTCGTTGTGGATGCTTGTAAAACACCTCAAAAGGCATTTTTTTCCTTGCATAAACTCAATATTATTCTTGACTTTCTCGAGCTAACAGTATCTTATATTCTTTGTTAGATTGATGAAGTTTTGGAAGGAGTGGGGTACCTCAAAGAGAAGTTGCCAACCTTGCTTGTTTTGAACAAGAAGGATCTTATCAAGCCAGGTGAAATTGCCAAGAAAATTGAGGTATTTATGCTATATGTATTTTTTTCATATTATATACACTTGCTCGTCCATGCCAGTCCAATTGATATGCAGTGTACTGTAGAGGGAACCTTATATTCATGATTGTTTTGTTTTGTATGCACCTTCTCTCATCCTGCTAAGCTAGATCCCGCATTTCTCTTACTATTGCAAAAAGGTTGACATGTTCTTGTGATTTCTACTGGGGTTGGCTAATTTGTATGATATATTCTGTATGCAGTGGTATGAGAAGTTCACTGATGTTGATGATGTAATACCCGTGAGTGCTAAGTATGGTCACGGAGTTGAAGATATCAAAGAATGGATTCTGTCGAAACTTCCACGCGGGCCCTCTTTTTATCCGAAGGTTTGTTATCATACATCACCTCACCCTGCATTATCGATTCATGGGTTTGAGGCAGTGTAAATTGTTCAAGTTTCATTTAAAACTACAATGATTTAAATATGTAGTAGGTATGTGTTTTTATATATTTTCAACAGCTTAAACGGTATGTCCTCTTCAGGATATTGCAAGTGAGCACCCAGAGAGATTCTTTGTGGCGGAAATAGTCAGAGAGAAAATCTTTTTGCAATATCGCAACGAAGTCCCGTATGCATGCCAGGTTAGGAAAAATAAAAATAAGTAAATGTTTCGGTAAAACATCAAAAGAAGTTTGCATGTTTGTAATTGTAAATACATGAAGAACCGAGATTTTCGTGATACTTGGTTTGCTGAAGTGTTTCAATTTAATCAAACAGGTTAATGTGGTTAGCTATAAAACCAGGCCTAACGCGAAAGATTTCATACAAGTCGAGGTTGTGGTGGAGAAGGATTCGCAGAAGATCATCCTAATTGGAAAAGTACGCTGTGTATAATTCCTAAAATCTTTACAGAATCGGAATCTTGCGAGTAACCTTAATTTTTATCTGGACATAAAATTTATTATCAGGAAGGAAAAGCATTGAAGCTACTGGCAACGGCAGCTCGGCTTGACATAGAAGATTTCTTGCAGAAGAAAGTTTTCCTCGAGGTACACTAAGTGTTTTTTTCCTTTGTAAGATAATAATAAAAATAGCCGGCCATATTATGCGAAAGACATCATCAGTTGACGAATCAAGAAATTGAATTGTGGATGTAAATGAAGCGACATATACAAATATGCAGGTCGAAGTAAAGGTGAAGGAGAACTGGCGACAAAATGAAGGGCTACTTAAATACTACGGATACGGAGGTCAAATCCAGTCTTTATGATGAGGTGGAACATTTGAGCATATACCCTTATTAGTGACGTCACATCTTGGTGCTCTGTTATTTGCATGTTCCTGGTAAACTTTGCAATCAATATGTGTCGGTTGTTCTTGCAAAAAAATAACAAATTTTGAACTTGATCATCATCTTCAACTTTTATGTACCTTTGATATGTTGTTGTCCCAAGCAATTAAAGGGTAGTGGTCTTCCTTATCATTGAGTATGGAATACTTAAATTACTACTTCATAAAGTTCCATTTATTTCAAACTTGCGGACAATCATGAAGACTAAAATTTCATTATTTTTTTTTCTCTAAAATATAATGGAAAAAAGCCCTCTAGAAAATCAACGAAAAGTTGTGTTGTTCACACTGCAGGTGGGCTTTCACCTAATAAAGCAGCAACATCATGATTTTCACTTTTTTTAGTATCGGGCCCCCAAAGGCCCGATTATAAGGGCCCATTTGGACGGAAATCCAATAGCACACAGTGGATCAGGAGCCCCCCACTGAGCGAGCCCATATGGGAATCTGTTATCGTAAAAGTAACTAAAAAATCTGTAATTATTTATAAATTTAAGTATATCTGAATAATAAAAGGAGAAACAACTTCCGTCCGAGTGCGTTAACACGGCTCCATAGAAGCTGCTGATCAACATTCACTGTGCGATCTGGTATTCTGAAGTTGAAATGGCGATTCAAGAGAGCAAGAGTTCTATGCAAGTGTTCTGCATTGGAACGGCTGATAGCAAGTTTGAAGAGCTTCAATTCCTCGCTCAGTCCGTTGAATCGTATCTCTCTCTTTTTTCAGCTAAATCTCGGTCGGAGGTTGTCTCTTGTTTGCTTGTTTTGTTATCCTCCTACGTAATCTAGGAATCCTGTTTACAGTCTTATTTATATGCGATGCTGCATAAGATGGAGCTGAGCCTTCACGCTTTATCCTGTTTCGTCGAGCATGTGGAGATTGAAAGATGTATTATTTTAGGAATTTAATTTTGTTCCTTGTTCTCGAGTTACATGCGAATTAAGCTTAAGGCTTGAAGGATTGTTAATGTATGGACTTATTGGTGCTAAAACTTTAGAGCCCGTTCAGTTTCGTCTTGATGCGTACTATTCTCAATATATCCTTGCAGGTATCAGTCACAGTAGTGGATGTATCAACTGGTAAGAATGACGTTGCGAGCTTCGATGATTACAAATTTGTGTCCAGAAAAGATGTACTCTCTTGCTATCCCAAAACAGGGGAGCAGCATAGCACCTTGCTGCTGCCAGATGATAGAGGCAAAGCTATTGCAATGATGAACAGTGCACTCAAGGCTTTCCTCAATAAAGCTCGCAGTGATCAAGTTCTTGCTGGAGTTATAGGACTCGGCGGCAGCGGAGGTACATCGTTGATGTCGTCTGCTTTCCAATCTCTCCCAATTGGAACTCCAAAGATGATTGTCTCAACTGTGGCAAGTGGTCAGACCGAACACTACGTCGGAACATCTGATCTGGTTTTATTTCCTTCCGTGGTGGATATATGTGGCATTAATAACGTCAGTAGAGTGATATTGTCTAATGCGGCCTCTTCTTTTTCTGGGATGGTTATTGGACATTTAGAATCTTTGAAAAGGTCTGCTCGTGGTGGTGGGGAGAAAGGTACCGTTGGTGTCACCATGTTTGGGGTTACTACACCGTGTGTAAACGCAGTGAAGGATAGATTGGCTCGAGAAGGTTATGATGTGTTGGTCTTCCATGCTACTGGGGTTGGAGGGAGGGCTATGGAGAATCTCGTTAGAGAAGGTTTTATTCAGGTAATTAGCTTGTTGTTAACTTGTTTTGTACATTAAATGGCTCGGCTTTTACTTAACCTTAGGAGGCTGGTGCCATACGTCAATTATCAGTGATTATTATTGTTAGATGTTTTGCGTCTTTGTGGTTGTCACGATAGGGCGTTTTGGACATTACGACTACCGAGGTTGCTGATTACATAGTTGGCGGAGTCATGGCATGCGACAGTTCCCGCTTTGATGCGGTGCTGGAGAAGCAAATCCCTTTGGTTCTGAGTGTTGGAGCGTTGGATATGGTGAACTTTGGGCCCAAGGATACGATACCTTCTAAACTTCAGCAAAGAAATTTTTACGTACATAACAATCAGGTGATGCTTTATTGCACCAAATTTCGGAACATTCTTTGCTATGTTCTTTTTTATATGTAATTTTGTTTTATCTGAGCATACATGTTCAAAGTTGCCAAATATAGCTTTGTTTGGCACTTTGTTTCACCCGCTTGTCATCTGAAGGAACATTCCATGGTTTTGTCTGTCTCAGGTTACCCTAATGAGAACCACAGCGGATGAAAATAAGAAATTTGCTGCATTTATTGCAGACAAGTTGAACAAATCCTCTTCAAAGATTCGTGTTTGCCTACCAAAGATGGGTGTCTCTGCCTTGGATGCACCGGGCAAGGCTTTCTACGATCCCGAAGCTACTGGTTCCCTTTTAGAGGAACTTCAGAGGCTTATTACGACAAGTGATGATCGTCAGGTTCCATCCCTACACATATACTAATAATGGGTTAACTAAATAACAACTATATGCTTATGGAAGTATCCATCACATAATATAGGTTGAAAATTTCCCCCATCATATTAATGACCTGGAGTTTGCTGATGCTTTGGTGGACTCTTTTCTGAAGATCTTCACTAGCTCCAACTGCAATAAAGGCCAAGATATTGGTAAACCTACCCAAAGGACTGAAGAAAAAGCTTCTTCCCCTGATATTACTTTCAAAAACATCGTACCACCGTCACATAGCTTGAGCAACTTTCCCAATGCAAAACCAGGTCGTGTTTTCTTACTCGTCCTTTGTTTGCTATCTTACAATCATGCTTGTCACTTACGATCACTGATGAATTTTGCTTCATGGAGCAGAAACCTTGAGAAGAACTCAGGAAATACTGCAGCGATTGAAAGGCCAAATACGCGAAGGCAAGCCTATCATCGGTGCAGGTGCGGGAACAGGCATATCAGCCAAGTTTGAGGAAGCCGGTGGTGTGGATCTAATTGTCCTGTACAACTCCGGACGTTTTAGGATGGCAGGCAGGGGATCCTTGGCCGGTTTATTGCCATTTGCCGATGCAAATGCAATTGTACTCGACATGGCCAACGAGGTGCTACCTGTAAGTTTTCCTTTTACACCACTCTTAAAATCTTCCCAAATATATGGCTGGTCATATTCGTACTTAATGAACTAGTATTTTGTGCCGAACTTCAGGAGCTAAATTTTCTCTGAAGTCTATAAGTTGAAGCTGAATCTTTTGACCAATCATGATACATGAAACCTCGTTTACGTATGATGTCACGAAATTGGTTACTTAAGACTACTGGCAATGACAGTTGAAAAAATAAATTTGGTTCCGTGTGCCTTTTTTTTTTTTTTTTTAACATAGCAAATTATCCACTATGTAGATGATCAGAAATTTCGAAAGGTTTGCCCACTCCAGGTTGTCTTCTAACATTTTATCGATAAACAGTGAGTTGTCGAGATCGTGGAGATTATGAATGATGCTTTTATATATTTTCATCCCTTGATTAAACATATTTTAGGTGGTGAAAGAAGTCCCAGTTCTCGCTGGAATATGTGGCACGGATCCGTTTCGCAGAATGGATTATTTCCTGAAGCAGTTGGAATCCATTGGATTCTCCGGAGTACAAAACTTTCCCACCGTTGGGCTATACGATGGCAATTTCAGACAAAACCTCGAAGAGACTGGAATGGGTTATAGGTAACTGATTGTTGTGATCCTTTTTTTTTTTCCTACAAGCATTATCTCGGTGTAGTAAATGATATGGTTTCTATTCTATCGCAGTTTGGAGGTTGAAATGATTGCAAAAGCCCATGAAATGGGATTCTTAACCACACCATACGCTTTCAACCAGAAAGAAGCAGTGGAAATGGCAAAAGCTGGTGCTGACATCATCGTAGCCCATATGGGGCTCACCACTTTGGGTTCTATCGGTGCGAAAACCGCCGTCACGATCGAGGAAAGTGTACCCCTCGTACAGGCAATAGCAGATGCGGCTCATTCAATAAACCCTGATGCTATCATTCTGTGCCATGGAGGTAAAATGATAATTCGAAATATTCTAAACAGTCACAAACACAACACACACTGCTTATTATTGGTTACCGAAATGATCTTTTTGTATAATTTTGCAGGTCCTATATCTGGGCCGGAGGACGCAGAATATGTATTGAAGCGAACCAAAGCCGTCCATGGATTCTATGGTGCATCTAGCATGGAGAGGCTACCAGTTGAACAAGCAATAACATCTACAATGAAAAGGTACAAATCTATTTCTATAAATTAAACCAAAAAAAAAACTGGTCTTTGCTTTTCCTTGCTATGTCATTATCATAGTCTGTGATTCTCGATGCTAGTTTCCCACCCCTGTCTTTTTCAATAAAAAAATGTTGTTCAAGATTAAGATTGCTGAGTGACACTAACTGATTTGTAAATGTTTATTAATTCTTCGTGGACCCACACTAAGTTGCTGCTAGAAACCAGAAAGCCCTAGGGGTACATTTCCTCCCCCCTTCTTAATCTCTCAAAAGCCTCTTTATTTATCTACTGGTATGTAGAAAGTAAAAGTGTCCCCATCTCCCTCCCTCAGACACAGCAGACGTGTAAAGTCCTTTTTTTAACCTAGAAAGTCATTGGAGTGTACTGTGTACACACTAAAACAAATATCCAACACAAGGCGACAAAAGATGAAACAAAAAAAATCAACGCATACCTACAAATGAAACTTCGTACGTAGTTTCAGGCAATAAGCATTTTCACATCCGGACAAACACATAACAACAAACACATTACACAGCCACCCACCCAATAACACCTTTTCCGACGTCCAGTGGATAAATAAATAAATAAATAAAGAGGGGCTTTAAATCCCCCGTGAAAAACATGCTCAAAGGCCAAAACAAGTCCCCCTCTCATAATAGCCAACGATGGCCTTCTCATCACCAAGCATTATGCCGCAAGCTTCCTCAATCTTCGCAGTATACGCCTCGATTTCCGCCTTCATCATGCTGGTCCAAACCATGCTGAACCAGCTAGTGCCACGTCAGATCCAAGACCACATATGGAACTCCATACGTCGCTATTTCAAGCCAAGAACAGACGATGCCACGATAGTGATAGAAGAAAGAGACGGCATGAGCAAAAACGAACTGTACGATGCTGCAGAAACTTACCTCTCCACCAAACTCAGACAAAACATCGAGCGTTTAAAGATCAGCAAAAGGTACAAAGAAGCCGACCTCTGCATCAAGTTCGCACAGAGCGACAAGATCTCCGACGAGTTCGAAGGGATCGACCTCCGATGGAGTTTCAGGCAAGAAGAGAAGGTAATGTCCTCCCAAAATATGATGAACATGGACAGCAATTCTGCGAGGAACGAGAAGAAGTTCTTCGAGCTCAGCTTCAGCAAGAATCATAAAGAGAGAATCTTGGATCATTACATACCTTTCGTCCTAAAAAGGGCCAACGCCATCAAAGCTGAGAAGAGGGTCATAAAGCTGCATACTTTGGACGGCTGCAACCCCTTTTCTTCTTCTTCTTCTTCTTCTTCAAATAACTGGGATTCGATCAACCTCGAACATCCCTCGACCTTCGATACTCTTGCGATGGACCCGGGGCTTAAGAGGTCGATCATTGACGACCTCGAGAGGTTTCTAAAGAGGAAGGAGATGTACAGAAAAGTTGGGCGAGCTTGGAAGAGGGGTTACCTGCTTTATGGGCCTCCGGGGACGGGAAAATCTAGCTTAATCGCCGCCATGGCGAATTACTTGAGGTTCGATATATACGATTTGGAGCTCACGAACATCAAGAGGGATTCGGATCTGAGGAGATTGCTTTTGAGGACTTCCAATAGGTCGATTCTCGTGATCGAGGACATCGATTGCTCCGTGCAGCTGCCCAATCGGAAGCAGAAGATCGCCGAGGGAGACGGTAAAGCAGCCAATCGCGTGCGGCCACATGAGCAGCAACAGGTTAGGGTTTGCTTAAACCACGTATGTAAATAAAAAGGGATCAGCAGCTTTAAACAGAGCCAAATTCCTTACCTTCTTTGTCGTCTTGTGTTTAGTTTACTCTCTCAGGGCTGTTGAACTTCATCGACGGTCTCTGGTCGAGCTGTGTAGACCAGAGGATCATCGTGTTCACGACCAACAACAAAGACAAGCTCGACCCGGCCCTGCTACGCCCGGGTCGGATGGACAAGCACATACACATGTCGTATCTGACGCCCGAGGGTTTTAGGCTCTTGGCCTCGAGATACCTCGGCGTCGAGCACGAGCATCCTCTGTTTCGGGAGATTGAGGAGTTGATCACGAGCATGAGCGTTTCTCCGGCACAAGTTGCGGAGGAGCTTCTGATGGATGATGACGTCGACGCTTGTCTTAGTGGGCTGATTGATTTCCTCAGACGCAAGCAGGTTGAGGAAAAAGACAACATCTTGAAGAATGGTGGTGAAGAAGACGCCGTCGACGGAGATGAAAAAGGAGGAGAAAAAGATTAAAGTATGATTTCGAGGGACTTTGGTTAGTGGGATTTTAGCAGCAGCTTCATCTCAACGAATTTTAAGAAGAATCACCAATTTGAAAACTTCCATCATAACTTGTTTGCTGTTTTCTCAGAAGATGCAATGTTATTTAGTCACTGATTTATGTTAGAGATGATGATTTTTTTATAGATAATCGTTGTCATGTTTAAAAGATCAAGAAACTAACAAACTGATAGCGATAGTATATATATATATATATATATATATATATATATATATATATATATATTCACGAAAGAGCCACAAAATACAGACGACACAAAAGGACTTAAAGCTGCTGCTTCCCAAGAAGAAGACAGCAGACATAACGGAAACAGACGAAGACTCTTACTACTATGACTCGAAAGTCTTATTATTATTCAGCAGCATATAATTATTAACTATTAAAAGGGATTTAATGGTGACCACCGGGGAGCTTCTCTTTGATCTTCTCCATAATTCCCTTCTTCTCAGGCTGTGCTTGTCCATAGCCAGCACCGTACGGATCTTGATGAGTTGTCGTTGTACCATAACCACCTTGCTGCTCTTTTTTGTGTCCACCTGGCAGCTTCTCCTTGATCTTCTCCTTCACCACCTTCTTTCTCCTGCCACCGTGTCCATCATCCTCAGAAGAAGACTGCAGAAACCCAACAGACAAAAAAAAATAACGATCAAAATGTAGTACAGTTGCGTAGACACAAAAAAAGTTTGTAATGTGTGTTGTTACTTACGGAGCTGCTTGAGCTGCTGCTTGATGAGCTGCGGCGCAGGGCACCCTTGACGGCGCCAAGCTTACCGCCGGTGGTCGCACCGTGCTGGCCGCCGTGGTGTCCGCCGAGCCCAACGTCAGTAACACCGTGTTGGCCGCCAACGTGTTGCCCACCAACAAGCCCACCTGTGCCGCCGGTCACACCGTGCTGAGCTCCGTACCCTCCGCCGTGGACGGGATTGCCATACTGGTCGGTGTGGTTCACGCCGTATTTGTCGCCGCCGTACTGTGCCATTTTCTCTGGGTTTTTTGTAAACAAACAAGATTCGAATGGAGCGAGTAATTATTATCGAATGATGTGATATTTCGATGCAGTGGAGTAGGGAAGGGAAGCTGCGATGGTTTATATAGAGGTTGTGCAGCAGCAGGCGATGTGACACGTGGCCGAATTCCCATGAGATCCTTTTAGGACACGTTGCATTGCATGATTCAGCGGTGCCACTGAAGAGTAGCCACGTTGGCTCTGTTTATGTCGGCTTTGAAATATATAATAAGGATAAACACGACACCGTTGAATAAAAGTTATCGTTTGCCAGATTAGGAACGTGACGAAGAAGATTAGGCCACGAGTCATCAAGATATATTTTGCTTTCTTGTTTTTGTTTTTTGATGATTTAATCCGATATTATTATTATTATTATTATTATTATTATTATTATTATTATTATTATTATTATCCAACATTGGTTTTGTTTGTGTATCCCGAGACCCGAAGAGTTATAGTCGCCGCCTTCGTTGCTTGTATTCCGGCGATTGAGGAATCTCTACAGGTGTCCACGAATACCATTCATTACCGGACACGTAATCTTCTTATTCATATAGAATATTTCTTAAAATAAATACTAGTCCTCGTCATGTTATTCGTAGATTCTTAATCTTGAATCGAGGAAAGACGGGATTATTTTCTTTATCAAATCGAGATTCACGATCCACGTAACGATGCCATAACATCGCCACCTGTGCTAATTAAAAATGTACATTTCCAGAAATAAAATGTCCTAATCGCACCTAATAATTAGTAAGTCACGCGGTGTGTAATTACTTCTTAAATTACTAGTTTGTCTTCACGTAAAATATATTAATGGCATATGTAACATCACCAAGTAGCTGTAGTTTAGTGGTTAGAATTCCACGTTGTGGCCGTGGAGACCTGGGCTCGAATCCCAGCAGCCACATATATTCTTTTTCCCAAATTTATAGTGACATTGTTTTCTTTTTCCAAAGTAAGCAAGTCGAATCAATAAGCAGTGGTTCATAATCATATATGGTAACTCTTTAATTGATGCATAGTTTTGCGAAGACAAACCAATTTTCTTGCATGATAATTAATTAGTGATCCACCATGCATGCCTTAAATTTCAGGTGATCCTTTCTTGCCAAAGCCAAGCATTGTCTCTTGCAACGGCAGCTAACTTTCTCTCAGCACGTTTCATCATCTTCTTCCTTTTGGTTTTCTTGTATCTCAGCTTTGCGCTTTCTTTTCCCAGATTACTCAGAGGAGAGCAAACCTTTCTTACCACATATAAGCCATGATGAGTACTAATATTTTCATATGATTCGTAAAATCTCAATATTCTGGCATATAGCATAATATAAGCCATAGTCGAAAATATAATTAGGCTACAACTCGGCAGGAGAGAGAGAGAGAGAGAGAGAGAGAGAGAGAGAGAGAGAGAGAGAGAGAGAGAGAGAGAGTTCTAACTTCTAAACCTAAGATGTGTTGTTAATGGCATCTGATGTCACTTCTCTGGAAGGATGATGTTGTTGCTTGCTTTCCTCATTGGTAAAGGCACATAGGGCATTCCAAATAGGAACCAGCATTGTAAGAGGAGGATATGTTTCCTACATATGAGCTTGTTGTCTTAACAGAGGTTCAAAACCAATACAGTTAAAAATAGAGTGAATGAAACTCACAAGTGAATGCTGTTCTTGCAGTGTGTAAAGTTCAGAAAATTACAAGTAGAAGGCTTTATTTATTACCTTGAACACCTGTAGGAGTTCGTCTTCTCCGCGTAGAATCAAGCAAAGACTCCAGTAGCAGGTAACTGGTGTCACGCATTCATTCACAACAGGTTTCAATATCTTGCCAATCGGCACAAAGTGGCGGATTATTCTCCCACTGGTTCAAAAAAAAAAAAAAAAACAATCTGTGGTGCTTGGTTCATCAACATGGATGAAGAACACAGTTTTCCTTTTTACTTAAGAAAGTTTTTAATGAGTATCTCACATGGTGAAGACACATCCTTTTCCATGGTAGGAGATAAAGAAGTTTAAATACCTCTTATATGATGTCTCGAGTTGAACCCCAAAGCCAGTCAAAATTATAACCGACTCTGTTGCATGAGAAAAAAGAGTTAGCGGGTTGAAGTGTTAATTCGACATATTTCACTACAGAATGTCCGAACTCTGAAGTGTGATAGCTATATCTGACATTAAAGCTGGTTGTTAGAAAAAATAAATAATTTCAGACGCCTAAGATATATATTGCACACCTCACCTTTCTCAACCTGCTTTCTACATAATTTCTTGAAGAAAATGCCAGCTAGAATAAAGCTCCCAAGACAACTGAAAGCTAGATTGTCCTGTATCAGAAATTCACATTTATTGTTCGAAAACACGATATGTTACATGTTAGGAACCAAGAATACATGGATTAAAGCGTCAGAGACAATAGTTATTCATGACACTTAAACGAATTGTTGCGATTTGCAGATTCAACACATCACTTTCTTTGCTTTCCCGTTTTTCTAATACGTTTACCATGGTTTCCTTACCTCAGCTAACAGAGAGAAAAAAGAGACATAAAGTACCTGATAATGAAAGAGAGTTGCAAAGCATATGGAGCCGAAAAAGAAAGCGAAAACACTGAGCATCAGATTCCTTCCATGACTTGTTGATACGACGATATGGTGAACATCGATGAATTCAGGCGATCCTTTGCTAACGTCATGTACATATGTATACACTCCTTTTGAAACGGTTGATGGCTCAGCCTCGGATTCTAGCATTATATTGACTCCCTGTAATGTTTGAAATAAAAGGAAATCAAATCAATGACAAAAAAATTGCCTAAAATCGCACACAAACTGAAAAAAAGAAGCTTCAAATAGCAATTAGTTCCATGCGAAGGAATTTAAGGAATTAACTAATTAGCTGTTCCAGGAAGATTTATACAGTCTCAAGAAAACTGTTTAAGAGTTCAATAGAATCACCTCAATTTCCTCCATGAAAATGCTCATAAAAAGCATTGAATCTGAAACGTTTAGCAGCTAAACAATAGAAATCCTGAGGTGCCAGGAAAGAAGCTAATGCTAATCTGTTACTTCGGAAAGCAAAATGAATACAAAGCAGCTATCATAAAGCTAAGCAGATCACTTCCGTATTACTGATCAGAGCCGACGAAGTAGTCGATAAATGATATTGAGAAAAGAGCATCTACTCTTTGATTGGCCATAAACTTGCAACAAAATCAAAAGGACGAAATGCAATAAAAACGGCTATCACCCGTCAATTATCGGCGGAGGAACTGGGGGTGCCGGTTATCTGCCGGAGGGTGAAAGCTAAATCGTCGGACGTGAGTTTGATGTTGTCAAATGGCAAAAACACCCTCCGAGTGTAAACTGGATTTGATTTTGGCTCTTTTTAGTTCAAAGTTGACTATTTACATCAGTCAAAAACTGGACGCTGGGAATGGACTACTCCGAGCAATACTTCAAATTTCGGGAGTTATCTGCAAATACATGAATAAAAGGGACCATATAATCATATTACAGGTCAAATACGTGTAATTATTCACTACATAAGTACAACAATATTCCTTGATATGATCACGGTTGATCAACTAAAATACACTTCTAACAAGTCTACAACAATCGAGCTAATATTACAACAGACAATAGCAGCATACAACAAAGACAACCAACTGAAACCACCACGTGTTACGGGTGTAGATAATCGCAGAACGCTCCCTTCTTACAGTGACCGCTCTCGTAAAACTTACACACTCTCTGTCCCCTCGGGATCGCCCTCGAATAACCGCCTGCACCACCACCACCACCGCCATAGGGCTGCCGCCCCCACGGTGGTGGCCTTCCCCTACCATGCTCACCACCACCGCCGCCTACGTAACCACCCCACTCTCTGGGGCTCGTGTACCTCTCACCACCGTACTTACGCTGACCGTCCCATGGCAGGCTCGGGTTTATCGGGCTACAGTTAATACTCGGGTTGACCCAGTTCCCCGGGCCAGGGTTAGCACCCCAACCGAGGTTAGTCATGCCTTGTGTTGGTCCACCCAAGACAAGATTCACGTTCCCTTGCACGGTCACCAAGTTGATGTTGCCCTGCACCGTTCCCCAACCGGGGTCCATGTTCTCCGGTCCATTGTTGTTTTGCAGAGGGGGATGAAACTCAGAGCCCGCTTCGCTCGAAATAGCTGGAGCAACATTGTTGTTTTCACCTTCGCTACTAGCAGATGAAAGCCCCATTGACCTTCGAAATGTAGTAGAATCAAGAGCATCGGGTGGTTGTGTGATTGGTTTGCAGGGGATAGATGATTGAGAAGTGACCCCTGTGGAGCTAAAGGCATCGCTCCTCACGGGGCCATGAGCAGCAGCAGCAGTGTGGCTAAAATCCTCGATGGAACTAAAGCAATCGTCTTTACAATCTTGAAACAAGTCCCTGGCGAACTTCATCGCCGAGTTCGGTGAAGCCAAGCCCCTCGATTCCATCGCATCGACTTCGGCTAATAAATCGGATACTGATTCTTCGCCTAGGGCAACGAATTCTATCGGTTCAGCAATATTTGACAGCCAATTGGGTAAATTTGATGATGATGGAGGAGGAGGAGGATGTGATGGAGAACCATGAGGGTTTGGGGATAAATTTGCAGTTAGTATCTCACTCATGAATTCCTGGACGGAAGAGGGTCGTGCAGGTGTGGGAGAATAACCGCACCATTCGTTGCCTATTTCGGGGATTTGCAAACCCTGTACGGTGTGGGGCCAGCTCGAGCCCGGATCGGCCAAAGAGAAATCTGCTGTTACCAAACTAGATTGCCTTGGCTGAGTGTGATGATCGGAGCAATCTTCACCGTTGGATCTCGGGGTAGGACTTAGAAGCTCAAGGATAGTGGTGTTTTGAACCCCCACATTTGGAGATTCATCTTGGTGTTTCTCCACACCATCAGAAAGCTCGCCACCAGTCTTCAAGGTGGGCTCAGCTAGAGATTTACCGACCTCATCAGCATCCGATTTTCTTGAATCGGGTAATGTTACCGGTGCTGACTCGAATTCCACAGGATCTGAGACTAAATCAACAAACAGCAGTCTTAATTTTTCTTCAGAAGATAACCTCGCTCGATCGTGGTTATTATTTTGTTCGTGAAGCTCGTGGTGGTCACTGGTAATCAGCTTTTGAATCAGTGAATTCTTCTCTTCTCCACTCTTTGAACCGTGGTTTAGTTCATCACCCTTTTGGGCTAGAACAGGTACAGCTGCATCTGATTCCTGAAGGCTTGAATGAGGAAGTTTGGCAGATGCCTGGGCATCATCATCCACAGTTGCATTGATATCCTTCATTAAATCTATACACTGTGGCGATGCAGATGAGGTAGACTCATTGGCCCTTTCGTGCTCGGTGATTGTAGTAGCGTGGGAAACAGTTTCAGCTTGCTTGTTGTCTCCGATAATTGCAGCATCAATCCTCACATTTTCCCTGCATTTCTCAGCGGCCTCATTCGTCTGTGAACCCGAATAGGAGTTATGAGAGAATTCTGGGGCCTCGTGGAATTTCCCGTTTAGAGCATCCGCGAGAAGCAGCGAATCGTACTGTTCGTGATTTGTCCATATCCTCATGTTAGGTGGGAATAATCTGCTCATGCTCCATTTGCGAAGTTGCATCATGGCGAAGGGTCCTTGAATCCTACCATTTGGATCTCGATAATGCCATAGTTTCTCTGTTTCAATAATGTGTGCAGATGCTGTGTTTCCCTTGGAGCTACTTGTCATGGGGCTCTTGCTTTTACCTTCAGTGAAAGAGTTCCTACTGTTGGCTTGGTTCAGGTGTTTATCTGAATTATGCGTGTCACGTGCATCTGTTTTCTCCAACACTCTATTCTGTGCTAGGATAGATCCAGCCTCTTTAACTGAGGAGGATGTATTGAGGAAAAAAAGACAGATTAAATTACCAAAATTAACAGTGTTGATCAACAAACTTGCATCATTAAAAGATCACCTTTTCGTTTAGGAGATGTGGATTTTCTGCCATTTCCAGAAAATGCATTAGAGCTTCGGAGAGGATATCTATCTGCAAAGAGCATGCAGCGACATGAAAAAAGCCAACCAATCAAATAACAGCTACTTACTAGTGATTTGAAAAGTTGTACACCACTCCCATTGACTAATGCACTCACCAATTCTGGTATCCTCTTCTGATTCATATGCTGGGTTCATTTTAGGATCAGCATGTACCACCGGAGTTTCAGAAATCCTGCGAAGTCGTTCTTCGGGTGATTTCAAAATTTGCAGTTTTTCAACGCATTCTCTGAGCGTGAAATGGGTCAAGGAACTCCATGAAAATATCACCAAGCTCTCACGCAAGTTTAAAGCACGTCAATATATGACCGTCCTATCGAATGAACTTATGCAAGATCGATTTGATACAGTACTAGTCAGTGTAAAAAGATTGTCAAACATGTCAAAGCTGTTGATAAACTTTCAGCTCTCTCAGCATCAGAAAACTATTAAAACGATTACTAAAGGATATTCCTTCTTCCGCCCCTTCTCACTAGCTCGATCGCGAAGGTGATTTAGCCGTGATATCTCTGTATCCAACCACTACACAAAAAATACATTAAATCTTCGTACAGTATAAGCAATACCTCAAAAAACAGAAGCTGAAAATGCAAATTGACAACTAGAGATGGAGTTGAAGAAAGCTGAAGAACCTTCTCTAGAGGATACATAATAAATCATAGCAAAATGATCGAGTAACAAACTCACGTCATCAACCCTGACTGGTAGGAGTGCCATGGCTCTGTCTAGTATCTCACCCTAATACAAAACATAAATTTAATTGAGATAATCCAGACGTAAATTTTAGGTCAGCTGTGAAATAAGACAACACAGACTTACAACAGTAAAATGTTTTACAAGCTCGCATCTAATGCTTTGACGTAACCGGCGACATTCCTCCTAAATATGCAAAGAGATTAATAGAATGGACTTTTTTGAAGTTATAAACAAACCAAGAATGTGGAAGCTGGACAAAAATTGCAGCTAGAACCTACACCACCAGTTACCTCAGTGTAATCTTGATTTGATATAGCATCAATAGATACAATCTCTTTCTTGGTTAAATTAAGAACTTCAAGCATCACATCTGTCGTCTTCTCTCCAATTTTGTAAGGTTCTTTCACCTTTGTAGTCCCTGAATTCCACAAGTAAATAAAAGATAAATCAAGCGTTCATGGAATCTTCATGTAAATTTGTTAACCAGAAATGGTTTCTTGTACCGTACCTACAACCTGTACAAGCCTGTAAACATCTTGCTTTTGATCATTACTAGAGACTCTAATCCTTACAATCGAACCAACAACCTTACCACTGAAGTTCTCTTGATCTTGCACAAGATTCTCAACCAAATTTCGACGTAAAAAGATCAAATTAATATTATGGACGTCAATTGCAGCATACTCATTCAAATCAACAGTGGGAGCTCTCTCTTCACTTTTTTTAGGTATTTTCCGTTTTCTGGTGTTTTTCGGAGTTGACAAACCAGAGCTGTTTCCATCAACCTCAATCCTGCTTACAGCGGAACCAACAAAGCCAGCTGGTATAAAAGAACTGTTTTGGGAATCATCACCAGCAAGAAAATGATATTCAAGAAGCTTCAGCATTTCAATGTGACCGACACGTGGCTTTCCAAAGATATTTCTGAGCCTTTGGTCACAAATTATTCGACTTTTCTGGTGAGGATCCCGAAGATTATTTCTCTTTATGTAATCAAGTAATAACTGCTGAACATCAAACTGTGAAAGAGCTGATGTATCACCATTTCTCATGTGTCCAACAAACTCCAATAGGTCTTTAGATGCCCATGCAGCACTAACTTCCTTTTCTGGTTTGCTTAAGTCTCCACATTTTATGTCACTGGAGATACAGGCCTTGATGCCAAGAATGACATGATTGTGTGTATCTTTCTCAATGCCTTCCTTGAAGCCGAGCTCCTCAAAAGCATTATCCATTTTCTTCGTGTCAGCAACGCTTTCCACGCTTGGCATTTCAGTGTCAGTATTGAGGTTTATACCTTCTTCTCCCTTTTTGTTTTTCAGTTCTACCACTTGGTTATATACACCCGAGGATTCTGTTTTTGACCCGTGATTCTGTGGTATCTCCACAGGAGGTTTATTCAACTCCAAAGGTTCGGTACTCCTACATGAAACGGTTGTTTTTCCATCAACCATCATGTGATGCTGTGGGCTGCAATGATCTGCAGCCATACCTTTCCATGGTTTCCTAGCTTGAGTGATCTCACTTAATGTCAACGAGAGTTTTTCCTTCAAAATTACCCAGTACACTTTGAAAAGATATTCCCAACTACCTTTGTCGTCAAAATCTACTTGCACCTGCACAAATAAATTTCAAGCACGATCTTAGCCTTTAGCAAAGGCTCGCCTCTATTGACTTAAACTTTTGATAAAACCAACTTCTACCATGAGGTGGTACTCAACAATCAAATCAAACATGGCAGGAAGGATATTACGTTTACTGATTACTTCTAATCTAAGCGCTAAATATCACAACCCACAACGCAAATCCTTTCTGAGTATCAACAAATCGCTACAGGGCGAACAACTCTAAGCAATCCTGCTGCATTCATATATGAGAAAAGTTTTTGAAGCTTTGTATCCCATTTTACTTATAGCTCATTGTCTTAAACTGAGCAATATTATCACCCAAAAGGAGAGGTCAACTGAAGCAAAAGACATTTCTACGGATTGTTAATGTAAGAACTAGGTGTTTATTCTATAAGCCGATATATGGTTCTGTGTTCCTTCTATATAATATAAAATGTGAGCCGCAGAAGACCATTTCCATTTCCCTAAAAACCTGGATAAAGATATTCTATCGGTGCAAAAATAATGGATGAATCGAGCATCTAATTATATTGCCATTAATTATACTGCCATAAATGCGCACATCCAGAATGCAAGGTTAAGTTTTCTATGTACACTGATATGTCAAGAAATAAGTCCATTTACCCCTTCATTGGCCGCGTGGTCCTTATTCTCAATGAGCATTATCATTTTCATACATGTTGGGCAAAAGCCCTTGTTCCCTCTAACACTCACGTAATCTGCAATTCTTGTGCATCCTTTGCACACTGAATAGGTGCAAGTGTAACACATGTAATGAGAAGCCTTGCGGCACACACTACATATGTGCCAACCTGAAAGAAATAGCAAAATGAATACATAACTAAAAGTCATGCACCTACTACATGATAAATAAACTAGACGGACGATTATTAAGTAGATAGCTTGGATTCATAAATATCAACGCAAAGGGAAGGAAACAGTGGAGCTTCTTTCTGCACATGGAAAACTCTAAGAACACAAGGCATCATTTCCGAAGAAGGGCATCAAAGCTGAACTCTTTGAGGTAACCAAAGTTCTATCGAACATTCTCTCAGAATTAGCTAACAGTCGTATCTGTACATGAACTGTTACCAACAACCCTCAGAACTCGACAGTAACATCTAGTCAGCTTATTAACACACACACACACACGAGATGTTTCCAAAACTAAATATAATTGCAGAAATGCCAAAAACTGAAAAACCCCAACATGACTTCATTGAATTTGCGAGTAACATACCACAGTTCCACTTTGCTTTTGACTTGAAAAAGGCCTCATCTCGCTTAATGCACGCTGGATGATACGCCTTTGGGCACCCCCTACACAAATGAGCAATTAAAAGCATTTGATCCACCAGCGATTCCCACATTAACTAATTCACTGTCGCCTAACCGCTAACAAATTAAATCCAAGATAAATGTCCAGAAATATAAGCTCACTTTCGATCGCAGAGCACGAGTGTTCCTCCGTCAAAGCAAATGAAGCAAACATCCTCCTCCTCGTCTTCCAGTTTCTTCCTCTTCTGTGGTGGAGGAACCGCAGCTGCGGCTCCCCTCGGAGGTCTCCCTCTCTTCCGCTTGTCTCCACCGGTCATCGCCGTCTCCGGTGCCTGATTAGTCACCGGAGCTGAGATCGAAGCTCTGGAAAAATGATTTTCAAAACCCAGCTTCGGAGGTGAAGCTGAAGCAGAAACAGTCGACGAAGGCTCATCGTCGTCGAATCCTTGCGTCTGAGCTACCGCAGCTAATAAAGTCTCTATATTCTCCATCTGAAATTAGATAAAGCCCTAACTAGGTCAGACGATCTGTGGTAGGAGAAGAGATCATCTTCATCATCATCATCGTGTTCATACACGAAATTGAGATTCAGATAGATGATGGAAGAGATGGACGGTGGAGGGTTGTGATTGATTGGCCCTCGCTGGGTTTATGGGAGGTAAAGGTTAGTCTTTTTCTCTAGCTGTAATTAAAATATTTAAATAACATTTTCTTTTCTCGACCATATGAGGAAGAAAATGGAAGCCTCCAATAATTATCATAACACCAATATTGACTGAAATATAAAAAAAAAAAGTACAAAAAAGTTAAATATAGTTTCGCAACTACTAATTATGCTTTTGAAAATTAGGCTCATTTATTATTTTTTATATATGGAAATATTTGTTAAACCTAATTAAGTCGTGAGATGTCAATATAATGTTTATTGCACTACATCGGGGCGTGTGGTGTCTACATAACAGTCAAAAGCGCGGCTTTAGAAAGGTTGTGGAGATGTGGGCCGTTTGATCACATGTGTTTGAGGGGCCATCATTGAAATTCAAGTAAATTTAATTTAAATCATCTTACTTTATGATTCAATTTTTATTTAGAAAAGGAAAAAACTTTCGGACACCACTTTAGCTAGTGCGCTGCGTCGTGGTATTTGTTTGTCGACTGTCGACATTTTGTTCTTATTCATAGATGAAATGTATTAACCTATTCAAAATCCGTTCTTATCAAGTCTTTCACTGTCCATTGTTTGGATTAAGGTTTCTTTCGTTCGTTCCAATATTTTATTTTTTGACATACGATGATAGTAAAGCAATTTCTTATTCACGTAACGAAGCCACCATAGAGCTCATTCATTCAAATCGTACACGTGGCATGCAGTGCATGCATCATATATAATTGCGTTAATTTTGGTCCACCTGCGATTCAAGTCAATTGGGTTGACCAAAAATCATTTTGGATCGACTTATGTGTATAAATACGGTAACGTTGCTTTTGTGGTGAGGTGAAACTAACTACTTATATACTTATTACCTAATTTGTTTTCTTCCCACTGCAGCTCCCAACATGTTTTTGAACCCATTCGAATGAAACTATAAAATTATATGGGTTATGTTAAATTTGGATTATCGGGGCTCGCGCACATGCGCCACACGGAGGAGGGAGTCACCGTATAAGCTTGATGGGGTTCCTTCCTAAAACCAATTGGTAATAGGAGGAGTTACCCATCATCTTATATACCGGTTAATTTTTTCCGTCGTAATCAATGTGGGACATTTGGCCACATGTGACATTCATCACAGGTTATGAAGAATGGATCTTCCAATCATGAGTTCGCTGGAAATGTTGAAGTTTGTATTTATCTTCTTCGGTATCTCCTGAATCTAATATTTATTTTTTGTATAACTAGCTTGAAAGAAATAAACCATGATCCGTAGTTTTAGAGATACGAATTCACAGCAATAAAAGAGTGGTAATATTACTCATCATATATTAAGTCTCGCTGCTACAGCACTAAAAGCGGTTTCACATATAAATGATCAGAGCAACCTTAAAAAGGGTACAAAAATGACTACCAAAAACAAAAAATCGAACCTCCAGAAAGAAGAGAGAAAGATACAGACAGAAGACAAGATTTAAAAAAATAATAATAATAATAAAAAAAAGAAATCAAACTCCTAAACAATCAGCGTAGTGATCTTTTTTTTTTTTTTTTTGTCCTGTTGTCTATTTAGCACCATTATTATATTGTCGTGATTGTCTCTCAAAACCACAACTTGAACAAGGGCTTGGCTGCTTCTTCCTTCTCTTCGGTTTTAATTATTGGCTCGTTGGAAGTTTCGGGCTTTGGCTTATTTTCCTCTTCCAATACTACGTTTTTTGTTTCCTCGGAAGCTTCCATCTTTATTGTCTCTTCCGGTTCAAGTTCAACAAGCTTTTCCTCAGAAGCTTCATTAGTGTTATTTGTCATTTCTTTTACTTCCTCAGCAACTGCTGGTGCTGATGATTCAGTTTCCTCCTGAGGCTTGGCGTTATCTTTAGCATCATCTTCTTGAATTTCTGAAACCTTTACTTCATCATCCTGTGGAGAAAATATTTAAAGCAAGCGTTCAAAAAATAATAACAACAACAATTAATTATTATTATTATTATTATAGAATCAGGAATCGTGTAAAATGTCTATTTGCCTGATCTTTCGATAAGTTATCATCGAGAGACTGATGTTCCTTTGTCTCACCCTCCGCCACCACGGCGGCGGCGGCGTTTTCCACCACCTCCACGACCTCCTTCTCCACGGGAGCATCCTCATCTCCGGCGTTCTTAAAAACCTCGGACCTCGACGTGCAAGCTCCCATTTTTTTCTATATTCTCTCTCTAAAGCAATATAACAATTTGTTCGAATGCCTTTAGAGAGAGAAAAATGGTCACCTTGGTCGATGATAGGATGCTAGAGAAGGAGTTTATTATTATGGGACATGAAGAGACGCGAAGGAGGTAAAAGGCATGCAGAGAATTTATATAGCAAAGGAGGCGACGATCAATGGGATCCTCTCTCTTTCCATTTTTCTTTGGTTACGAGAAATATATGTTTGACCATTGCTAAGATTTTTACTATTGATGGTCAAATGCTTAATTAACCATCGAACTCCCAACCGTTTATTATTGAAAGTTTAAATAAAATAATAATTAGATTTATACAGTATTATTAAACTAAATAAATAATTTCGAACGAAAATAATGGGCCAATTGCGGCCCAGATGTTACGCGGAGGAGCTTAAATACGCAAACCAATTTTAATAATGGGCCAAATGCGGCCCATTATAAATTAATGAGGCCGTCGGTGGTCCCGGCGATTTAAGAAGCTCGCAGTTTCGTCTCGGGGAAATGTTTTCCCTGCAATGCAACTTGAGAAAGGGTTTTAGGTTTGGTTCTAAAAACCCTTCACGCCAACACCGACCTTCCTGAAAACCTCACGCGATCACAGTTTGAGTATCTTTGAGACCCGAATATGAAATCAATGTATCGAAAGCCCGCAATCTTTGTCATCTCGAAGCTGAGCACACTTCGTCAGTTTTCATCATTGACAACGACCCATCAGTTTCACGGTTCTCGTCGTTTTGAGGAAGAATCTCGAAGCGTTCGTGTTTCTGTCTTGTGGGACATAGAAAACTGCGAAGTACCTTCTAATGCTAATGTGCTCAAAGTGGTTCAGTCTATTACTAATGCTCCGAGTATCAACGGCATCAAGGGTCCGATGCATATTACAGCATTTGGTGATGTTACAAGGATCCCGAGAGCCAACTTAGAGCTTCTGTCGGCTGTTGGGGTTCATGTAACTCATTTTCCTTCTGGTAAGTGGTTTGTTTTTCTTTTTCCGGTGATTGAATTTTTGTGATGGTTAGTTTGTGTTGGCTTCTTTCAGTGTTGGGATTGCTGCTCTGCCGATTAATTTGTTTCAAATGTTAGAATAATATAATAAGCAATGCTTTAGAGTTTTTTCCCCAAGTGGACAAATTTTTTTAGTTCAGAGAAGACATTCTCGTATGATGTTCATGTTGGATGATGATGTTTCTTTTCTTGGTTTAATCTCAACAATATAGATTGGAAATAGAATTGGTTCCGTGTTTTGGGTTGTTGATATTGCTTGTTTTCTCCAACATTAATAGGTGGACAATCACGGCTGATGAAACTTATGCATTGGGCTTTGGAGAATCCTCCTCCGCAGCATCTTTTCTTGATATCAGGTGATGAAGTTTATGCTGATATTTTGCATCAGCTGAGAAGAAGCAATTACAACATCTTACTATCTGGTCCCGAAAATGCTCCTAGTATACTATGCAGTGCAGCAACTATGATGTGGCATTGGAGTTCGTTGCTTAAAGGTGACAACCTTAGCGGTAAGCTGTTCAATCATCCACCCGATGGCCCCAACGGTTCTTTGTATGGGCATTTCAGAGCTCCTCTTGAGGATCCTTTCCCAGTTGCAGAGCAATCATTGCCTTTCCCTGCTAATGGAACATCTTCTATTGGTGATAAAGTATCTTCTGAGTTGGTTTCAGAATCTAGATATAGACCGATCCCAAAATCTGTTTCGAGGCTTATCAGTCAGATTTTATCCTCATATCCCGAAGGTATGACAATTACGCAGCTCCGTGCAGAGCTAGCCAAGTGTGATTTGCTGATAGACAGGGACTTCTATGGATATAAGAAGTTCTCTCGTTTTCTTTTAGCGATGCCTCTTTCCTTAAAACTTCATTCAGGGGAGGATGGAAGGTTTATGGTGCAAGGTATAAAGCCTAAATTTCCCGAGGAATCTGCAGTTTTAGACAAGGAACCAAAAACTAGTATCGAACTGTCAGATCCTTCTGTTTCGGGTTTAAGACCAAATGGGAGAATGAGCTCTACTGAGGAAGTAAGTAATCAGCCAATGATGATGCCTACTGTTAGTGAATTACAGTTGCAATCTAAATTGGGAAACAAGATAGAGTTGCAAAAGGAAGGTAAGCCGAATGGCAGTTACACGCCAATGCATACTCATGAGTCAAAAATGAGAGCTAATGTTAAAGACGTGGAGAAGGAAATGCAGAAAAAATCTTCCCGTAAGAGAGGCTTCAATGAGATGCATAACGTTGATGAAACCACAAAACTTGTTCAGCAGCCTGAGAAAGTTGTTACATCTTCTCCTGTAGCTGAGGTGGCTTCTTCAGCTGATGAAATTAAAGATTCATCCGATAAACTCGAGAACAGATCTCCGGTTGATAGTGATAATAGCCCGTCTCCTAAATATGGGATCTTTAGAAAGTTATGGAGAAAACTATTTGGTGGTGGGGAGGACCATTCGAAACCTGATAGTAAGCTGATGACAGAGGATAATCAAAAGGCAAAAAATCAGGAAAAAGCAGATGAGTTGAGTATTAGTTCTAAGAATCTTAATATCTTTTCAAAGGATGCGTTTTGGGAAGAAGTTGGCTATTTCATCGACACAGCACAGGGTTTGGCTCTATTTTCCCAGTCAAAAACCAGGTATCACCCTCCTCACATTTTTAGTATATAGCTGCTCAGTGCAGAATTCTCATAACTCAGTTTATGTGTTTCCAAATCATAGTATTTCGCATTTTTATAGCACATAAACCAAATCTCAACTATACGATTCGTATCTGTGCATAACCAATTAATGTGACCAGGGAGCATCTTGCACACAACTTGCAAGAACATGGACCCGAAATTTTAAGATCACTCCCTGTCGACGATCTTCGTCACCTGGTTGATTTGTTGATTTCAGACCGGAAATGGATTGAGGAGCTCGAATCCCAGATGTTTCCTTTCAAAGTAATACGCTCCCCCGAAAGAAATATATCTGATACTAATGCCACATCGAGTCTAAATGGTCTAAGTCATATATTCACCGGAAAACAAGCAAATGCAGGAGAATCTGATAAGAAGAAACCACAGAATCCTCCTTTTAGAAGAGCGTCCTCTATCAAGCCAAAGGGCGAAATTTTAGCAGATTGTCAGAAACTTCTGGATGAAATCGTGGATAATCATCCCAGCGGATATAATATGGGATTGTTTCGGAGGCACTTTATGGAGAAATATGGATATGCCCTTAGTGTACAAAAACTTGGATACGAGAAGCTGGTGAATCTATTACAGGACATGCCTGGGATTAGGATAGAGTCTGCTTTGATACTACCGGTTGCAGCACTTAAGGGTCTCGATCAAAACCAAAACCCTGTTGATTTATCCATTCAAGAATCAAAGACCGATAAAGTGGCTCCAAACTCAGACAGTGAATCCTCAGAAGTATCGGTTAAAGACGATGAGGGTGACTCAGCTTGGGATGAACTTGGCCCTGTGGATGATTTACTTACCAAGAAAATCGAAAAGGGCTACGGATTGTCCTCTCAAAATGGGAAGAGGCGATCGAGGGTTCCTGAATATGAACCACCTGTGGAAAATGACTTCTCAGATTCGGATGAAGAGACTTTAAAATTGTCGCCCAATGAAGTGAAATCTAAATCGGGGGATGAAGATAGCTCTTTGATTCAGATTCTTGATCAGTGGTATGGTGAAGTAGAGGACAAACAAGCTAAGGGCAATGATGTAAATGAAGCAGAAACATTTAATGATGCTTCTGCAGCTACCGGTAATGGATCTAAGAGCGACGTTAAGTACCCAAAGAAGCAGAGATATGGTAAGAGTTACAAGTTTGTTTCCGAAGAAGCTACTGGTAATAGTGAGGACAACTTTGTGCATGGTGTTTTGAGTACTCTGAAGAACTCTGGTGGCAAATCTGCTGAGTCAAAGGCCGAGGGAGAAAGTCTCAGCGCATCTCATTGAAGGCTCGGGTATGAAATAACATTTATTTGCTTGATATTTATCATTTCACGTATTTAGTGTCTGTTGATTTAGATCTCTTTGGATATATTGAGGCAAATACAAAAGGACGTTCTTACATGCCATGGCATGCCATGACCAGTTTGGAGGAGGAGCTTAGCGTTTCTATTTCTTCACTTGTTTCGGCGTAATATTACCGGCCCATTGGGCTATATATGGGTCCTAACTCACATAAGTAGAATTAGGTTTAGTAGGCCCACGAGCTTCGAGCCTTGATCACTGTTTTCAACGGTCTTATTGACCTAATTAGTCAACATGGAATCTTTTAACATTATTGTTGATCAATGGTGTTATTACATGTGTAAGTCGCATGAAATACTTTTTGTAACAAGTTGCCTTTGGACTTTAGCGAGGGATAGTAACGGTTGGTATAGGAGATGGCCATTATTATTATGTTATAATAATCCGTTTTCACGTGTCGTGTTTATGATCGGATTTAAAGTAGTTATTATGTTCTCATGAGTTAATGATTATCGTAGTTGTTGGAGACTTTGATTTGGGATATTGCTTCGGCATTGTTTTAGTTACCTAATCAATTTACACCACAACGCGCAATACAATAATTATTATATAAAAATTATTATTATTATTTTGTACAAAATATTTGCCGCTAATATATGTTTCTACTATTGACAATAAAATAAATAGCGCCATGTCCTTTTCGAATTTAATCGATTCGTGGACAGTTCTACATGTGGGCTTGCAGACTGGAATTATTCAATTTTGCCGTATCTTATATTATATAATATATAATGTATCAGCTTTCTTCCACCGCTGTCGCCCCGTATCAATCCATATCCATCATCGAAAATTTTACACGAGTACATATTCTGTTATCTTATTATAGTATGAAAAGATAAGGCCATTAATTCGAATTTGATTTTTTCAAAATTCAACAATAGTAATAATGAGGGTTTAGCATGTATTGAATTGAAACGGCGAATTACATTCCGTACGATTTACGTTTACTTTTTCTTCTTTCAGCTTTCTCTCGTTTACGCGTTCTCATCCTCTCTTCACTGAATTATTTCAATAGCCACATAGGCAGTGAGATTAGATATATAAACAACTTTCCAAAATTGTTTGTTTGATAGAGCTAAGAATTAGCTGGAATGCAGCAAAACCATTTTGGCCCCAGCAATTTTTGTTAGGTCCATCACTATATGTATGTATGTATTTTTCTGTTTCTTTTTCATTTATTGTGTTTGTTTGTATATTATATTATATTATTGCTCTGCCGACGGTCGCAGTGGGGACACTTGAAAGCTTTAAGCCACCTCCTCCATTACGACCTTACACACACTATGTTATTTTATTTTTCTTTTATTTATAATAATAATATTATCTTCTTTATTAGGCTGACTCATTAATTGATTCTGCACGCACAAAATACATCAAAAACCAAAGTCCGCACATCCCTATCATCTCTCTCGATCAAGAAAGTGAAAGTCCGCACAGCTAAATTACAGTGATGCATTAGTTTGTAGCCTCAGAAAACAATATATATTCTTTATTGCACTGATTTCCCGTATCGAGCATTTCCGAGAAACGATCTACTAAACCTTCAATAAATTTCTTACGTTGTATTTTTCCTCCAATCGGGTTCCCGCAATATATGTTGGGAGCGTTTCGCACTGTGGCGTGATTGTTCAAAATTTCGTAATTAACTTCTTTGCCGAAAAAAGATTGAATCTGGTGGTGGATTTTGCACGTCTGATTTGAGATTTGCCGAATAGAAGAAGAGGCTGGACGCGCTGTATCCAGCTTTTTGTAGGGTTTTGGCTGTCGATTTTGACGCGCTCGCTAAATATTCTTTTCATTTATTTTCTGCAAAAAATGGCGATTCTTTGGAGGACAGTGCATTGTTGAGGTTTGGATCTTGCGATGGGCTGCTCTTGTGTGGTTTAAAGCCTTGAGTTTTGAGTGAAGAAGATTTCACCCCTTTGAGGCTTGTCGAGGTGGGCATTTTAAGGGATTTCAGTGAGAAAAATAATTATGGCTACTGGAGGCAGGCTCATTGCTGGCTCGCACAACAGGAACGAGTTTGTGCTTATCAATGCCGATGAGATTGGAAGGGTGAGTGTACTAAACCTCGTGGGTTTCTCTGTTCAGTTCCCCCTTTTCTTTTCCCTTTATTGTTTTAGATTTATGGCTTTATTCAATAGTTCTCTGCTTGTAAACGAAGCTTGAAACTCTCTTTTTCCTCATGCGTTTGGGCTTTATAGAGTGCTCTGCGCCCTTTTGATGTTTCCCGCGTTGGATTGCTAGCTCTCACTGGGAAGCTCCTAATTCTTTGATTTGGTCATTATTGACGATTCCTCTTTGTATCAACAGATCAAAGCTGTTCAAGAACTAAGTAGCCAAACATGTCAAATCTGTGGAGATGATGTAGAGATCAGCACAGACGGTGAAGTTTTCGTTGCCTGCAATGAGTGCGCATTCCCCGTCTGTAAGTCTTGCTACGATTACGAGAGAAAAGAGGGTACTCAGGCATGTCCTCAGTGTAAAACCAGATACAAACGCATTAAGGGTGAGCCCATTGGTGTCCTAATTATTGCATTATGGGATAAAGTTGCCCTTCCAAAAATCATACGCTGAAATGTCCATATATATAATGCAGGATGCCCCAGAGTTGTAGGCGATGAAGATGAAGATGGTATTGACGATTTGGAGCATGAGTTTGATTATGGAGATTTAGAGGCCTCAGACTTATCTTCCGTCAATGGTAGTGGAATGAAACGTGATCCTTCTTCTCAGGCTCTTGATATCCCTCTCTTGACTTATGGTGAAGAGGTTAATATCTCCTTCTCTCTGTCTCTGTCAGTCTCTCTAATATATTGTGTTTCTCCCTTATCACATGAACAGAATATTGAGTCACTGACATGGGTCTTTTGATTATTATTAGGATACTGAGTATAATGAGAATGCCATCATATTACCTCCTTATGGGAGTCATCATGCCGATGGTTTTCAGTTGCCACCTTCTGGAAATTCAGCCCCTTGTAAGTTATTTGCTTCTCAAACAACAGTCTTATTTGTTAAAAACCTGCATTGCTTTTATACAATGTGCCTTTTTTTTACGTTATTAGTGCATCCACGACCTATGGCCCCGAAGAAAGACATTGCACTTTATGGATATGGAAGTGTTGCTTGGAAAGATCGAATGGAGGATTGGAAGAAAAGGCAAAACGAGAAACTTCAACTGGTCAAACATCAGGGGAGTAACGATGACATGGATTTTGATGGGAGTGAATTAAAGCCTGATATGCCTAGGTAAAGGATGATATCTACTACATAATTAGTGTCTTGTAATCCATGCTATTTCCCTTGAGTAATGATTAACTCTATATGTTTCTCGGACAAGTATCTTTTATGTTTCTTGTGAGTGATCTGATGCTTTAAGTTCTCTTTTTACAGCATGGATGAAGGAAGACAACCTTTATCGAGGAAATTGCCCATTCCTTCGAGCAAGATAAGCCCTTACAGATTGATCATCATTGCTCGTCTTGTTATCCTTGGCCTGTTCTTCCACTATAGGATTCTCCATTCGGTTCCTGATGCATTTGGCTTGTGGTTGACATCAGTTATATGTGAGATATGGTTTGCTATATCATGGATTCTTGATCAGTTCCCGAAATGGTGTCCAATTGAGCGTGAAACATATCTTGATCGGCTCTCACTTAGGTACTTATGGCTTGAGACCAAAAGGGTCTCTCTCTCTCTCTCTCTCTCTCTCTCTCTCTCTTTCTCTCTCTCTCTCACATCCAATTCAGGATGTGGCATTTCTTGATCAACAGTCACTTACTTATTATGAATCAGAGCATAATGGTCTTTCTCGATCTATGGAAGTAGCTTATATAACCTTTATAAATCTGATACATTATTTATTACCTCTATTCTTTAAGGTATGAGAAAGAAGGGATGCCCTCAGAGTTGGCGGATATTGACGTCTTTGTCAGTACAGTGGACCCCATGAAAGAACCTCCACTTATTACAGCAAACACGGTTCTCTCGATTCTCGCAGTTGATTATCCAGTGGAGAAAGTTTCTTGTTACGTATCTGATGATGGTGCTGCTATGCTTACCTTTGAGGCACTCTCCGAGACATCTGAGTTTGCTCGAAAGTGGGTTCCCTTCTGTAAGAAATTCAACATCGAGCCTCGTGCTCCAGAGTGGTACTTCTCTCAGAAGATGGACTACCTGAAGAACAAAGTGCATCCCGCTTTTGTTAGAGAAAGGCGTGAGATTAAGGTTCATATATTTACATTCATATAAATTGAAACAACTCACACCAACTTTGTAATAGGGAGTTGCTTTAGTAGTATAACATTCTTTTTATTGGTATGATGCAGAGAGAATACGAAGAGTTCAAAGTTAAGATAAACAGTTTGGTGTCTGTGGCTGAAAAAGTTCCCGAGGATGGTTGGACAATGCAAGATGGAACACCCTGGCCTGGTAACTGTGTACGGGACCACCCTGGTATGATCCAGGTTAGTTATTCTCCTGAGAAATCTTATCGTTTTCGTTCTTATGTCAATCTAATCAAGCATGTATTTATTACCTTGGTCATTTATTTTGTTCCTTGAGTGTAATAGTATATGGTTACTGATATGAACAGGTGTTCCTCGGTCATGCTGGTGCTTGTGATGTTGAAGGCAATGTATTGCCTCGGTTGGTTTATGTCTCCCGTGAGAAGAGACCTGGATTTGAGCATCACAAGAAAGCCGGTGCCATGAATGCACTGGTAAAAAAAGATAAATTAATCGTTCATCTTCACACCTTAATCATACTCCCAAAAGCTTAATTTTATGGGTTTTTTTCTGTACATGTTAAATTGTTATTTCCAGATTCGGGTATCTTCTGTTCTGTCGAACGCTCCTTATCTCTTGAATGTGGATTGTGATCACTACATAAACAACAGCAAGGCTCTGAGAGAAGCTATGTGTTTCATGATGGACCCCACCTTAGGGAAGAAAGTATGCTACGTGCAGTTCCCACAAAGATTTGACGGTATTGATCGTCATGATAGATATTCCAACCGTAACGTTGTATTCTTCGATGTAAGAGTCTTATATGTCTACATATATTCTTTTGCTTCAACTGTTTAATAATTTTTATGAATGATTGATACGAGTACTAACTGTTACATTACTTTTTTAACCAGATCAATATGAAAGGCTTGGATGGTTTGCAAGGGCCTATCTATGTGGGAACAGGTTGTGTCTTCAGAAGGCAAGCATTATATGGATTCGACGCTCCGAAGACAAAGAAGCCACCGAGCAAGGCATGCAATTGCTGGCCAAAGTGGTGTTGCTCCTGTTGCGGTTCGAGAAAGAAGAAGAAAGGTAAAGGCCAACAAGCAAAGAAAGATCAGAAGAAGTCGAAGCAAAGAGATGCCTCAAAGCAAATACATGCTCTTGAGACCATCGAAGAAGGAATTGAAGGTATATATAGAAGCTGCTACTATAAATCTCTCTCTTTCTCTCGGACCGTCATAGATTAAAATCGTAGAAGAGAAAAGTCACTTGATACAATCCAATTTAATTCTGTGTTTTGTTCATTGCAGAGAAGGGTCTCATCACTCGGCCCGTTCTCTCCCAAGAAAAGCTCGAGAAAAAATTTGGACAATCCCCCGTTTTTGTTGCTTCTACTCTACTCGAAAATGGCGGAGTCAACAAAGCTATCAGCTCCGCATCACTGCTTAAGGAAGCCATTCACGTTATCAGCTGCGGTTATGAAGATAAAACTGACTGGGGAAAAGAGGTTAATTAATAGTCCATTTTAACCCTCCTTTCACCTCAATCATAACACATAGACAAAAAATTCTTTCTTTCTTACACGAGTTTGATCTTTCGAACCCAGGTTGGTTGGATATACGGTTCGGTCACAGAAGATATCCTCACGGGATTCAAAATGCACTGCCACGGTTGGCGATCGGTTTACTGCATTCCCAAGAGACCGGCCTTCAAAGGCTCAGCCCCAATAAACCTCTCCGATCGTCTCCACCAAGTCCTTCGCTGGGCTCTTGGATCGGTTGAAATTTTCTTGAGCAAACACTGCCCCATTTGGTATGGATACGGTGGTGGATTGAAGTGGTTGGAAAGATTGTCTTACATAAACTCCGTCATATATCCATGGACTTCTCTTCCTCTTATCGTATACTGTACTTTGCCTGCCATATGCCTTCTTACTGGGAAATTCATCGTCCCCGAGGTACTTTACTTGCCATTTCTTTACTACTCCTTTGCTTATTGTAATTGATCTCCATGATCATTAACTTAACACAAACATCTCTCTGTTTTTACCAGATCAGTAACTACGCGAGTATCATATTCATGGCACTCTTCATCTCCATAGCTGCAACAAGCATCCTCGAAATGCAATGGGGTGGTGTGGGGCTCGACGATTGGTGGAGAAACGAGCAGTTTTGGGTCATCGGAGGCGTCTCTTCCCACTTCTTTGCCCTAATCCAAGGCTTGCTAAAGGTCTTAGCAGGTGTGAGCACGAATTTCACAGTCACATCGAAAGGAGGAAACGACGATGGAGATTTTGCTGAGCTGTACATCTTTAAATGGACATCTCTGTTGATCCCACCTACAACTTTGCTGGTCATAAACATCATAGGGGTTGTGGTGGGCGTAGCTGATGCGGTGAACAACGGTTACGATTCGTGGGGCCCGTTGTTTGGTAGATTGTTCTTTGCAATTTGGGTCATTATGCATCTTTATCCGTTCCTCAAGGGGTTGACGGGCAAGAACGAGAGGGTTCCTACGGTGATTGTTATCTGGTCGATTCTGCTGGCTTCGATCTTGACTCTCGTTTGGGTGAGGGTGAACCCGTTCGTTTCGAGGGACGGGCCCGTGCTCGAGATCTGCGGGCTTAACTGCGATGCTGATTAAGAGGTTGATGGAGAAGACCTTTTTTAATAGAAATTTTTTGTTGGTGAAGTTTTGTTTTTGATGTAACTAAGGTGGAAATAAGATGAACGTGTAGTGGTGTGTAGATACGAGGTTTGGTTGGTTTTTTTTTATGTTTCGTTACGTTTCATTTCATTCGATTTGTATGAGTTGGTCTCTTGATATTGGTTTCATCAATTCTTTTGTTTCAAGTTATAATTGACTCTTTGATATATTGTTTCATTGCCTCTTTTAAATTTCGTGTTAGAGCCTTTTTAACATTATCACTCGATGCTTAAACACGGACGCAAGATTCTCTCCAACATCATATGATGAACATATCTGAAGCCTTCAAAACATCATCGTATCACACAAACAAACGCCAAGTGGAACAGTACAAAACAGTAGGAAACAATTCTTTCATGTTCATCTTCTCGTGTATACACATCGAAAGCTTACAACCAACAACACGATACCGCGAAAAAAGATATCCCAATGCTTGTTTTAAACTAGTCTGTTGAGTGGGATTCTTTCACCGGGTCGAGCGATTCTTTGGATCGGAGAGATGGGCACGATCTTTTGAGGCATCGTCATACCTCCGGAAACAATAATTTCTGCATTTACAGGGAAAAAAATTTAAGTTCAAGTGATTTAAAGAACTCATGCCCCAAGGGATTAAGAGGATGTGAGAGCTTAGCATGCATAGGAATCACATGTTACCTATCCCCTCACGAATAGAGAGGTTGGGTCTTATTATTTCCTTGGAGTTAACCAATAACACATCGCCAATGTACAAGTGATTCGTTGGAACGAATACACTGCATAGTTCTTCATCCCCATCATCATTCTGCATCAAAAAAGGAAGAAAAAAAAACAGCATGCACAATCTTCACAAAAGAATTGCCAAATATCTAGTGGTGAAAGAACATGAGAGAGTCATATCATGTGATTTATTGTTGTGCACTGGTGTATGAATGGTTTTGAATAGAGATGAAGGTGATGAAAGAAGAACAGACAGAAGCAGCAATGAGTTCCAACCGAATTCATGATCATATACCTGGAGAACAACTGATGAAGTGATAAAGCCAAATGCATATTCACCGACACGGGGATGACGTATAATTGCAACTTCCTTAAACGCAGTAGTATTTTGATCTGCAGGTAAGAAGTTACATGTGATTAGAAGCAAATTAATAGCACATTGATTAGCATGGGAATCTATTACCTGGAGATATAGCTGAACTGATCTGCTTCGAAGCAGAGTAAATATGTTTTACAAATGGCATCCGCTTTATAAACCATTCTCCAATCCAGAAAACTGTAGCACCCAACCACGATGATACAAAAACACCAACAAGAAATACGAAAACTAACGATGTCACGAATCCAAGTCCTGCAATGAGATCAAGTATGAGGGAGTGATATAAAAATTTGAATCTTTATATCATCTTAATAAAGGAAATAAATGTTCGAAATGCTTTAGAGACAGAAAATTACCAAATATTTCGATTCCCAGCTGCTCGTATAGAGGACTGAAGAAACCGTCAACAAACTGAATGAACCACCAAGTTACAAAGAATGTAACAGCAATCGGAAATAGGACCACACTGCAATTTGAATGAACCAGAGTCATCATGATATACGTACTTGAGATATAGGATAATTTTATAATTTTAACAAGAACGTTCAAGCAACCACACACCATCCAGTCATGAACTTTTTCGTGGCCCAACTTTGAAGAACAAAGCAGCAAGCCTAAAAGTGAGGAGCAAAACATGAGCGCAATACAGAACCTTAGATATGAGAATGATATGTATGTAGTGGAATGTCAATGGTTTCCGCTCTAGACTAAATAACTTGTGATGAACTTGCAAAAAAAATGTAGCAAATGTGAATTTCCCAAATTAGAGATATAAACAAAATAAAGACAATAACCTCCAAAAAGGAACCGATACTAAAGAAATCAAAGTTATTTACTTACGAGTGTGCAAATTCAAGCACAAAACTTGAAATTGAAAATTCATCATACTGGAGAACTGGCCACAAATAGCAATGCGCCTAATTCTACATAATTTGATTCACTTACTCAAATACCATGAATTTTAGCTAATCAAGTACATTTCCAGCAACCTGCGTCCATACTTCTTGAAATAATTCAAACTCGATCTCAAAGTTCTACATTTACCAATTTGATATCGTGTTCGTCGTGAAGTAGCAATCCTGAATAAATATCCCCAATTCATTCCACCTACCAATACCTAAAGCAAACCAGCTACTTCCTATACCTCATTGCTCGTCTCAAGGATACAGAATTGGCAAAACTTAGAACTAACCCTGCGCGTGGAAGAAGGATCGTTGGTTGGAGGAGACTTAACGGCAGCTTCAGGATCTAACGCCTCAATTTCCCCTTCTTCTCTAGAGCCTTGACTTAGCGGTACTGACGTTGCATCTTTCTCTTCCGCCATTTCCACGTTCTTCTTAGGAAAGAAACAAATATTCAAGAAAAAGGGGTTCTTGAACCTTTACTTTCACCGCTTGGGGGGTTGAGTTCAAAGCGAGTAAACTATGAATATACGGTGACGTTGAAACGAATATATAGGAGAGAGATTCATGGAAAATTTAGGAATTTACAATTATGATCAGAGATGAGAACCATGTGTGCGAGTGCGTTCAGTCGCTGATGTACTACAAGCATTGCGTAACGTACTACTCTAACTTAGTAAGTTGTGCTGGAATTGGAACATGGGTTGTGCTGAGCTGGCACAAAGTCAACGTTGGGCCTCATCTCCCATAATGGGCCGTTCATGGACGGACCTAAATGAGTAAAAGGCTAAAGCCCATGCTTTTGCGGTTTCCTTACAAGGCAAGCCAACAACTTTCTACCGACTTTATCAAAAAAAAATTGAATATTTGAATTTACATTGCATTATAAATTATATATAGCGTGTAGCATTATATATCGATGTGGACCACGTAAGTTATATATTGTTGGACGACAACCACTTTATGATTATCATCGCGCAAAAAGAGATTTTAATTTCAAAACATCAACCATTCCCGCCAGAAAATATTAATTCATTATCAACTTAGTAAGTGGAATTATAGGAACATTATCTTTAAATATTATTTTCTTGATATGTCACATTTTGATATTATGAAAATGCTATATTTGTATTTATTACATTGCATGTAGCGACAAAGACAGTTCGGTCCTTGTATGTGAACGTGACCGACTCGTATTTTGCGCCATTAATAATACAAGCTAATCACAAAGTTTGCTTCATACGCTCCGTGACTTTTCTTAAAAATCGAGCGGGAAGGCTTCGAATTTCTCGAAAATTTCGATTTTAGAGGGAAATTTGTTCGAACCCCAATCGGCGTTTTACAGTTATATATAGTCCCTACATTTGCACAACCTGTGTGTCAGACTACCCTCGAATATTAACTGTTCGACGAAATTCCTCAATCAATCGACGCTGTTTGAAAATGTACGTGATTAAGCGAGATGGCAGACAAGAGTCAGTGCACTTCGACAAAATCACTGCGAGGCTCAAGAAATTGAGTTATGGCCTGAGTAGTGAGCATTGTGACCCTGTTCTGGTGTCACAAAAAGTTTGTGCTGGTGTGTACAAAGGTGTCACGACGAGTCAGCTTGATGAACTTGCTGCTGAGACCTCCGCAGCACTGACGACGAACCACCCTGATTATGCATCGGTGAGTTTGCGTTTCTCCATTTTATTATTGATTGGTGTAATTAGGCAGGAGTTTTTATAGTTTGGAACGATATGTTTGTTTTCTTGTTATTTAGTGGATAGTAATTTTCAATTGTGTGATGTGAGTATTTTCACGGGATCTATAAATTCGTTTGAAATGGAAAGGCTTATATGGGTGTTACAATATGTAGTTGGCGGCAAGGATTGCTGTGTCGAATCTTCATAAGAATACGAAGAAATCTTTTTCTGACACGTAAGTTATTTAATTTCTCATCACTCCCTTCTTTCTGGATGCTGCTTCTATTGGCTAAGTAATTGTATGTGATTTTAGGGTCAAAGACATGTATAACAATGTCAGTGAGAGGTCAGGGCTTGAGGCCCCTTTGATTGCAGATGATGTCTATGACATCATAATGAAGGTATGCCGTTGCAATTTATGTTTCCATAATGCATTGAGCTTATTTATGTGGGTACTAGAATACGCCAGAAAGATTTAAGAGAAATATTCAAATTCTGATCCTTGTTCTTTTGATCATGAACCTGGGTGAGACTTTGAATGCTGGATTTCTACTGCCACATAATAATATGCTCCTTTTTCTGCAGAATTCTGCTCGTCTTGACAGTGAGATCATATACGATAGAGACTTTGACTATGACTACTTTGGTTTCAAAACCCTTGAAAGATCATACCTCCTAAAGATGCAAGGCAAAGTAGTTGAAAGGCCCCAGCACATGTTGATGCGGGTTGCTGTTGGTATCCACAAGGATGACATAGATTCTGTGATAAAAACATACCATTTATTATCGCAGAGATGGTTCACCCATGCATCTCCTACCCTTTTCAATGCTGGAACACCTCGTCCTCAGGTACGGTCTCTCTAGTGGAAGCCTAAAAAATCTGCCGTTTTTTCATGACTATCTGCTTTGTGCAGCTTCTTACTGACTCTGAATTGTCAATGAATAATGGTCTGTTGTGGATGACTTATTTTGGTTTTTACTCAAACACAGTTGAGCAGCTGCTTCCTAGTTTGCATGAAAGACGACAGCATTGAAGGCATATACGATACACTGAAAGAGTGTGCGGTTATCAGCAAATCAGCTGGTGGAATTGGTTTATCAGTCCACAACATCCGAGCTACTGGGAGTTACATTCGTGGAACCAATGGAACGTCCAATGGCATTGTTCCGATGCTCAGAGTCTTTAATGACACAGCTCGATATGTTGATCAAGGAGGTGGCAAGAGAAAGGGTATGCAACTTTTTGCTTGCTTAAGTCATTTTCAGAGGACTTAAAAGTATCTACTTAGAGTTAGACTGATATAAGATTTACTTGATGGATGAATCTAGGTGCTTTTGCTGTGTATCTTGAACCATGGCACGCAGATGTCTTTGAATATCTTGATTTGAGGAAAAATCATGGGAAGGTATTGACACAGATGCTGACGTGAAAATTCTTTGACACCTAATCTCTTAAGATGCCAACAATCTTTTTTTTCTCTTACAGGAGGAGCACCGTGCCCGGGATTTATTTTTTGCTCTGTGGATACCAGATTTGTTTATGCAAAGGGTTCATAGTAATGGACAATGGTCTCTGTTTTGTCCTAATGAGGCTCCTGGTTTAGCTGATGTTTGGGGTGAGGAGTTTGAGGCATTATATACCAAATTTGAAAAAGCGGTAGGTCAAAAACTATTGCTCGACTCCCAAACGATTCTTGTTTTATGATGGGATGTGAAGATTTTTGCTTTCGACACAGGGAAAGGCAAGAAGTGTTGTCCAGGCACAAAACCTTTGGTTTGAAATCTTGAAATCCCAAATTGAGACTGGGACACCTTATATGCTATTTAAGGTAGCTTAAAAAAGAAATTCAGATGTAAATTCCTTTTATTGCCTCTTGTGAGAATTATCATCCTTCCACTACCTTAATGTCCTTGTTTTATCATTTACAGGACACCTGCAACAGAAAAAGCAACCAGAAGAATCTGGGTACGATAAAATCATCCAACTTGTGCACTGAGATAATAGAGTACACAAGTCCCACAGAAACTGCTGTGTGCAATCTTGCATCAATTGCTCTGCCACGATATGTTAGGGAAAAGGTATCCCCTATATCCTTATAACTCAACATAACAACTACTGCATTATCTCTCCTTTTGCACATCCATGTCCCTAAATCAACAAGGGTATTATTGAAAGTATTTCCGTAATTCGAATTTTGAATCGTCTTGTTGTATGCAGGCGGTGCCACCTGAATCTCAACCGACCAAACTGGTTGGCAGCATAGGTTCTACAAACCGTTATTTTGACTTCGATAAACTCGCTGAGGTGCATGTTTAATTCTTGTGGGACTGCATTCATGAAAGTCACTGTCATATCTCATATAATGCCTAATCCCATTGTTGTTCTCTTGCAGGTCACTGCAATTGTTACTACAAACCTGAACAAGATAATCGACATAAATTATTATCCTGTTGAAACTGCAAGGCGATCAAACATGCGTCACAGGCCAATAGGAATTGGTGTTCAGGGTCTTGCAGACACATTTATACTGCTTGGCATGGCATTCGATTCTCCAGAGGTAGAAAGCTGCTCTGTTTTCTCAGTTTATTATCTGTTATTACCATCCCTAGTTACTTGTAGTCTTGTACTTAAATCATATTTTGTCTTAACTTCAGGCACAACAATTGAACAAGGATATCTTTGAGACCATATACTACACTGCTTTAAAGGCATCATGTGAACTTGCGGTAAGGGAAGGTCCATATGAAACGTATAATGGCAGTCCTGTGAGCAAGGTACTTTCTTGACCGGCCTTTATATTATATATTTGGAAATGAGCTATCAAGTGAACAAATCCAAATTGCATGTGATAGTTTTTGCTGCTACAGTTGTACAAATTAAATTTTTCAGTAACTGGGCAAAGCCCAAAATTGAAACCAGCACATAGTTACAAGTTTGGGATATTCACTGCCTTTGCCTACATTTCAGGGGATTCTTCAGCCAGATATGTGGGGTGTTAAGCCTTCAGGTAGATGGGATTGGGATGGTCTCAGGGCTATGATAGCAAAGAACGGTATAAGAAACTCACTCCTCATAGCACCGATGCCCACCGCATCAACAAGCCAAATTCTTGGAAACAACGAGTGCTTCGAGCCATATACCTCTAACATCTACAACCGAAGAGTTCTAAGGTTTTTCTCAATTAATATATCTATTCATCGCCTTCCCCAAGACCTTTTTTCCCCTGGTCATTATTTTGCTAAAATGATTCTTTTGACAGTGGTGAGTTTGTCGTGGTAAATAAGCATCTTCTTCATGATCTGACGGAGATGGGGCTTTGGTCTCCTTCAGTCAAAAACCGGATAATATATGAGGACGGCTCTGTTCAGAAAATCCCTGAGATCCCTGAAGATCTCAAAGAGATATACAAGTATGTTTTAAGGATGGAAACCATACATTATTTATCCTCTCATATTTCCTTAATTGGTGGATGAATCTGAATAAAACTCTTCGTAATCAGGACTGTTTGGGAGATCAAACAGCGGGTGCTCGTTGACATGGCGGTTGACCGTGGTTGCTACATTGACCAGAGTCAAAGCCTCAACATCCACATGGATCAGCCTAATTTTGGGAAGCTCACCTCTCTTCACTTCCATGCTTGGTCTAGGGTATACATGCTGAATCAAAACGTAGCTGTTTCTTCTCTTAAAAAAATATATTAACTTCTAACATTCTTCCATTGTTTTATGCTCGACTCAAAGGGCTTGAAGACGGGAATGTATTACCTTCGAACACGAGCTGCAGCTGATGCCATCAAATTCACAGTAGACACCACAATGCTCAAAGTAAGCTCCATTGAATGTAATAATAACATTCCATTGTATCTACAATCTCTTCCCATTTCTCTTGCAGGATAAAAAACCCAAGGCTGAAGCCGATGATGAAGAGTCGAAGATGGCTCAGATGGTGTGCTCTTTAACGAACCGCGATGAGTGCTTGGCTTGCGGTAGTTAGAGAACTAACAAGCAAAGATCAGTGAGCACTCTCTCTCTATGCAACCTTTCATGTGATGCAAGGACGAGGTTAAATGTTAGAAAATGTAGTGTGTGGGAAAAAATATTTACTTCGGACGCTTGTTATATATATTGATCAATTAAGGATATATTGACTCCTCAATAAATTCAGAGTTACCATCTCTAACCACATGCATATTATTTCGTGACACACATTATTATTACATCTCATGTTCGAAGTCGGCCCCGACATCATAATATAAAAATATATGAAAGCGTGTGTTGGGTTTGCTATAATACACTTGTCATATATTCTCAGCCTTCTTCGTGCATTCACATATGTCCTTTGACTGCCACGTAGCTCCAAACATGTCCTTTCCACACAGTAAAATCATCATCTTTCGTGAGTCGACCGACATATTTATTTATTTATTTACATTCTTTTTAACTTTGCGGCGTCACATATTAATGTTAACGTCTTCTATAAAAAAAGAAAAAAGAAAAGAAAATTTCATTTCAACGACCAACTTACCGCATAGGCTATATATAGCTACAAAGGTCACCCCAAAGCTCATATATAGAAATTTAAAAGCTGTAGTATATATACTTATTAAATTTTCATATGGATCAATATTACACGTGTGAATTCAGTAACAGAGATCACGAGATGTCTGTAATGGTCTCAGCTTTGGCCCACGTCGTGGCAGGTGGCGACTGTCGCGTTGGTTCTTCCACGTCAGCATCACCGCCGCCGTACAGACATCAAGAATGCGATGCTCCTCAGCAGAGCAACGATCGCCTGAGCTCTTACAACCTTGGGAAATCCTCATCGCCTGATCAAACCTCGTCATTGACTTACACCTACGGTGCTCCAACGCCGACCACTATTATTCCATCAGAGCCATCACCGTCGTCGGTGAGACCACAGAGAAGATACAGAGGCGTGAGGCAAAGGCCATGGGGCAAGTGGGCCGCTGAGATAAGGGACCCCCACAGAGCTGCCCGGGTCTGGCTGGGCACCTTCGACACGGCCGAGGATGCTGCCCGAGCCTATGACGAGGCTGCCCTTGGCTTTCGGGGGAATAAAGCTAAGCTCAACTTCCCTGAGAATGTGAGGTCAACATCAGCATATCGTCATCACCAACAGAGTGATGTTGTAACTGGTTCTTCTTCGTCTCCATCATCATCACCATCGTTGAGTAGGGCCCATGATTATGGGGCTACTGTGAATCCATCAAGTTCTCAGATGATGATGATGACTCTTGATGACGTAGAGAAGCACGCTGCTGGTGATTTTTCTACGTGGTTTTCTTAGATGAATTGATGTCAATTACATGATTTATGATCTTCGATGCCCTTCGTGTTTGGTAGTAACTCTGGTTTTGTTGTCGAGGAAGATGGTTATGATTGTAATAAAATCTTGGTTATTTTTTTTTTTTTTTTTTTCAAAAATGAAATTCTAGTTCATTTTTTATTTATTCAATTGGCAATAACAAACATGTCAATTGTGGCGATCGCATAATCCCATAACTAATGGGTCAAATAGATCGACCCAATAAAGTATGACGGTACGGAAAACTTAAATTACTTAATAGAGATTTAATATGTTTAAGCCGAAAAATATGTTTCATAGGGTATGTAGTGTAGGGTTCAAACATATGTTTAAGCCGAAATTAAGAAATTTAATGGAGTTTTAATTTAAAAAGGCAAGGGCGAAAGGTTTTCTTCTACCTAGAAATCTTCATCTTCCCGAACGAAATATACTGTAACAGAAGCTTCTTTTTTTTTCCTTCGGCGCGATAGATATGTAATAAAAATTCGATCTTTCGAATACCATCTGAAAAGAACTTGCTTCTGAGCTTGAGGGGGTCTTTCTTTTTGGTGGGAATTTATTTACGTGCCCTCGCGCAAGCCAACAATAACTAAATGAAGATCATGGAGAGCCTAAAGTTGAGTTCTTTCTTGCACAGACCTAATCAAGGGTCTCATATAAGATGGGTTTTGTATCCAGGGCTCAGGACATCAATATATGCGGCAGTATTAGGTGCAGCTGGTGTAATATTAATCGGAAAATTTAGAAGATATATCGTCTTCAGTGTGTCAGATGAAGAGTCGCCCTTTGCCGGTTCTTGGGTTGTACCTGGATTACAAAACCTCGGAAACAATTGTTTCTTGAATGTTATCTTGCAGGTTAAGAAAAAAATTGCATGTTAAGCTTATATTGCAGCTGAATTTAGTAAATAAAATTGTGAAGTTTCATGGGTCCAGGCTCTGGCGAGCTGTTCTCGCTTTAAAAGTTATGTTAAGGAGATTTCGGAGGAATATGAGCTTTTATCGGATGATGATGATGATAATATACCTCTGGTTTTCGAATTGGCTTCGCTTGTTGAAGGTTGGTGTTCTTTTAATTTGTTCGTTTAGGATTAGAACGTTAAATCTGTTTTATATGGTTTTTAATGCATAGACTTTATGTTGCAGAGCTAAACATTGTGCGGCAGATAAGTACTGTGCTGAGCCCTCGGAGGCTGATGATGGCAATGGATCATTACATTCCAAATTTTAATCTTACCAAGCAACAGGTTTATTCTTTGAATTAAATCTTTAGCCCTCTCACGAAGTGTTTATTTATTTATTTATACCAATGTGTAAGTAAATGTTCAAACATAGGATGCTGAGGAAGCATTGTCTCATCTTTTGTCATCACTGAGAGAGGAGATATCGCAACACTATGCTCGCAACAAAACCCGGTTAACAGATTTGTCTTCACTCACCAATGGTAGGATTATTGCAGCAAATAGTGCTGCTGCTGATGAGGAAAGTGAATGCCAGAGATGGAAACGCACTTTCCTAATTCCTTTCGATGGGATTCTTGGTAGCATCTTAACTTGCCAAAGCTGTTCGTTTCAGGTTGAATGGTACTAATTAGCACGTGTGGTTTTTATTTAAAAAATTCAGCTTTGTTCTTCTGTTGCAGCTGCTAACCATCTATTTTATTTTTTTTTATCTGTTTTTGTATTCTGCAGATATCACTAGATTTTCAACTGTTCCACACTTTGCACCTTTCGATTCCAACAGCTAGCGGTGTTTCTGCCATGGTATATGATGCAAATATTTCTCCGAGTCCTATGCTTTTCTTTCTCTTCATTTAATTGCTGATGTTTTCTATTTTTTGCTATTTAGATGGGCGAGTGCACCTTAAACCATTGCCTTAAGAAGTTTTTTTCGGAAGAGTATATTGAGAATTATCATTGCAGCAATTGTTGGCATAATGCAGCGATCAAGTATGCCTCTGTATTTGCAGAAGATAAGGTTGGTTATATGCTCCCATTCCGTTAACAAATCTCAATTTGAAATTTAATATTTCATTGTAAAACTTTGCATTCCCCTGCGTGATATTTGTATTTTTCTAGTAGATGCATGATAATTGTCTACTTTTTTCTTGCAGAGAGACATCGAAAAACTCCAGCTGTGTAATAAGTACGATCCCTGTGACTGCAAATCCCTCCCTTCTCTTGAAGCATTTCGATGGTCGAATCGATTCTCTCGTACTCTCAAACAATTGACTCTGTCACAGACTCCAAAGGTACCCTTTCAGCAATATTTACACTTACACCAAATCTCTTCTCATCATTTATTCCCTTTTGTATGTAGGTTCTTTGCATTCATCTGCAACGAGCTTCGTATAACATTCTCGGACAATCAGTGAAAGTTCTGGTATATTTTTCACTTTACCTTCCACAAACGATCTTATATCTCTTGGGAAGCTTCCTATTGGATGCTTGAAGCTATCTAATACCCTGTAATATTAAGCATTGTGTTTTCTTCACAGGATCACGTCTCTTTCCCATTAATCCTTAACCTATCACCGTTCGTTAACAGTGGCGTGGGACTACACAATATCGAGCCCAATTCCCGATTTTATCCACAAATTCGCAAGGTGATGTGTTGCTTCTCTGACATTCTAGTCCTCTCTCTCTCTCTCTCTCTCTCTCTCTCTCTCTCTCTCTCTCTCATGTTTCTTTTATCACACAGGTGGATGCCATTTATTACCGTCTTGTATCGGTGATAGTGCACTATGGGACCAGCGGAGGCGGTCACTACACAGTTTACCGAAAAGCCACAGCCAAAATAGGCGACGGTACCGCTTCTCTGTTAGAATCAACGGTGGAGCAATGGTTCTGCATTTCGGATTCACAAGTCCATTGCGTCCCTGAGGGAGAAGTGTTGGATGCTAATGCCACCATTCTTTTTTACGAGAAAATCGAATGATGAAATTCGTTAGAACTGATTAAATTTATGTGAAATGGATCTGCAAATGCAAATTTTCCAAAATAGATGATTGAATTATTCTTCCACTGAGGTGCTACTTCTTTTTTTAACCTTGCATGATGATTGCCATCTTTGCTACTCAATTTTCAAGATTCTCAGCCAAGAATTGAAGAAATTGCAGCAGACAACAAGATTGATTATTTCAGCTATGATCAAAGACATTTTGAAACCAATGTACATGTAAAAAGACTCTGAAGAAAAAGACCAGCAGTGGGCATAATTTATTCGACTCTGTATTATTCAAAATTATCAACACATCTCTTTGCTTATTCTTCTCTTCCAAACAGCTTGGAGACCCTATCGAGATCGAGCCTGAAGTCAACGTTGGAGATTGACCTCCTTAACAGCCTCGGGTTGCTCTCCTCGAGGTGGTGAAGGGTCTCGTGCAGTGAGGCCATGAGCAGAGGGTACTTCTTGATGTTCCTGAGTGCATTTGGGTGAGCTTCGGTTCTCGAAGTTCGATTCAGCTGAGATAGAAAAGCGGGCGTCGGCGAATTCGGTGGGATCTCTCGAGGAGTATCCGATCTCGCGAGAGAGAAAACACTGCTCGGGCTGCTATCAGATTCTTGAATCTGCGGTATCAAGCCTTCACGTTTCCCCTGTTACATGAATGGAATCATCATAAGAAGAACTCGTGAGTGTAAGTAATTTTGAAAGATATTTCGGAGTTTTCATGCACATCATGATTTGGGAGTATTACCTCTATGTTAGAAACAGAATCTTCGATGAGATTTGGGAATGAAACTTTTCTCACGTGCTTCTTCTCATGGGTTTTGTGGGAACGTTGTACTAGATTCGAAACACCGTCTCTGTACAGCATAGTTTGAAGTTGAAATGATATCACAACTTAACGAAAGAATGAAAGTGAAGATGCGGTGTTGTTGATTGATGAAAAGAGGCACATACCTTCTCTCCTCGGAGTTCATCGCTGACATGGCGGAGATACTTGGCAAGGGACTCGTATTAAAGAACTGTGGATCACCAAAATGTAAGTACTCTATGAATCGTATTCTTCTTCAACCTTTAGTGTAAAAATGTATTTTTTTTTCTAAGTGTGCTCACCTCGTCTTGAAGGGCCGATGCAGCGGTCCCACGAGACGGGGGATCGAGGGCTAAAAGTTTGCCCAGAAGTCCAAAAACCGATTGGGGCAAAAACGGATACATCTCCCTGAGGCTCTCTCTGTATTGATTCGAAGGCCTAAAAGTTGAAGGTGGATTCATTTTTTTCCAGTAATCTTCTGACGGTGAACCACAAAGCTTGAAGATCTTATGAAGCTGCTCAATCTGATGGAAAAAGAATACCTCAAAAAGGTGAAATCTTTTGCAAAAAAAATTGAATCTTTTTTTTTTCTTGTTTACTTACCTCGTTTCGACCAGGCATTATAGGGCGTCCCACGAACATCTCAACCAAAAGACAACCCGCGCTCCAAAGATCGATCCCCGCCCCGTAATCCGTACAACCGAGCAATAACTCCGGTGCTCTGTACCATAAGGTAACAACTCTCGATGTCAGAGGACGTTTAGGCTTGTTCTTGTAAGTATTCGCGAGACCAAAATCAGCTATCTTAAGCACCCCGTTGCTGTCGATCAATAGATTCGATGGCTTTATGTCTCGGTGCAATATTCCCCTCTCGTGGCAGTGCTGAAGCCCACTGAGCAGCTGCTGCATGTACCACTTCACCTGCACGCAACACACACATACTTTCAAACAAGAAAATTTCAACAAAAAAAACGTGTCTTGTTTATCTTTTCTTTTCATTTCTTCACCTGGGGTTGAGTTAATTTTCCTTCTGGACGTGTAATCACTTTTGTCAGATCGTATTGCATGAATTCGAAGACCAGATAGAGACTGTATTGCATTCTTGAAGTGGCAATCCCTTCGAGCTTTATCACGTTAGGGTGATCGAGTTTTTTAAGCATCACAATCTCTCTCGCCATGAACTTTATGCTCTGGGGCTCCGACGTGTCGAAACGTACCTTCTTCAAAGCCACGATTTTGCCGCTCGATTTCTCCCGGGCCTTGTACACGTTGCTGTAAGTTCCTTGTCCCACCTGCAAAAAGATAAATCAAGAATCATCACTTCTCTTCAACATTACCATTGTGAAGTTAAAATATATTCTTCTAACCTTTGCCAACTTATCGTACGAATCTGCAGTCTTTGGGACCAAGCCCTCCAAAGATTCCTTGCTGATGTTCTCGATGAGCCATCGGGGCCATCCCTCAACTAACTCATCGGCTGCAAGTTTTCTAGCAGGAATCTTGTCTGAAGAAAGATCCTTAATTTTCTTCTTCTTGTTTTGTGCGTCTGTGATGTTGCGATGGGTCTCTGTTGGTGCGTGTTCTCCGCTGACGTAGCCATTTGCAGCCTTCAACCTCTCTATTGCAGCAGAAGGCTTCTTCTTTGGGCTGTTGTTCTCTGAGCTTTCATGGGACTGAACACAACCCATTATCTCTACACAATGTAGGGTGGGTTTTAATAATGTGAAGCTTCGAGGCAGCTTCCTTGTTGTGCCTTGTTAGAGAAACTAAACAACAATTCACGAGGCTAATCGATGTGCTTAATGACAATTACGAGGATGAAATGAATCGAGGGTCGTTATTACCAGAGCTTAGCCGGCTGAGAAAATAATGCAAGAGAGCTATTTCTTCTTTTTTTTTCTTGTTTTATTTTTCTCACGGCTAAGGTACAATGTATCCAAGATTTGTATATATATTATCAATAGGATGTTTGCCTTTGTTCCCGCACAGAATATGCTGAGCATAAAAGCTACTAAGATCACCCAATACATTGGACATAGTTTCATGATTTTCAACTGAAAACGAGCTATGCAAAGGCTTAAATTGCTAGAAATATATGCTAAAGATGTCTTGTTACTTCAAACAATTATGTAAGTAATACACAACGTGCTTACAATCGACTCGACAAAACAATAGACGGTACTTGACAGACATCGACCTGAATGAAATGAAATGTAGTAAAATGAGAGAAGACAGATAGAACAAGGAACCTTTACACATTCATGTATCCTTTCACTCACACACTAACCTTTCACAATCTTCAACGCTTTATCACAGTTTTCTCGTTCTCTTTTTCGGTCAGGGACTATAAGTGTGCATGTCCATGGAACTGTCATTGGAGCTGGAATGATTATGATCTCTATGGGAACTGTTTTCAGAGGCATTAGAGTACAAAGTGTTCTTGGTCTGGTCTTGATTGCAAAGACGTGTTTGTCCTTGGCAAACATTTGCCTGTCCAAATGTGTTAGAAGGTACTGGGAATCCTGTGTGAGTTGTCTGAGTTGCATTTTGAAGAGACGGTTGTTGGTGGAGTGGAAGCTCCTCGGGCAAATAATCGAGCTCATGCTACAGATTTAAAAATGCACAGTGAGAATTTTGTTGGAAGAGAGCACTTGAATACAACAAATCACACGGTAAAAAATTATCATTGGTGGCTCTTAGAAATTCCTTCATCATATTCAGCAATGAATATCATTACAGTGAGGATACGTAGTAACATGGCATGTATTAGACATAAGTATGCATGAATCTGCAACAGAACTGTATCGAATAAAGTGGACACAGTATGCCATGAAACTTTTGCAACACAGGAAATAAAAAATCATTAATATAAAGAAACAAGAATAGAAGATACCTGCAAATATGCTGCAATGTCTGCAGATGTGACTCTCATGTTATTTTCCTGCTGCCTCAAAATCCAGTGATGAAGCTTCTCCTGCATTTTTTATGGGAGAAAATGAAAAGTTATCTCTCAAGATCAGTATTTTATCGACCGTTAACGGAGAAGCCAGCACAAGCTTGAACCTAAACAGATATCTAAACTAGACAAGAAAGCATTTGTGTTACACACCATCTCACAATAGCTTGTCAAGGGGAGGAATTGTAACTACTATTTGGTTATTGAAATATCCAACATTATATATCATATTCTTACCAAACCACAAACTTTAGTCCCCAAGAAATTCCAATAGATCCTCCAACGCCAATCATGAACTAAACCGAACCATTGGTCACACAATACAAAAGATGCAAAGTAACAAGCTAAAAGAGGAAAATAAACAACGCTAATGTTCTACTTTTTTGGCATAGAAACCAATCCACATGATAAGGGAAAGAACAAACTCTCCGACCGCAATTGAAAACTTAAACTTTCCCACTACATAGCTAAACACGAAAAACCCATTCAATCCGAGCTCAATCAACAACACCCAAATCCCGCAAAGTGAAAAGGGGGCAAAGGACATCAATAAAAGACGACGAATTCAAATAATTCGAAATAGAAAGCATAAAAAAAAAACCAGTGCGTTGCGTTCGCCGGCTTGAAAGACGAGGCGCTGTTGATTCGTCGCCTGCGTGTACAGCTGCGAAAGCGAGTTCGCCGCCGTCGTGAATGACGTGTGAAGACTCCGATCGACCTCATCCAATCGGGTGGAATCGGGCTTCCTCTTCTTTGCCATTATCTTCCAATCAAGTTAGAACTGAGAATAAAGCAATTGAAAGATATGCTAGAGAGAATGTATCCGTATTTCTAAGGACAAGGAAGAGAAGTGAAAGGTTTTTATAAGAGGGAACGAATAGAGTTGATGGTGTCTCCACGACACGTGGCACGACACGTGGAAAATGCCTTGTGTTTTAATTTGAATCTTTCCAGCGATGTGTTTCATCTACCCTTGAAATAAATTACTACTGGACCTTATCCGACCCAAAACTTCTCGTTGAAAAGCCCAACATAATTGGATTTTATTATATAAATATAACGGGCCTGAGTAGCCCATTTACGCTAACCATAATGAAATTTAAATATGTTTTCCTTCCCCTAAGCTTTTATCTATATATCTTTTAATAACAACAAAAAAAATAGGGTTAAAGGGCCAACATTGAACGTATGGGAGAAAACTCTCGTCAAGATACAAACGAAAACAAATTTTGAAAAATGAGAAAAATATATCAACAACAAAATAAATTTCCAAAATTTGAAAAAATAGAACAAAAAAACCTACTACAAATCAGTCCTAACACAACATAAAAACGTTATAAAGCCCTTCTACCTATACTTCAAAATAAAAGGAAAAAATCTTCACCTTGGGAAAAAAAATTCAAAATAAATAAATAAATCAACATATCGTCCATATATAATTTATATGTTGTTCAGTTCAGCCTTCTAAAGTCACGGCCATCCATCACTTCAATTGCCCTAAAAAAAGATTTCCGTACCATCATTTCCCTCTCATTTAGTTAATTGATCTCACAAGCTATAGCCTTATCCTTTCTTCCACCATAGTAATGCACAACAATCAATGAACCTCCTTTTTGATCATTTTCTTAAAATGGGGACGACAAAGCCGTTGACCGCCGCCATGTTGGCAATGGCTTTAACGGTCGTGGCTCGTGTTTACGTGGTGGAGGGCCTAGGCGTGAATTGGGGGACCCAAGCCTCTCAAAATCTTCATCCAAGAGTCATCGCACAGCTCCTCAAGGACAACAAGATCGACAAGATAAAGCTGTTCGATTCGGACCATTGGACCGTGAAGCACTTTGCCGGGACCGGAATTGAGGTTATGCTCGGTATACCTAATAATCAGCTTGAGGAAATGGCGAATAGCTACGACAATGCAAGGGATTGGGTTAAGAAGAATGTTACCAAGCATTTGTATGATGGAGGCGTCGATATCAAGTAAGGACTTAATATTTTGTGTTGGTGATGAGGATAAGAAATATATATATATATATATATATATATTAATATTTTATGTTCCATTCAATTTTCTAACAATATAAGGTATGTTGCTGTCGGAAACGAGCCGTTCTTGTCCTCGTACAACGGGACAAACATCAAAACGACGCTCCCCGCGTTGAAAAACATACAGAAAGCGCTAAACGAGGAGGGCCTCGGCGGCAAGATCAAAGCCACGATCCCTCAGAACGCCGACGTGTACAACTCCGGCTCCGACGGGCCGTCGGCGGGAGACTTCCGTTCGGACATCAGGGAGCTCATGAAGGAGATCGTGCAGTTCTTGAAGGACAACGACGCTCCCTTTCTTGTGAACATATACCCTTTCCTCAGCCTCTACGAAAACCCTGATTTCCCTCTTGATTTCGCCTTCTTCGAGGGAACCTCGAATCCCGTGCAAGACAAGGGAGTCTCGTACTCGAACATGCTCGACGCCAACTTGGACACGCTCGTGTGGTCGCTGAGAAAAGCCGGCGCCACCAAGATGAAGATCGTCGTCGGAGAAATAGGGTGGCCCACCGACGGAACCAAGAACGCCGACGCTGACAAGGCGAAGAAATTCTACGACGGGTTTTTCAAGAAGATTGCTTCGAAGAAGGGAACCCCACTTTACTCCGGTGACATCGAGTACTATTTATTCAGTTTAATCGACGAGAATCAAAAGAGTATAGCTCCGGGGCCGTTCGAGAGGCACTGGGGCCTGCTCAAGTACGACGGAACGCCGAAGTTCCCCATCGATTTCACCGGAAGAGGCAACGATAAGATGCCCGTGGCCGCTAAGAACGTGACGTACTTGCAGCACCGGTGGTGCGTGTTCAACGACGACATCAAGAAGGCTGATACCATGCCGGCGAACATGGACTTCGCGTGCTCGAGGAGCGATTGTACGCCGGTAGGCGACGGAGGCTCGTGCTCTCATCTGCCGGAGAATCAGAAGATCTCGTATGCTTTCAACATGTATTTTCAGATGAATAATCAAGACGTTGAGGCTTGTGATTTTCAAGGGCTGGCGAAGATCGTGGAGAAGAATGTTTCGACCGGCGGTTGTAATTTTCCGATCGCCATTGAGACGGCGGATGGGGCGAAGACGGTGGTGGGGGTCGTGGCCTATGTGTTGCTGATGGTGATGACGACCATGTGGCGGGTTTGGTTTGTTTGGGGGCGGCGCCAAGAAAATATAATCGTATGCTATCCAAGTATTTATTCCCTTTTTTTTTTCATTGATCAGCTAGGGTTGAAATTGAATTAAGCCTAAATTTCGCGGTCAATATGTAAATTTATCGAAACTTTGTCACGTTGTTAGCTCAAGTCGCGCTTGAAATACTAAAGTCGCTCTTGATTCATGAATCTTCAATCCCACGACAACTGTTCAAACCGTCGAATCAAAACCACTACGCGTTTGATTTTCTAATCAGATTAGAACAAACACGTAGTTTGAGTAGCTTAATCGTTTCAAATTCGGATTACTTCATTTGATCACAAACTGGGCGTACACAGGCAAGTTCTGCTGGTGCTGATTTTATCCATATCTTAGTAGTTCGATTCGTGTACTGTAGAAAATCAAGGACAATAGATCACATCCTGCGTTTGATTTTGGCTGTAGCAAGTTGAGAATCCAGATTTATCGGATTTCCGACCCTTTTGTGAATTTGCAATGGTGGATTATTTGAGTTGAGCTCGTTCTTTTTGGAGGTGGGATAAGGGAAGTTCACTTTGAGGAAGTGTTGGATTTTTGTGGAGACTTTTTGGATTGGAGTTCAGATAAAGCTATGTTTATGAATTTTGGAAATTTTATTTAGATTTACTGTTGGATTTCAATGTTGAGAAACATGTTTTGGAAGGAAAGGGAAAGGGAGAACAAAAATCAGAATGGTGTGCCTCTTTCTGGGCAGGTCAGAGTGCTTGTTGTTGGTGACTCTGGTGAGATTGAGATAGCAACTTTTTTCTTTTCTTGTTAATTCTTTTGTTCACCTAATTTTCTTCTGGATTTTGTTATAATATTAGTCATTGCCTGACTAAGAAATGTGGAATCTATGCTCTTCATGATTCTGGCTTGTTAGTTGTCAGTCACATCGGAGCTTTGTAGACCAATAGTAGACATTTATTGTATGTTCTTAGCACACTCAATCTTCTATCTAACTGGCATCATGTTGAGTGATTTATCCAAGCAGTTGATGTGTTCTAAGAGATCTTAGCTTCAAATCCTATGGTATTCAACAGATTCGAAAGCTATTTTGTAGCTGACAGTAGTGAGCAATGTGGCAATGCATATCGAGATCACCCTAAAATGAAGTTTTTGTAAACCCAAACTCGTTCTTTCCCCTTGCGATTATGCCTGATGTTGTTGTCATTCAGGTGTTGGAAAAACTTCACTTGTTCATCTGATTATGAAAGGCTCTGCCGTTGCTCGTCCTTCTCAAACAGTTGGTTGCACAGTTAGTGTTAAGGTACATATTTTCATTCTTCGAAGGACTTATAACTATCCGATGGATTGTATGATCATATCCCGTCCTTTCTGTGCTTCTCTACAGCACACAACTTATGGGGGTCCCTCAAGCTCGTCTAGCAGCATCAGTGGAGATGCTGACAGAGATTTTTTTGTTGAGCTCTGGGACATTTCAGGACATGAGCGTTATAAAGATTGTCGATCTCTATTTTATTCTCAAGTCAATGGTAATAAAATCTCTTTTCCAAAGCTGCTAAACCAAAATTTTTCAATTCCATACTGTAATGTCATTGATATTTTTTCAGGTGTTATGTTTGTTCATGATCTCTCTCAAAGAAGAACAAAGACTAGCTTGAGCAAGTGGGCGGCTGAGATTTCAGCAACAGGGACATTCTCAGCCCCTTTGGCTTCAGGCGGGCCCGGTGGGCTGCCAGTTCCTTACATCGTCGTTGGTAATAAAGCAGACATTGCTTCAAAAGATGGAACCCGTGGAAGCAGTGGCAATCTCGTAGATATGGCTCGTCAGTGGGTCGAAAAACAGGGCTTGCTTCCATCTACCGAAGAGCTTCCTCTACGCGAGAGCTTCCCAAGCGGCGGAGGCCTTGTAGCAGTAAGTAATCCCAAGAACAAGATTGATAGATACTAAAGGAATATTCCTACTACTCTTTCCCTAACATCAAATTTATGTACCAATTATTTGCTTAGTGTTTGATTGTTTCCCAAGAACAAGATTGATAGATACTAAAGGAATATTCCTACTACTCTTTCCCTAACCCACCAGGCTGCAAAGGAAGCTCGATATAACAAGGAAGCCGTGATGAAGTTTTTTCGAACGGTTTGTTAGTTTAATTTCCTTGCTCCAATTTCGGTTGTTTTAATTTCTGATCAACCAAATATGTTTTATTTAATTAGTTGATTAGAAGAAGATACTTCTCTGATGAGTTGCCTGGTGCCACTTTGTGGTCTTCTTCTCGAGTTCATCGACCATTGCAAGCATCAAGTGAGATGGTAACCGACGAGGACCATCCATTTAATACAAATTCGAGGTAATTCATTTCACATAAACCAAAATAAAAGCAGATATCAATACTACTCAAATCTGATTCATTACCTATTGATTTCAAATGTACCCTTTGCTTGGTCACTGAATCTACAGCCTTATCGGTGGCGATTCTTACAAGTACAACAACACGCTTCCTCCTCTGCCAGCTCAGCGCAACTTGACCCCTCCGCCCACGCTTTACCCTCAGCAGCCGATGTCTACTCCTGACAACGTTTACAGCATCCCCAAGTTTACACTAACGGGCGCACAAGAGATCGCTACCGCAAGATATAAACGTTCGGATATAAATGTGTAATGCATTTCTTTATTCTGGATATATATATATATATATATATATATATATATAATTCTTTCTGGGCTGTATATACACATGTAATGGAGATAGTCCCCTTCATTGTTTTTCTGGTCCGAATGGTGTGTGTTTAGTACTAACTCTTTTATTTCTTGCAAAGTTGATCACTTCTTTGAATTCATTAATGTTTGCTCATTTGTAGTGAACTGCTATACTCGTGAAATTAAATATTACATCGACAAAATCGATTACTAATTGCAGTGGTGTGGCATATGGCTCTGCTTTTCATATGGCAACCTTGGGATCAATTTAACACAGAGAAACAATGTGGATGTACGTATATATATATATATATATATATTGCGTGAGGACCCTTAAAAGAATGTACGAATTAAGATTTATTTAAGTATAGATAATTGACATTTTTAAGAAAAAAAACATATATGGTGGTTAATGGAATGTTGTCCTTGAAAGGCCGCGCCATTCAAGAAGACAACTGGCGGAGCGATTACATAGACGCGGCGTGGAGGACTTCCCTTTTTCTCTGCTTCTTGGGTTGGGTCCATAGGAGAAAAGTTTTTATTTTTCAAATAAATACTAGATATGATTTAACAGATTGTCACGCAAACGCATAAAATGAACAGCTAAGCAAGCACAACCACGAATAGAGGGGAAAATAAATAAATAAAAGGTTGCCAGGTAATTTATGCTGCCCAAAACCGTGTGTAGTTCGAGTGGTATATGTGTGAATAACCATAAAGCTAAGACCTTTATGTAATAAACTTTAATCCTTCATATTTGCTTGCAACCAAGAAATTGTAGCAATCCCCACAAAAAGTCGTGCTATTCTATTACACAGTCCTCTCTCTCTCTTTCTCTCTCGTTAAAGGCCTGTTGTTTTCTTTCTGAAGTGCGTTTATCATTGTTAAAGAATACATATAATAGCAAAGGCTCTTCACATCGAGTGATAAAGATCTTATTTTTCTGGTTAGCTGATGGAAGAACGCAAGGAGGTAAACAAGGGCTTGTATTTGTTGTTTCTGAAGCATTAATCGTTCTTGAAACTTGAAAAAAGATGGTTGCTTTTCGAGAAATCATCTATTCGTTTTTACTCTTCATGTACAAACCTCAATCTTTTTTTTTTTTTTTTTTGGGTTTGCAACTGTTTATGATGTCGTGCTCCTTGTCAGAAAATGAGATGCTCTTGCATGCCCATCTCAGTAATTTTGTAAAGTATCCATTTTCACAAATTCTGTATTCTGCAACAAATTCAAGTTAGTGATGTTCAGCAGATTAATTTTATATATTTTTTTTTAAGAAAAAAACGTCTTTGTTCTTTCTTAGTGAAGAAGGGTTGGGCTTATTTACCAAGAATAAAAGCACATAATGGCCAAATCTTTTCTTGTACTTTATTGGTTGTCCTTTTCGAATTAGAAAATTGCTGAAGTCAAGTAGCATTGTTGCATTATTATATTATATCAATCTTGAATGCAAGCTGTTGTCGATTGACAGCTGATGAATATGACTGTAAAAAAATCTGATTCCTGCATTTTCATTTATGAACCCGAATTTCTTTCTCCTCTTGATTTCTACAGAAAAACACACAGTGGCTATCAGTTCCGCAATTCGGAGACTGGGATCAAAATGGTCCTTTACCCGATTACTCAATGGACTTCTCTAAAATCAGAGAGAAGCGAAAGCAAAACAAGACAAGGGCGAGTCTTGGTAATGACGAGGAGCTCATCTCATCGAATGCAAAGAGCTACAACACCAAGAACACCGATGTTGTTCCCAACGATCATCATCATGAATATCATCAACATCACTCTCCAACGGTATGTCCCTTTTTTTTAGTTCTTGAAGATGTGAGAGCCTTTTAGTTGGCAGAATACAAATAGAAAAAGTATCAACCTTTATTAAGTAAAATATCAGTTGTTTGGTTGGTTGGGCTTGAAATGAATAGTAGAACATGGGTTGGGGGATCGTGGAGACAACTCAAGTGATGTTTGACATGACATTTCATGATAATCTTCTTACATCATCATCATCATCACATGACTTGCACATGCAGTTCTTGATTAAGATGTCGTTTTTTATCTGATTTTCTCAGGCAAGGAGGAGTATCTTCAGCTACTTCAACTGCTGTGTTAGAGCTTAGACCACCGTTGTGGGGAAAAAAGAAGCATATTCCATTGATTTTATGGCTTAAAGACCACGTGTGTTGCTGCTTAAACTTTGAAGCCTTCTGTTACTAAGTTCAGTGTATGAAATTCTTGTCATGTAAGAGGATATCGAATAAAAGAACACTTGACATCCGAAATATAACATCTTAAGTATACAATATAACCATAATTAAGGTTTACAACCAAGAAACTGGACAATTAAACAGTTACACATGATTATTGTACACTATATGCCATTACAATCTTCAAAATCATCCAACAGGGACCAATTGAATCACCAGGGAAGCTCCTTTCTGGTAAATTTCGAGCACGATTGAACTAAACAAACACAACAAGCAAAGCACAATCTCTTAAAGATCCACAGCCAAGCAATGTGAAATCGAAGTCCCCTTTGGCAGCACGGTCAATTTGTCCACACTAAGAACCCTACCCATCAAGCCACCGGTCTCATCTCTTGCAACCTCAATCTCAGCACACATCACTGCCACGTCCTTACCTCCCTCAGCTTTACCTTCCCACACCACACAGAGCTTTCCCTTCAACTCCACCATAGTCGAGCTGCACAGAAACTTAGGCAAGCCCTTCTCAACGCCTTTCAAGTCCTTCCATTTATCGCCGTTCACGTCGTAGCCCCTTATCTTTCCCAGATAGTCATAACAGTACAACACGTCTCCTACAACCGCAGCACGTCCCCTCCACCCCATATCCAATCTCTTGGGCACACTTCCCCAAGCCCCGTGGGTTACGTCGTAAACTACCTGTTGGGATCACAAAATTAGGTTAAGTGCTGATTTCTTGCTTTAAAAAGATTGCTAATTTATGGTCTTTGAGCACAATAGATGATGTATGGGGTAAAGAATCTGACACCAAGCAATAGAAGTATCATTTCTCTTTGCTCTTCACATCAAGTAACTCCTACATATTCAATATCCTTCCCTTTTTCTACTCGTGCTATCAAAAAAGATCTTCACTAGTTCTCAGCTTTAAGAAATTGCTGTGGCCACCACTTTGCCAACAACAACCTTAATCTTAGGAACCATTTGAACATCTACATAAAGGCAAAATCCTTGATAATCAAGGTCAAGTAATTACGGTAACATTACCCCACCACGGTCTGCCATGGCGTAGAATCTCCCTTTAATCACCGCACTTGCATGCATCCACTTATCCCTCACAAGATCAATCTCCCCTGACGATTCCACAGCACTCCAAGCGCCCAATTTCGGATCATAAACCTCAGCCCAATTCAAAGACCTCGCCCAATTATCCACGTTACACCCTCCCACCACATAAATCTTACCACCGCAAACCCCAGCAGCACAAAATTCCCTCGCTACCTTCATTCGAGGCCCCAATTCCCACGTATTGAACCTGCAATCGAAAACCCACATGTTGTTGGTCGGCACATCATTGATTGACCCCCCGATCAGGTATATTTTAGGTTCCAGAGCTTGGAGGGAGAATCCAACTGGGTGTGGAGTTTGGGGGAGGGATGGGATCGGGATCAGAGGGGTTCTGACGTCATTTAGACGGGTGTACCAGAGGAAGGCGCTGTGGACGCGAAGTGCGAGGTAGAGGGAGGTTTCTGAGGTGTGGAGCTGGGATCGTATGTGGTAGAGCTCACGCGAGGTTAGCGTGCACCGCCAGTGTTTGGAGACGAGGCCGAGCTTAGGGTGGTGAGAGAGTGGGAGGCGCGCGAGGATTTGGAGAGATATGTCGTCGGGGAGATTTGGGAATAGGCGGGCGTCGACGTAGGTCGGGGTTTGTTCCTCCGCCATGATGGGTGTGGTGGGAAAGTGATCTCCGGCTTCGGTTTGTTCCTCCGCCATGATGAGGACGGCGATCGTCTGTGTGTGAGTGGGATAAGGTTATAGAAATGGACGACTTCATACGGCATAATTACATTGTAGTCCCAAAATAACACTTAAATTTCAATTATTCCTTAAATTTTACATTATTGTGACATTGTCCCCTTACGATATTTGGGCCTGGTTCACTCCCTGAAAGGCCCAGATAAATGGGCTAAGCCCATTCGTAGTGTGTGGTGCATGATAGGACAACGGTCTCTACCGCATCTTACTATCTTGCATGTTGCATCATCTCTTTCGCGCCAAACCTTATCGGCTTTCTATTTTGTGGAGACGAAGCATCACAGTTCTACAGATCTTGCAACACACTCGCGAATCGAATATGTCAGTCTCTATCGCATCTTACCGCATCTCCCTCCACGAACTGGTTCGATCCGACTCCGTCGTTATCCTTACACGGCGGAGAAAATGTTTGCTCAGAGTCCGATCTTCCTCTTCTGCAGCTCCTGGGATTAGTTTCACGAACCTAGAATCTGCCATTGCCAAGGTACTTCGAATTTGTTTTCTAATATCCAAAATATCGTTGATTGCAAGAAAACTGTGGAATTTATGCGTTTTCGTTCCAGAAAGATAGTGATGGGGTGAAAGAGGCACTTGATCAGTTGGGTGAGATTGGTTGGGCTAAGAAATGGAGTTCGCAACCATATGTCTCCCGTCGTACAGTTAAGGCCGTCTAATTTTTTTCCTGTCATTGCATCTCAGAGCATTGTGTGTGTTTTCTGTAACTAGCCAACAGAACGTGATGTGTGTTTTCAGACCTCTCTGCGAGAGCTGACATCTTTAGGTATCAAGAACGCTGAAAACCTCGCTATTCCCAGTGTTAGAAATGATGTGAGCTTCTATGGAACTAATTCTCCGACGTCTTCCTGATATTAACGAGATTTAAGATCATCATATTTTATTGAGTTGATTTTGCTCAGTGATGCAGGCAGCTTTTCTCTTTACCGTTGTTGGTGTGACAGGTTTCTTGGCTGTTCTTGCGGGTCAGCTACCTGGGGTAAACAGAGATTCATGTTTGATTTGGCATTACTTTCAATTTCAATGTAATATTTTTGGAAAAGAATAGCTAAACCAGTTTCCTCTGTTGTGTTCTTACAGGATTGGGGCTTTTTCGTGCCATACTTAGTTGGAAGCATCTCTTTAGTCGTTCTCGCTGTGGGCAGCATTTCACCAGGGTAGTCGAGAAATTCGAATATATATTTACCGATGCTATATATGTATTGTAATGAATTATAAAGTAAAAAAGTTAAATCTTTTGTGAAAAACAAGAGTTTCTCATCTAGATCTCTCTCTATGCATGTTGCAGGCTGCTTCAGGCAGCCATTGGCGGGTTTTCTTCGTTCTTTCCTGATTACCAAGAGAGGATCGCTAGACACGAATCTGCTCATTTCCTAGGTTTCGCTCATCTTCTTCATTATCGAATGTACCAGAAAACTTTCTCCGGCTTCATCCTACAATGAATTTCATTGAGTCACATCACATGGTTTTGTAATTCTGCAAACAGTTGCATACTTACTGGGCCTTCCAATTCTTGGATATTCGCTTGATATCGGGAAAGAACATGTGAATCTTATTGATGAAAGGCTTGAGAAGCTTATTTACAGTGGACAGCTTGATGCCAAAGAACTGGACAGGCAATCTTTTGAACTTCTACTTCCCTACATTTTATTGACGATGTAAGTCCACCGTGTAATAACTGATTGATATATATTCCCAATATCTCAGGTTGGCTGTTGTATCAATGGGTGGACTAGCAGCAGAGGGTTTGAAATACGACAAAGTAATTGGCCAATCTGCTGATCTCTTCACTCTTCAGGTTAATTAGAATAAAACGTGCGTTATTATTCTTCTATATCCATGAAATATATAGAATGTGCTCAAATGTATATATACTCCCAGAGATTTATAAACAGAAGCAAGCCACAGCTTAGCAAAGATCAGCAGCAAAACCTTACAAGATGGGCAGTAAGTTCTTGAAAGAAAAAAAAAGCTTAAGTGTGCATACTAATATTCTTCTACACTGGTCTTATATATGTAGTGTTGCAGGTACTCTTCGCTGCATCGCTAATCAAGAACAACGCAGTACTACACGAAGCTCTAATATCAGCAATGTCCAAGAAGGCTTCTGTCGTTGAATGCATAGAAGCAATTGAGAAAGCAGAGTGAAACATATAATGTAAGTACAGTACATAATGCTTTTTCCAAAATATCCCTGTAACGCAGTATTCGTGTTGCAAATGTTTCATTTCAAAACCTCATTAATTATACGATTTTGTCCCAAGAAATAAAGGATCTATGTGTTGTCGGTCGGGTCAATATTTGAAGGTTTCTGTATACGTTGTAGCACCAATGAAGCTACCATGAAAAATATCCATCTCATGATCATCAAACCCTAACAAAGAAAATACTCAATTCGGGCCCATTATCTCCATCGGGGCTCAACATATACAAAGTCTCCGAGTCCTTATTCCCCACAACCCTATCGAAATGTGCCCTCATGTAAGCCATCTCCCCATCGACCCCTTCAATTTCAGACCGGCCCGGCAAAACACCGGCCCCCATAGAAACGGGCTTCAACACCTCCATGACGTGGAGGTCTTCTTCATTAGCCTCTCTCTTAACACCGTAGCCTATCTTCTTCCCGTTGCAAAACATAGTCCACAGGGGCTCCTCCAAGAGATCCACCTTGTTATTACCGCCTTGCTCCGTCCTCTTCTCGCACTCCAGGGCTATTCTTACCATCCCGAGGGACATCTCTTTCTGCAGCGTATTCGTTTGCATAGCGAGTTCGAGCACTAACGAAGGCAGCGTTCGGGGATTTTCTTGCAAGGAGAGGCTCACGCGGCCCTTGCGGTACCCGAAGAGGGTCCCGCTGATCCTCGTCCCGGAGGCCGATGAGGTGGCGGCGGATTTGGAGAATTCCGGCAGGCGGCCGCCTGGGAGGTGGGGAAGCTTGCAGCTGATGGGGTTGGTGAGGATGGGGAAGGATCTGAATACGCTGCGGAAGACGCGGAAGACTTTTGTGGGTTTGTGGTTGTTCTTTTTCTTGCTCGATGGCTGGGCTAGGGTTAGCTTCGGCGGTTCGCCTCCTGGTGGCGGTGGTGAGTCGGTGGCGGTGGAATCTCCCATTAGTTAGAAATGAGGTTATTTTTCATGGGAGAGTTGATAATTCCGTCTTCTTTTTTGGTTATTTTTACTTGGATTTCCTTGGTGTGCGGTGTTCCGTGGGGATCGGATGCATGCGTTTTAATATTCCACGAGAATTAATGATATCCTTGGGTGGGAAGAGTATTAGTAGTGTGTGAAAGAGAGAAAAAATCAGCACATACTATTATTTATTTCTAACGTCATAATGTAGAAATAAAAAAACAAATCATTATTACTATTTTAATCTAGTTCTTGAGGTGCTTGAGCTGGAGATAGAGAATTCTTTGGACACGTCCGCGCAGTAAATTTGCAGAGACACTGACAGCAAAACTTGGTACCACGGTGGCCGCCGCCGTCAGCCTTGGCGGCTTTGTAGGCGGAGGGCTTGTTCTTACATCCTCCCAAGCCACCTTTGTACTTGTGCTTACAATCATGCCAGCAGTTGAAGTCACTTGTAGTGCATCCCAACTCTACGCTGCATTTCTCACCATTTGCAAAATTTCGGCTCAGAGAAAACATGCACAGGAAGACTACGATGATGATGGCAGTTTTCATCTTGGCAAATATATATATATATATATATATATATATATATATAGATTTTACTTATGTGCGAATACGGAGGAATTGATTATACGATGATGAAGCATTGAAGTGTTTATTATATACTTGTAAGCGAAGGTTCGTTCACTTAATGAAATCTCGCCATGAATGAGTTCATGATTATTCCTGAAAATGATCGACGGAAAAGATGAGTTATTGCAGTTTGCTATTTAAATTATGTAATTTGGGCCAGGGCCCAACTCTGTTTGATATGAGCCCATTTATTTTAATAACGTTAACGTACCTAACGTTCCACTTCCATATGCCCACGCGGAAAATATTTATTACAAACACCTACCATAATTATTACCTACTATTAATAGATTATTAATTACACACTTACCAACTCTCTCCGAATATATTACTTTTTTTATGAGCTGACCGAATTGCCCGGATTCGAGATTACGGTCAGCTCAAGACAACTTGCTCGCGCTCTCTTTATGCTGTTACTTTTTTTTATTACATTCTTCTTACCGCTTCGCTTCTTCATCCTCCTCTGCTTGATCGGACGGTCCAGAATGGAAGTTCCTTCTACTCTCTGATTATCCTTCATCAGCTTTCAATATCCTCAGATCCTCTCGATCAAAGCTCGGATCCGTGGCACTGGTAAGTTTCACTCTCTTATGGACTCTTATTCCTTTATTCCTTTCTGTTTCGGGAATTTTTCCTGGTTATTTTTCCTCTCTGTAGTTTTTAACCTGACCTTTTTTAACGTACTCCATCTTCAATGTTTTCCTTTTGTCGTATACTACTAGTTTTTTCAGAGCAGACAGTAACTGTTCTCTCCCTCTTTTTGCAGTAGACTTCGAAGTAATGGAGATTAACTGTGGTTGTGCTAACTTAACTAAGGTTCACAAGAGCTTTGCTGCTAATGGTGTAGCAGCTTTGTTTGTCTCTGCTTTGGTCTCACTCTTGTTGACTCAGGTCATCGTATTTTGAACTCTTCAGTTAAGCTTTTTAGTTGTTTCGATTTCTTTGTTGTTTAGCATATTGACTTGGAGCTTCTGTTATTTTTATTATTTTATCTCCTTCTTCTTTAAATAGAACTAAAACAAATCCTGTTTTTCTGTGGATTATCTTATCTAATCTCTCTTTTTGCAAAGCAGCGACCGATTATTTATGTTTCCGCTGTTGTTTTCGTTATTTCTGGTTATTACTCTCCGACAACCATACTTCTTTTTTTATCTTTCATTTATTGAAAATTCGAGTCGCTTGAAAAATATTATGCCCCATGCTTTAGCATCAGATTCTTTCGATTTTTTCTGACACGTGGGAGATTCTTGTTGGAGCTAGTTAAGGTTGTCAACATTTCTTTTCTATGGAATTTGAGTTTGTCAAGTCAACATCTGGGATATGTGATACATTTTTGGTCTGAGTCCCATATTATAATGTTATCCCTATTCTAATTTGACTGATTTGTGCTGGATTTAAACTTCCATGTGTGGACAAATATTGTCATTTTTTGTCTATTATAATAGTTTTTGTATACACATACATGATCCCATCTTATATAAACAGGAATATCTGATGTTGCTCATGATAGGCCAATCACCAAATACCATAGGAGATGAGCAAAGCCAATCATTCCCCTGCAAACCAACTGACGCTGAAGGTGAGGAAGAAGAAGAAGAAGAAGAAGATGGTGATGGAGACGAGGGTGAAAATGGAAACCCCGTCGACAAAAATGGGTCCAAGAATAATGTTCCCGAAGAAAATGGGGAAGCAAAGGATAATGAAGGAGACGAATTCGAAGGAAACCCTAATGAAGAAGATGATGATGACAACGATGATAATGATGATGATGATGGTGATGGTGATAATGATGACGATGACAATGAGAGTGATGGTGGAAACGAAGTGGATGATGATGATGATGATGATGATGATGACGAAGAAGACGATGAAGATGAAGACGAGGAAGAGGAAGATTTACAGCCACCAAAGAAGAGGAAGAAGTGAACAGCAAAGTCATTATCAGCGTTTTATTGTTCTCAATAACCTCCACCAGATAGTCGTGTCTGTTTGTGGGTTTCATCGTATGTGTTCACCTTTCCAACGTTGAAGCCCGAGGTTTCTTGTCTGTATAAGCTCTGGTAGAGAGGAGTTTCTAACTTATAATAATTTAGGGTTTTCCTTTTCTTACCGTTTCTTGCATTCTAAGTTCCTCATGTCTCAAAACATATTGCAACTGTTTCTGTTCATGAGGAAGGAAATCACAAATAGTCTTCACTCACTTTCTTCTTCTTCGCTTTCCTCTGAAAGCTGTAAATGGTTCATATTTCTTTCTAGTGGGGGCAGTCCATCTTCGGAGCCACTCGAATTTCCATCCTCTGATGGTTCCCCTACATAACACCCGCGTTCAGATAAAAAAATGTCATGAATCTTCAAATTACTACAACAAGATCTTGATAGTTTTCTTTCAATATGAAATAAAAGATGGTGAAAGAACTAAAAACAATCAATCATGAACTGAAAGCTACCTGTTTCATTAGTGTGATCATTTGAGACGGTTCTTGAACTCTGTCCCGAGAGCCATTGATTTTGGACTGAGATCATTTCTGCACCGGTCTTACAGTCCGCATAAGCCGTGAGGAGTTCTCTGCATTAGTTCGTGTTTTGTTCGTTCATCAAGAAACGCGTAAAAGGCTGTGTTTGTTGAATGGTGATTACAATTTTACCGGTTAAGGGACAAAAAGGCATGACCCCATTTGAATTTGCTGAGCAACAACTCTCCAATTTCTTCTTCTCCACTGTTCTTATGAACAGTTAAAACATAAAAGTTATATCTTTTTTTCCCAGAAAGATGCAAAGCACTTTTACGATATCATCATCAGATTCAAGTGTCCTGAATTCTTACCAGATGATCAATGCTGCAGCGAGTGCCTCAACACAAGAAAGTTCACAAGGTCGACCATAATTTACTGGATTTGCTGCCACCAACCACGGTACTGCAATTCCCCAGAAGCATTAGCAAAAAATAAAACCAAGAAATCAAATTATCCTCGAGAAGTTTTGAGTGCTCAGCTCTTAACACCAATGGCCATTATAATCAAGCAGACAAGGTAGCACAAACGGAACAACAAAATGGTATCACAGGAATAAGATTTCCTGTAGAGTTTTTGCAGAAAGCACGCGGACCCAGTTGCATACAGACAGATAGGGAATGAAGTATCTTTATGTTTCTCAAAACAAGAAAAAACAAATATATCATTTCTTTTCTATGGTAAAGACGGTGTACGACAATGAATAGATAGAGAATCATCTTCTGAAAAAATGTGACCATGTATCATAGAAACTGAAAGGTTTTGCATAAAATAAGATTAATTTGAAAACAAACGTACAGAGTCGAGGAGAAGAACACCGTAACTTGGTGAAAGGCACATCATCCAAGCGAGCCCAAGAACAATCAACGACGGCCATACCTCTCCTCCGAATTAACTCAATATCCTCTTGGGAGACACATTGTGTCCCAGTTGGACTGAGCACAGAAACAAATATAACAATCAAAATCTAAAATGCTCACCCCAAAAAGTAAGAGAATCGGATAATGACTCTAGTTACCTTAGCACAATTCCCCCAAAACCACTACCAACTCGTAAATCCTGCATAAATTGTAAACTATCAAACAACGGAATATTTTTTTTATCCTCAATTCAATGAGACAAAAGATTGTTTAATATACTTACTTTCAATAATCCAAACCTTGCAAGCTTGCGTCCGGTGCACCTTTTAGCATCACACTGTCCGAAATCCTGAACCCACAAACACTAAATTTAGTACCAATAAAGAAATTCTCCATAACAATCCCGAGCGTAAAATAGTTCTCAAACCTTACTATAATTCAACTTCCCACCCTTCTATGAATACACATGACACATTCCCAATAGATTTAAGGTTTATTACAATAATCTAGATCAATTATAAGATTGTAAACTACACTACTCAGTAAACCTACCACATCCCCAGACGACAAAGATTTACAAACTCATTACGCTTCACCAAGAAAATAGAAAGTGACTATCAAGAACATAGCTTGGTATATTTTTCTAACGTACCCACATTGCAAGCTGAATAGTAGGACCCTTCTGCGCTTCATCTTCCTCTAGCTCTGTCATTGCAAAAATTTACTTTCAGTGAGATAGTATATAAAGCAACACGACCGCATGAACTAAGATAGCAAGGCTATACAAACGGATGATGCCTCCTATTTATATACCAGGTTTTATTGGCAGAGACTCTTCATCTTCACCCCTGAAACATCAATTTTCGAACCCCCTCATCTAAATCAGTATACCGAAAACGAGCTAAAAAAAAATTAATTGTAGAAGTGTTGGTACTATGGCTTGCCTCTGGAGATCACTTGACTGATTATTGCGATTGTGATTTTTACTATTACTCACATCTTTCTTAAATCTCCTCTGCTTCTGCTTGTTGTTATGACCCATTTTTCCTTCTCGTGCTTCAGAGATCAGAATTAGATCACTATTCAACCCTTGAACACGATGACCAATAAATACTAAAAAGAGTATTAGAGTGATTAAGCAAAAGCCTAATTAAGGTGGGCTTAGTGACCAAATTAATGGGCTACTTATCAAGGCCCATATTCGGTATCGCTTAAAACGGGCCTTTTAGCTAAGTCGCGTTTTCAGCACTTTGACGCATCGTCGTTTTGGATTTCTCTCTGTCTGTGCAATTAGCTTTGGCATCTTCGACACTTCGCGGGATTTCCCCTAGCTCATCTCCGAAATGATACGCAGGTATGCGATGCTTAGCTACGTATGAGTTTTTTTACGTTTGTTTGAATTTTTTCATCAATGAAGAATTTTGCAGGTCCATTTTCCAGCTTGCATCGTGTAGTTCGGTTAACAAGGTTCCACGGCACGCTATAAATCAGGCAATTCTTGAGTTTTTTTCTCTGCTTTTCATACTACAATTAATCGAGCTGCAAACTAGCTCATCATAGTGGTTTATTAGAAAAATCTGTTGATTCTCTGCGATCCAAAGTGGTTTATTAGAGAAAAGAAACGGGGCGCATTGTTGATGTTAGACTAGTGGATTTGTTTTTTTTTTTATTATTTTCCAACAAGAAAAGATTATTAAGATTTCAAGAGTTCAATTTCAGAGATGTCTGTCATTGTTGTGTACAGACATCTTCATATCTTCAAACTAGAAGAACTTTCTCCGCTTCGCCGGATTATGAAGCTCACAATGCTGAATCTCGATTGCCAAAAATTGTAGCTGGAGGTTTTGCATTAGGTTCAGCTGTTTGGGCTGCTTACTACTATGGGATCCTTGATAACTACCTTGACAAAGAGCCTAAAGGATATGAAAAGGTTTCAATTGATGATACTAAGATCAAACAGATGCCATCAGAGAAAAAGTCATATCATGAAGATGGCGGATCAGTGAAAAATCCAGTTATTGACAAGTTGTCACAGGAGTCAGAAAAGTTGAGTTCCAATACAACCAGGGAAAATAGTGTAGGAGATTCAAGTCTGAGTCCATCCGAGGATTCGGTCAAAAAAGTGGAGAAGGAAAATTTGCAAGCTAGTGATACATCAGAACCGAATTTGCAAAATGTTCAAGAGGGAGGTTTTCCTACTGTACATGAGAGCAGTAGATCATCAGATACTGTGACTGATAAAGAAGCTGAGGAAAGATTAGACCTGAAGAGCCCAGAGGTGAAGCCTGATGAGGAGACAAAACCCATTGAAGTCTTGCCAACTCTAACTTCAGTAGAGAAAGAAGCCGAAGAAATAAATGTCGAACCTCAACTGGTCGATCAAATAAGTAACCAGGTTATGAAAGAGGTATATGGCTTCTGTCAAAAAGTTTTAATTCCTAGACTTAATTTTTTCTGATCTTTTGTATCTTGGAAATTCGTCGTACGTTTTCTGAAGTAACTCTTATTAGGTTGTTCAAGATGAGGAAAGACAAAGTTCTACTTCTCTACTCGATGATTACCTTCTGAGAGAGGGTTCTGGAGTTGCTGGGACATCGTCCTCTGGCAAGCATGAGGTTGGTGTAATGTAATGATATTTCCTTCAACAGGGTTGCTGTGCTGTGTTTATTAGGCTAATACGTTATTCTTTGGCATATTTGAATTTTGAAATTGAAGGAACTGAGTTCCAAGTTAGAGGATTATGATGGATACATAACCAAGGATGGGAAACTAGTTTTTGAATTCTTGCAAGCAATTCATGCTGCTGAGAGAAGGCAAGCAGAGTTAGATGCTCGTTTATTTTCTGAAGAAAAGAGAGCGATGAAGGTTTGGAAGTAGCTTTATGTTTCTGATTTTTATAATCAGTACATTTTTAAGCGACTCTATTGCTCAGTTTCTGTATAGTATATTGCTATCATCATTTTTTCTTTCCTGTAGACAACATTACGTTCATTGTTTCTAGTAATACAAGTTTAATCACTTTTAGGAGAAATTCGAGAAGGAACTCAAGGATGCAAGGGTCAGGGAACTCATGTATGCTGAGAGAGAAGCAATTCTAGATAAGGTTTTCTACTTTTACTCACACCACTATAAACTAATTTTCTACTTCAGATTTTACAAAAGTTTGCTCAACAAATCCTTGTCTACCACTATAAGTGAGTATGCCATGCTTTTGTATGTTATTTTGTAATGCCACATTGGATGTAAATGTATACGTGCACACTTGTTATATTCAGATACATTCATTGTGGTACTGGAGTGATTTCTTGCTGAAGTTACTTGCATAAATTATATGTAGGAACTAAATAAAGAAAAGGCTAAAGCAGCAGCTGCTCTGAAATCACTTCAGGAAAAGTTGGAACAACAACTCCATACAGAACTCCAGCAAAAGGTACAGAAAAGGGCAAATGTCAAATTGGCACTTGCTATTCGTATTCATACAGTAGTATTAAAAATTTTATATTCTGCTCCACAGGAAACGGAAGCAGAGCAAAAAATGCAGGATACAGCTAGAGCTGAATTAGCTGCAGCAATTGCCAGGGAAAAAGCATCCCAGATTGAGAAAATGTCTGAAGCAAACCTTCACGTATATTACCTACCTTCCAATATTAATTTTTGTACACCGTTTCTTCGCATCTGACTATTATTTTAAGTATGAACAACCTTGTGCATCTGATCCCGTCGAGTTTTTTACCCCTGGTTATACAATTTTCCACTGAAACTGGAGCAACATTACTTAATTAATGGTTTGTGATGATTTTTTCCTGGCATCACTCATTATATATACATATATATATATATACATATATATATATATATGTATATATATTCTGTTAAATGCAGATAAATGCATTGTGCATGGCATTTTATGCACGCTCTCAAGAAGCTCGTCAGAGTCACTCTGTGCACAAGCTTGCCTTGGTAAGAGTTATCTGCGTCTCAGCTTGAGATTAAGCATCCTCTCTAACTATTAATGTTGTCTTAGAACTCTGATAGTTAGGTGCATAAATGCGCGATTCTTGGTGAACATGAATCAATTCCTTGAAAGTCTTTGTTGGTTGAAAATATGGATTATAGGTATCATAATGGCTTATCTGAAATGGCCATGAAACATATCTGGATGGAATTACATTAGGCAGAAACTCTTACTAAATTTAATTTACAGATAGCACTTGCATTGGAGGATGCACTATCCAAAGGACTACCAATAGAGAATGAGATCGAGACTCTTCGTGCTCATTTAGAAGGCGAAAAAGATTCACTAATACCCCTGGTCTTGTCATCACTTCGCCAAGAAACTCAAAAATATGGAACAGGGACCCTATCTCAATTGAATAGCAAGGCAAGTTGTCCTCTATGCTACATCTACATGCTAACTTATGACGAAGTTTTCATTCAAAATTGCATCAATTACTGCTGAGAAAATTCCGAGCATTAATCTTCTGATTCTGTGTGTGTATCTTATTGAATTTTACCTTGAGAAGGCAATTCCCTTTATATGTTCAAATATTTAATGGCTTTTTTCAACAGTTTGATGCGTGGAAGGGAACACTGAGGCACTTCAGCCTGATCCCACCTCATGGCGGTGGGATACTATCGCATTCATTAGCTTATGTTGCTTCTTGGTTAAAGGTATGTGGCTCACCACTTTAATAACCACACCATGAAACGTTACATGGAAATTTTATCCACCCCTGAGTTCAATTAATGTGTTCTGTAATCTTATCTAGGTTAGGATGTCAATGAATCGGGTGATGGAATCGAATCCCTCATAAATAGAGTAGAAAATCTCCTAGCTCAAGGTAATCTTTGTGAAGCTGCTGATGCTCTTGAAAACGGGGTCAAGGGTACTCAAGCTGCTGAAGCCGTTGAGGAATGGGTGAAGCAAGCCAGGAACAGAGCAGTCACAGTGCAAGCTTTGGCCATCTTGCAATCTTATGCGACCTTGGTTAGCCTAACATAATTCATCTCATGTCCTAATTTTGCTGAATTTTTATCCTAATTTCTTATACGAATGGTCATCAATCAAATCTTTCCCTGCTCCATGCTACTGTTGTATGTGATTATATTCGTGTAACAAATAAACAAAGTTCTCAATTTTATGGTCATGAAATAAATTCTCCAATCCCAAAGAGGATTCTTTTGTTAGTTTTCACAAAAGAGAAACGCTAAGGCTCTATCTATTGCTTTTAGCTTTAGAGAAAAAAAATGGAAAAGGAAAGATAAGATAATAGTACAAATGGACCCAACCCAACAAATGTATTACGAAGTAGATCCCTTCATAACGTATAGTACTTGTATGCTGTCAACTTTAGAAAGGAGAGTTAGCTTGTAGTTACTTATAATTTTAAGGTGCGAATGATATTTCGGCAATTAACGGGGTTTTATGTAATTATTCATGTGAAGATTCTCAGAGTGGAATCCAAGAAAAGTATATTGGCTATTGTTTATTTTATTCGATACTATAGGTGAATGTATACAATGCTTAGGTAGGTATACTTGTTTTCTATCATTTTAATATCTATAGTGCTTAGTTAGATATAGTGCAATTGATGGTTGTACAAAAGGGTTCGATAGTATGAAATAGCGTGGTAATATGAAATAAACCTTTGCCTCATTGGCTGAACTATTTATTGTTCAAAAATGGAGTTTTTTTATAATGAAATCTCTGCCGTGTACAAAGAGAAAGCATTTGTTGGGAGGATGTTTCTTTTTCTCGCCAATGCATTAGTTAATTTTCGTCCATTCCATTATTAAAGCAATAATGGAATGGACAAAAATGCGCATCAAATACTCAAACTTCATACAGCGCTTTGAATTTTATACAAGTTATTTTGATCATAGAGAGAAATATAATACATTGCTTTACTTAATGTCGTGATCATGAACACACGATAACTAGTCTAGTGCACGGGATGTACTTCTCATACCAAAAAAAAAAAAAAGGTTCCTTGAAGTGGATGACGCGTCAACCCACCTAATGAAATATATAGATGATATCCATATATGCTAACTAAGGCGACATTTGATTAAATAAATCCATATAATTAGATAAACAATAATTAAAAAAACTTGTCTATAAAAAGGCCCGTCTACTCGTGGAGACATTTCGTCTATATTGTCTTAAACCCAGGAAAGTTTTAGGACACCGGTAGCTTTAGGGAAAAGGTCTCTTCTTTTTTACATTTGAGTTTCAGAAAGTTAACGATACATATTATTACATAAGCTGCCATTTTCTTGAGGATATGGGCGTTTCAGGAACTTTAGACTACATATCCGATCTGATGAGCAATGCTAGCGGCGGCCACAAGCACATCAAGAAGAAGAGACAGTTTCAAACTGTGAATCTCAAGGTCCGAATGGACTGTGATGGCTGTGAGCTTAAAGTCAAGAATGCCTTACATTCTCTATCTGGTATATATACATATATTTATACATTATATTCGCATTTAATGATTTAACTGTAAATTAACTGCAGTACAATATATTTATTTATCTGGGTTTTTTTTTTCAGGGGTGAAATCTGTGGAGATAGACAGGAAGCAGCAAAAGGTGACGGTAACGGGTTACGTAGACGCCAGCAAAGTGTTGAAGAAAGCAAAGTCAACCGGTAAGAAGGCCGAGGTGTGGCCGTACGTTCCGTACAACCTGGTGGCTCAGCCCTATGCACCGCAATCCTATGACAAGAAGGCGCCGCCTGGTTACGTCAGAAGATCAGTAGTGGATCATTACTACAACACCACAGCTTCGGTTGTTGAGGACCCCTACGTTGCCATGTTATTCAGCGACGACAACCCTAATGCATGCGCCGTCATGTAATAATAATAATATAGAGATTCTATCAAAATAAACTTCAGACCAGTTCGAAGATGTACTAAGATTAATTTCAAATCGCTCTTAGCATGCATAATGTTGTTAAATCTCGTTTAATGCTGATTTATTATTTAAACATTTTGAAATACTTTTTTCAAGAAAGCAAGACCTCATTCGAATTCTTAAAGGCTCCAAAAATTTAGAGCTTTTTACGTACGTAGGTGGAAAATGAAGAAAAAGCATGTGCATGAAGCATATTCCCATTTGACGCGATAGTCGCTACTTCTTATTAGCGCTTTTAAACTATTGGGCCTGTACGGTTTTGAAATATTGGGCCTATCATGAGCACCCGTGAGCCCAATTCACGCGCGAAGGTCACGTGAGCAAACCTCGTAACAACCTATGGAGGCCAACGGTTTCGGCGAATTATGCTGACAAGTAATTGCCAACGACGAACTCTTCCTCTTCATACCATCTGTGAATATTCCATTCCCTTCTCCAAAATCATGCAATCCGACCCTAGAATCATCAAACCCCTCTGCGATTGATGTGCAATTGGGGAAGAAATGGGCCGAAGTAAGCTTCCGATCAAGAAAATAGAGAACATAACCAACCGACAAGTTACGTTTTCCAAGAGAAGGTATGGGCTCATCAAGAAAGCTTACGAGATTGCTGTTTTGTGCGACATCGATTTGATGCTCATCATGCTGTCGCCTTCGGGGCGCCTCAGCCATTTTTCGGGTAGAAAAAGGTGACGCCTTTTTTCCTGCCCAAGTGTCGAATGAATGATTTTGGTAAATCTTAGAGCATTGATATTGTATTAATTGCTTGTTTGTCAGTAGTGTTGAAGATGTTATCTACAAATATATTAATCTCACGGACCAGGGAAGAGGCGGGTAAGTAATTACAAAACAATGGGTATTAATATTATTATGTTAATAGAAGTTATCACCGAAGGCTTTTAACTGATATTCTCTTCGTCCTTTTGTAGGATCAAAATCGAAAATAGAGAGGTGAGTTTATTGAGATTCAGGCTAACAAGGTAATGACCCTTTCGTAGCTTTATCGTTTACCGTTGCTTTCTTTGGCTGCAGCGAATAATCGACACCCTGAAGAAGATCAAAAGCGATAAGGAGCTTGCAATGGAGAGCAGCAGGTTCCTTTGTGTCTATGTCAAATTATTCTTACAACCAACACTTTCATTTGGAGAGGTTTTCTCTTGAGATTTCTTGTTCTAAGATAATAATGTTTCCATGATCACTTTGTTGCAGTAGTTCTGCAGCTCCTGGCTCTTCTGCTGATCAGGTAATAGTTAACTAATAATAAACTTACAATTTATTTTCGTTCTCAGTTTTATGTTAATGTAGAGCACACACACACACGCACGCACATGATAATAACATTGTTTTTGGGCTCTTCAGGAGTTACAGACTCAGATTCGAATTTTGCAGTGTGAGCTTGAGAGTGCCAAAGCAGAACTCAGGTGTTAATTAAACCCTGACCTCATTTTAATGGATCATATTCATTAATATTGTTAGCTTTATTGGATAGATTATTACATTTATTAATATGTTTCTCCTCGTACGGGTCAAAGGCTGTTCGAACCAGATTCAGAAGAGCTTACCGTAACACCCGAGGAGTTTCAATCGTGTGAAGGAATGCTTGTGGAAACAATGAGACGCATTTCACAGAGGAAGGTAATTTAATAAACTGTTTTTTTTTTTTCATTATTTAAAATACTATACTGCTTCAGAAGCTATTTTGTAGTTTTCTGATGGATGAATTTATTAAAACTTTAGAGAGACCTCCTGAGTGAAGCTGGGCAACATTCAAGTTATCGAGAAACATTGCGGGTAAAGAATTTATGGAACATTCCGTTCGATGCAACTTTGGTTGCACATGCATATATGGTTTATTTGATAGATTAATATTTTGTTAAAAAAATATATTTAGGAAATGGACTCGATTTTTCAAGCCATCCAAGCTCCAAAAGTAGGAGACATGCCCTCACTTGAACTCAGTCAAGAAAATCAGCACAATGCAGGGATCGAACTGAACAATGTGGATCATATGGACTTCGAATGTGATGTATCTTATGATAATAATTTAAGGTAAATGAAATCATACACACATTCCCTTTTAGCTAGTTTGGAATTTTAGTAAACAACCGTGTGTGTGTATATATATATATATATATAATGTTATTTCTCTTCAGTAGGATTCAATCGCCACCACCTATGACGTACGATTCCCTCTCTCAAACGTACGGAAATGAGAATGATGAAAAATATTGCCAGCAGGAAAGTAATAATATGCCGTGCGAAGATGATGCATCAATTCAGCACTTGTTAATTCATACCCCGAAAGCTGCGAACCCGCCACCTACTTGGTAAATTTTAAAGCTCATATTTACGTTCCAATGTCGTAAACAATAGAGATAATTAGGGTTTTCGTTATTTTTTCCTAAACAATAAAGAGATGATTAGGGTTTTCTTTTGGCAGGCTGTGATGGAGAGTTCTTGATCCATAATCAAGATCACGAGTTATTACATCACTGGTTCAAGAACCCATGTTAATTCTTCACATCAAAGGGTAACAACTCATCTATTCAAGTGGGCATCAGGAGATTTATAATATGAGCATAAGGAGATGATCACAAGTTCGAAAAATATCGAATGTTTTAGATATTACCCATGAAAGTCCTAGTGATTTTCAGTCACTAAGTCCGAGAAAAAATGGAAGTGGCTTACCCTACCTGCCTACTATTTCTTTTATTTTTATATTTTATTTTTGAAAAAAAGTTCTTTTATTTTTATATTGATGACCATTCTTTGTAGTTGCTTGGATTAGTTTGATAAATAAAGCAACTTACTATAAATGTGTTTCTTTCTTTTTAATTTTCATTGCCTATCGTGTAATAAGTGTGGAACAATCTATGATTCTGTGACTCTTTCGATTTGTTGTCCCCAACGGAACATGAAATAATAATAATAATAATAATAATTATTATTATTATAATTACATATAATGAGAAAGCTTTTCTTGTATTTTATAGGGTTTGCGCGATTTTTTTTTAATGTTCCAAATTTAGTATCCAAAATCATTGAACTCTCTTTAGAACAATCAACTCAACGTTTTTTAAATCGATTTTCCAAATTGCATCGCTCGATTGCCATGCCATTGCCACCTACCACATCAATTTGCTATTACATTCCAACCAACCTAAAATATAAATATATTTTTACTTAGATATTAAAACATATCTATTAAACTTTAATTTTGGATAATTCACTTCAAGATATGTATACGATGCACCAAGACCAATTTATCTCTCTCACCAACACCAAAGATATGAATTTTCCATTTTTATTTTATTTTTCCTTTAAAATGTCTCACTCTCGTCCTGTTACACCTAACAATTTAAGAATCAAAATTCCATTCGAAGCGTGAGCTGCTGCCTACTTTTACCACTCGCTCACCAAACATTTCATCTTTCAATTTTTATTTGATTTTTATAATCTACAGATTCATTCGTTCATAATCAGGAATTTTCGAAGTTATTCTTTTCCTTCTCTGTTACCAACAACGCGTTAAATATGGCAGCGGCTTCTTCATCTTCTCTACTTCGGCCCTCATTAAGAAGCATTGACTCGGCTCAGATCAAACCAGACAAACCGTACTCGGATTCTCGTATTCTTACATCGCTCTCATTTTCTTCTCGGCTGCAGTCTTTCTCTGTCAGGTAAGTATCTGTATTCCGATTGCTCATGTGTTGGTTCCTTTTTCTTCCGTGAAGCTGATTTTTTTGCGGGTTTTCGGTGTCGCGTTGTAATTTGGTTAAATTTAAATTTGTGATCGCAAAGTTTGAAACTTTTCGTTAGTAATTGATGGGCTTTGTTTCTTTCACTTATGAATTGGTTAATTTGTTGAAATGTTTGTGTGACTACTAATACCGTTTTCTTAACTATGTCATAACACAAAGTATGTCTTTCAAGGTTATTGTTGCAGTTCCCACCTTTAAACCTGCTGAAAAATTGTAAATTTTATCATACATTCGGCAATTAGAATGCCAAAAATTTCTTATTTTTGTTGCAGTACTGTGAATTTGATTTATGCATGATCATGGATTTAACTAAAAAAGGTGCAATCTTTGAACCAGATCTTTAAACAGAACTAAAGAACCTCGTCTTCATCAGATCTCTGCTGTGTTGAGTACCGAAAATTCGATGGACTTAGATATATCGTTGAGCCCCAGAGTAAACTCAGTGAAGCCTTCGAAGACTGTGGCTATCACAGACCAAGCCACCGCACTTGCACAAGCAGGTGTTCCTGTAATAAGATTAGCTGCAGGAGAGCCCGATTTCGATACTCCATCTGTAATCGCAGAAGTAATAATTATCTCTTCTTAGCATGCTTGAAAAGTATCATCTTTTCCCTTCTCGAAACTCGTATGACTATGGAGTTAAAAGCATATCTTTTTTTTGGGGTTAATTTAGGCTGGAATCAATGCAATACGTGAAGGGCACACCCGATATACTCCTAATGCAGGCACCATGGAGCTTCGTGCAGCCATCTGTAAGAAGCTGAAAGGTAGTTTTTTTAGAACTGGTAATTATCAAGCTAGAAACATGAAGGTATTAATTTAATTTGATGTAAAACTTGTTTTTCGTGTCAGAGGAGAATGGGCTTACTTACACTCCCGACCAGATTTTGGTGAGTAATGGGGCGAAGCAAAGCATTCTCCAAGCGGTTCTTGCCGTTTGCTCACCTGGGGACGAGGCAAGGCTCTTGAGTTTTCTAAATTAATTTGACTATTTATATGCTCTTAATTTATTCAAGATAATCACAATATGGGATTTATATATCACCTCTCCACCAGGTTATTATACCTGCTCCGTTTTGGGTTAGCTACCCCGAAATTGCAAGATTGGCAGATGCGAAACCCGTGATACTCCCCACGAGCCTATCGGAAAACTTCCTTTTAGATCCCAAGGTTCTCGAATCTAAGTTGACCGAGAAATCGAGGGTGCTGATTCTTTGCTCTCCTTCGAACCCCACTGGATCTGTCTATCCCCGTCATTTGCTCGAACAGATTGCTGAGATTGTCTCGAAACATCCGAGGCTTTTGGTAAAGTTTGAATTTTGATACTCATCAAGCTTTTGTTTTTTGAAATTTTTTGATTAATATCATCTATTGTAGCTGTAACTTCTAAGTTTAATAAAGGCTAGAATTTTCATTTTGCAGGTCTTGTCAGATGAAATTTATGAACACATCATTTATGCCCCGGCGACCCACACGAGCTTTGCTTCACTACCAGGCATGTGGGAAAGAACTCTGACCGTAAATGGTTTCTCAAAGGTATTGTGCATCTGATATCTTAATTCACCATTGCTCTCTGTTCTTCTTTGGCTTGTGAACAAATAGTCTCATGAATTGAGATATCAAATCATTAAAAGTCAGATATCTAACTATGTTTTTCATTCGTAAGTGTGACTTAATTGAGCTTTCTTTGTCATCTCAGGCATTTGCTATGACCGGTTGGAGACTCGGGTACATTGCTGGTCCCAAACACTTTGTTGCTGCATGTAATAAGATCCAAAGTCAGGTAAACTTTGAAAATCTAGTGCTCATTATTTGGAAATTGACACAAAATCTATCATCATTGTCTCACTAAACAGCAGCAAACTGCCAAATAATAGACGTATGATTCCAGATTCTGAAAGGGTTTCTAGATTTTTGCTTAATACTTTTTTATCTGCATCAATCGTGCAATAACTTCTCCAACAGTCTTATTTATCAACACTAATATACTTTGTATTATTAGACTATCAATAAATGTTTTTGAAACACTTTTTCTAACTATCCACACACGCAGTCAACTTCTGGAGCGAGCAGTATATCACAAAAAGCAGCAGTTGCAGCTCTAGGACTTGGCTACGCTGGTGGAGAAGCTGTGGCCAATATGGTGAAAGCATTTAAAGAGAGACGAGATTTTCTCGTGAAAGGCTTCCAAGAACTGAAAGGCGTGAAGATTTCTGAGCCCCAGGTGAGTGACTGCTCAAATCAAACTTGTAATTGAGATTGGGCTCTGATTTCATGCAAAAGATTCAATTTTTATTATGATTTTTTTAAATCCCACCCCACAATTCTCTGTAGGGTGCCTTCTATCTTTTCCTTGATTTTAGTTCCTACTATGGTTCGAACGTTGAGGGCTTCGGTGCCATCGATGGATCGGAGTCTCTGTGCCGATATTTGCTGGACAAGGCTCAAGTAAATCGTTGTCTTAATTCTTCCTTTTTTTTCTTTCCTTGATCTTTTTTGTATGATCATTTGGGATAAACTTGTTTAATCTTTGTCATCTTTTCTGGTTTTAATTAGGTTGCTCTTGTACCTGGAGATGCTTTCGGGGATGATACTTGCATTCGAATTTCGTATGCAGATTCTCTTACCACTTTACAGGAAGCTTTGGAGAGGATAAAGATTGCACTCAAGTCTCTTAAACCTGCTATTTAAGTCTACAATCCTTCAGTTCAAGAAGCTGCCGCTTTAATTTATGATAATTTGCCAAATTTTCATCTGTCTTGTTTATTACAATAAGAGTCAACTGTTTGAAGCACAGCCCATGTGATGTAATATCTTGATAATTTCTAAAAAAAAGTAAACTTTGTGTATTGTAAGATTAGATCAATACTTGTTTCCAGTTATTAAAAAAAAAAAAAAGTTACCCTTTTGGCGGCAAAGACGGGAAGGAGTAAACTTGTACCATATTATATTACTACCATGTTCATGCATATTACTAACATCTTACTATTTATTTAATAATTAGAAAAGTACACGTGGCAACGTAACCCAGACCTAACCATCCTTAAAATCGTCAAACCAAATCTTGTCGCTCCTTATCATCATTTTTGTTAAATCTGAAAAAAAAAGGGAAAGACCTAAGAAAAAGTAAAATGGTCTAGCATTTTTAGCTGAGCGTGACTGAGGTGAGCTCAGAACAAAGAGGCGCTTTTGTAGAGATAGAGAGAGAGAGAGAGATGGAGAGAGGAAGAGTCGCAGCTGGTAATGTCCGAAAGTCACATACCAACACTTCAGATCTGCTGACGTGGTCCGAATCTGCACCGTCTGATGTCACCATCTCCGACGAATCATCGGCCGTTCGTCCCAACAAGGTATTTCCCTTACCTGCAGCGGCATTTAACACAACACGTCATTTTGAGTTTCTTTTTTTTTTTTTTAAATCTTTTGCGACGGGGCTTCACTGTTTCTTTACTTCCTTTTCAATTTTTTTTTCTTTTTATCCTACAAATGACGATTTTTGTAGGCATCGGATGGAGTTGGGAAAGTTCTGTTTGGAGGTCAGGTCACCGAGGAAGAAGCTGAAGTGCTCAATAAGAGGTATATTATACTCTTTCTCTCTCTAGAGTAAGTGGCCTTCGTTTATTTTCATTTTTCTTTTCAAGTTTTTAGGGCTTACGGATCCATCTGAATGTGCTTTTTGTTGATTTTGATTTTCCTACCCTTTTAAATGCTTTTGTTTTGGGTTTTAATTATGTTGCTGGAAATCAACAGCTAAGTCAACACTGTGGTGAATGCGACATATTTTTTTCTCCAAGAAAATATTCTACCATAGTGTAATAGATGGAAAGATCTCTTTCTATCTATCTATCTATCTATCTATCTATCTATCTATCTATCTATCTATCTATCTATCTATCTATATATATAATATATATGTATTATCTGTAAGCTTCAGCATGTCATAGAAACTTCCCTGTTCATATCCACAGATATTGTCTTATTTCAGTAGCTGAGCTTGTAATAGATCTCTGAACTATCAGAATAAATTTTTCACCGATCGTTTCGTTACCGAGAAATTGCATTGTTTTTGTTCCCAAGAAAACCTTGCTCTGGCTCGAAACTAAAGGAGATGACTGGAAGCAAAATCTTCGCCGACGATGATGAAGAAGATGAAACCACCGATTCTGCAAATCCCGAGAACGGTTCCATCAATCGAACATCTGTTCGTATTGTCCAGGTCCTTTACTGTCTTAATAACACCGTCTTTGAATATTTCCAACCCGAAGAATTTCCCTCAAGTTTTTTTTTTTTTTTTGGCTTATTACCAGCAAGCTGCGAATGGGATAAGCCAAATCTCATTCAGCACCGAAGAAAACCCGTCTCCGAAAAAACCAACAACGATCCCCGAAGTGGCGAAACAGAGAGAACTAAGTGGATCCATCGAAACCGAGTCCGAGAGCAGCAAGGCAAAGAAGCAACTCTCCGATGCCAAAACCAAAGAGCTCAGTGGCAATGACATCTTCGGTCCCCCACCCGAAATTCCCACCCGATCATCGTTGGCTGCTTCGCGGGCTGCTGCTGTAGGTTCGAAAGAAGGCAAAGGTATTGAGGAACCCGCTCCAAGAACCATTCGCACCTCCGTCAAAGTCTCCAACGTAAGAATTTCAGACAACTCTTTTTCTTGCCTTAAAAAAAATATTTGCCTTAAAGAATCTGCATTGAATGCCTACGTATCCTTGCAGCCCGCAGGTGGACACAGCAACATATTATTCGGGGACGAGCCAGAAATCAAAGCAACCAAGAAAATCCACAACCAGAAGTTTCAAGAGCTCACGGGCAACGACATATTCAAGGGAGATGCTAAGCAGGGATCTGCAGATAAGCCACTGAGCAGTGCAAAGCTGAAGGAGATCAGTGGAAATGATATATTTTCGGATGGTAAAGTGGAATCCAGAGACTATTTTGGTGGGGTTCGTAAGCCACCGGGTGGCGAAAGCAGCATTGCTTTGATTTGATAATAACATCTTTGTGTGTTTCCTTGAAACAGAGTTTGTTTTATGTGTTAGCAAGTTTCTGATTTAGGGATTTTGCTGAACTACTTGTCTTTGTCTTCTAACTTGGTGAAACATGGGACATGTAATGGAGCCATGTTGTCTGTTTTTTGTCTCTGAGACATCGTACTTAGGTTGACTTTGTACGTGTCCATGCTTGTATTTGGTTTATGACTTCATTAAATCATCAGGTCCTAATCAGGTGTCGAAAAGATTAGTTCAAAGAAAAATAAATTAACCCAAAAATAAAATGTAGTTTAATCCCATGAAGTTGTGCGTTGCATGACGCGAGTGATGTGAGACCGAGCCAACGTAGTATACGTTACCCCATAAATAAAAATTAAACTACTTTCTTTCTTTCTCAGTTGCCTTAAAATTCTCGGATCTATAATTGTAAGGAAAGTTCATTTTGCTCAGATCCGATCACATATAAACACACACCACACACACACATAGGGGAAAGAGATTCAGAGATTCAATCAATGGCTGCTGTGGTGTCGCCATTAGCAAAATACAAGCTTGTATTTCTTGGGGATCAAAGTGTTGGCAAAACAAGCATCATCACACGATTCATGTACGATAAGTTCGACACGACCTATCAGGTATCTACGCGTTTGATTTCTGGATCATAAAATCAAATTATTTTCACCGGTTGATTCGATGTTTTCTTCGTTCTGTGTAATAATAGGCTACGATCGGCATAGATTTTCTGTCCAAAACAATGTATCTCGAAGATCGAACGGTTCGGTTGCAGCTGTGGTGACAAATCTTCGTTTTCTTCCTTGGCAAATTAATGAAAGACCTTTCATGAAATGTGATCTGTAATGTAATGACTGATGATGGTAGGGATACTGCTGGGCAAGAGAGGTTTAGGAGTCTTATACCGAGCTATATAAGAGATTCATCGGTGGCGGTAATCGTGTACGATGTTGCCAGTAAGTTTTTACTCATTAATAAACCCATAATTATTATAAGATAATCAGTTTCGAAAACCTTATCTGATCTTGATTGAACTCAAACTGCTGCAGATAGACAGTCTTTTCTGAACACATCGAAGTGGATTGAGGAAGTAAGAACAGAGCGTGGGGGCGATGTGATCATCGTTCTCGTAGGGAATAAAACCAATTTAGTCGATAAAAGGTACATTGATTTTTTTTTTTTCCTTCTCTGGTTCAAATCTGAGACCAAAAAAAACACAGGCAAGTTTCCATCGAAGAGTGCCAAAGCAGGTTTCAACATAAAGGTATAAAGAAAACATTGAACAACTCCATAATCATATATATATACACACATACACTCAATTGAATCTGTTTTTTTTTTTTTTTAATGTTGGCAACAACAACAACAGCCTCTGTTCAGAAAAATAGCAGCAGCATTGCCAGGAATGGAAACTCTGTCCTCAACAAGACAAGAGGATATGGTAGATGTCAACTTGAAGCCCATGTCCACTTCTAACCAAACAGAGCAACAAGGAGGTGGCTGTGCTTGTTAGAACAAGACTCAACAGCAAAGAACAAGAAGAAAAAAAAACTAACAGATTCAATTGAACAAGACACAACAGCTAAATATCTTCTTTTGTTGCTACATGGAATCATTCTCTAGTTAGAATAATAATACTACTTCATCCAATGTTATTCTAAATGTTCTTCTTCTTTCACAATATCGACACATGATTACTTCAACATTTAGATACCCGACTGTCAAACGTCAGTTAATCATCTCAAATAATAATAAAAAAACCCCGACTTTATCGTTGCCCAAAATACCTACTACTTTTATCGTAAACAACCACCAAAAAAATCAAGAATTTTTGAAGTACTTGTTTCGCAATCTCCTCTTCTCACCTCTCAGCTAGTGTTGTTGCAAGCAGAAACCTGTGCGTAGAACAAGATGTAGCCATGATCGGTATTGCTCGAATACTCCTGTGAAGATCCAAAGAATGTCTGAATAGCAGATTCATCGATCATCTCCACGTTTTCGTCATCGAAGAATAACCAGTGATCGTGGCTCTTCACGAGGCTAACGTAGTGTCCATGGTTGGGCCCGCTCCCAACGTGAACGACCACAGCGAACAAGGAATACTCAGCATCTGCATCTTCCACCGTGTTGTTCAGTTTGAGTTCGAGGGGGAAGACAACGCGGTACGATAGCTTCTTGTACCGCCCTAGCTGTTCCATGTACTTGAATCTCTTCAGGTGGATGACTAAGATTTGGGGCGGTTTCTTTATCTTCATTCTCTTTTGTGCTTCTTGCAAGCTGCATGTACAAGCAGAAAAAGGTTTGAATTTTTAATGGAATTTATTGGAGAGAAAAAGGTAGTATTTTTGTCAAGAAATCTTTTGTTTTCCGAAATTGAAGATAAAGAAGTGGCAAATGTGGCTAACCTGCAGCACTTATCGCAGAAGAATTTGTCCTCGGCGTTCAAAGTTTCGGTTGAGCTAAAATTTTTCAGACAGCTGGTGATAGAGGTGTTTTGTTCTATATCAACGCTCAAGTCAAGAAATGTTTCGTCCCTGGCTGTCACCGTCTCACAACAGAGGCACCTTGTTTCATTTGTCAATTTACCCTGGCACACAATATTCATCAATGATTATATGTATAATAAATGGTGACAATCAATATGATTTTTGAAGATTCCAAACAAGAAAAATAACGTGAAGGTAATTGCAGCAATCATCTTTTTCCATATTCAGGAAGAATCAGACTCTTACCTGAAAATTTTTGTGCACCCAAGTGATTACAGGCTCCTTCTGAGGACCATTAGAAGAGAGACTGCTTTCCCCGTTAGCAATTATCTGGGAAGGTTCTTCATCATTCTTAGAAGCTCGCGCCTCTTTCTCAAGGATGTCGACGAGCTCATTAAGCAAATAGTTCAGGAATTCATGGGCATCCTATGCGTAACAATACATAAAAATATCAAGGAAGTTCAAACTGAAAGCGTGAAGACCCGCAATAAATATGAGATAACAAAGGAAAGTTTAAACAAGCAATCACTTGTGCACTTTCATATATCAAGCACACAACCGAATAATCGCAGTATTTGTTATATTGGCACTATAGATCTGATCTGTGAACAAAAAAAAACAGAGTTACTGGTATACCTGATGCATATAGCTGCGAAAAACTTCGTTTTGCTTCCTCAGTCTCTGTACGAAACGCTTTGGAGCAATGACACCGGTTTTCTTCTTTTGTGAGGTTATCTACAAGGCAAATTATGAACATCATTTAGAAGGCAGTAACAATGTCTCATAATGACACCTATTTTCGTCTTTAATATCAATAGAATAAGTACCAATCATGACATGCATCAGAATATCTAATTTATCGCTCTTTCTCATTATCCCGACGAATAAAGAGCGCAGTGCAATTAAAATATTAAAGAATTCATGGCTGACCCATATTTTTTGCGCACATGCCATTCATTGTAAGAGTTTAGATAATTAACTATTATCCTTTTGGATAGGCAAGCATACCCTATAGCATGAGTAACACCTACCGCATACATCTATCTCAAGAAATGACTTACTTGCAAAAATAAGTCTGCTAGGCACGTTAACAGATTTTCTTCTGCATCTTCAGGATTCTTTATGTTCGAATAATATTCTAGCAGCTGTTCACGAAATGGGACACAAAAATAAAGAGCCTGCACAAAAAACAAAACAGAAGAAACGGATCAACAAAGTCCAACTCATGAGCTTGATCTCGTTGACATAAAAGATACTCAGCATGCTTCATTATTGCCATAGAATTGCATGCTAATATAACTAAATATCCAATCCTAAAGTCAAATAATGCAAAAGGATTCACCTATTAAATACCATACGAATGCATAAACCGGGTGAATATCCTATTCTGAAACTTAATTTCATAAGTGTGGCAAGAGGATTAACAAAATTCATAAGCAGAGCACTTTAGACAGCATCGGATAAGATTTTCTTATGCGCTAATTAGGAAAACCAAAATTCGACAATCACCCCGCGCCTGAAACGGGTTGACGCACAGACAAGGTCAACTAACAATCCAAAAAAACCACAAAAATAACCCTCTAAACAAAAAACAGGATGCACTATGTTTAGCTGATAGCTATCACTATCGCCATAGAAGATGTACATTAAACTATAGCCAAATGCGACGATAAAGGACAACATGACAAACATAACCCACCAGCTAAATAAGATCCTTAAGAGGAAAACAGTACAATGATCAAAAACCAACAACCAACATTAGCAATGCAAAATCTAATTATAATTAACTGAACAAAAATCAATCAACATAGCTAAGATAAAAGAAAGAGAGAAATGGATTTCAATCATCAATTTAAACAAAACCTGAAGCACGCTGTTGCAGTAACACGTGTTTCCAAAATTCTCGAGTCCAAAATATCTCTCGCCTTCGGGAAACTGATCGCCCAATGCTTTCTCAAGTTTCGAACCCGTAGCTCCCATCTCACTGCATTCACCCAAATTCACTCTTCAATTACGTAATCATATAACTTTGTATGCCCAATCATAAAAAAAAAATCCTTTTTTTCGTCTATGATTGAATTATCCAGCCCTCGGCGTATTAGCTCACAAAAGCGAATCTAACAAGTCAAAATTAGAATCGAAACCAATCAAGTAAAAGGGGGAAATAGATTTTATTGTGTTTTCCTATTGGCAAAATTGGAGAAAATGACAGGCTAGGAATATCCGTAAAATGGGGAATATACAGCGAGGAAGATCCAACGGGAAGAAGGAAAAGATGGATGAAATGGAAAACCAAACTGTTTAGGCAACTCCCTCTCGTCGTAGGGGATGTGGATTAAATGGGCTTTTCTAAACCGGTAGTAGAGGCCCATTGGGCCTTATAATAGTGACCCAATTAAGTTCTACCGTCTCATGCCAACCAAAAGCAAAAGCGGCAGATTAATCCCCAGTGGGGTCCACAATCCATTCAAAAAGGAAAACCAAATATCAACTTCACTAAAAAAATCAACCTTGAATATGAAAAGCGTTACGCGTGTTGTGTTGTTTGTTGACATACAAAATAAAATATTAGACTTCGCCATTAGGTTATTGAAGAGCTACATACCAACTTGCCACAATTATTACATATGACCTTAAAGAACTTGAGACTCGTGTCGTACAACTAAACTAAACCCCAAAAGAATAGAAAACCCACATCGGATTTCAAAATTGAAGACTTGTTGTTGAACGAACAAATCACAAAATACCAATATTTAGTTGACCCCCAGAGACAGCGATGGCATCAAATTCCTCAAGACATCAGAAGAAAGAAATGTCCAACAAATCGTCAGCATCAGCGTCATGGTTCAGCTTCACCTCGACGAGAAACTCGTGCTTCAGGCGCTCCTTTTCCTCCTCCGGCCTAAGGCCCACCACCACAAACCTCGGCGACGGCACCGTCATCCACTGCTGGGCACCCAAAAGCCCCAAACCCACGAAGCCCAACCTCGTCCTAATCCACGGGATCGGAGCCAACGCAATGTGGCAGTGGAACGAATTCATCACCTCCCTCTCCTCAAGATTCAACCTTTACGTGCCCGACCTTCTCTTCTTCGGCGAATCGTACACCACCAGGCCGGAGAGGAGCGAATCCTTCCAAGCACAGTGCCTCATGAGGGCCGTGGAGGGCCTAATCACCACGAGCGGCGGCGGCTCTGGGAATAATAGCACGAAGGTGAGCTTGGTGGGTTTGAGCTACGGCGGCTTCGTGGCCTACCAAATGGCGGCGATCTACAGGGAGAGGGTCGAGAGGGTGGTGATCGCCTGCGCCGGCGTGTGTATGGAGGAGAGCGATATGGAGAGAGGGATGTTTCGGGTGAAGACTGTGGATGAGGCGGTGGAGATCTTACTCGCTAGGACGCCGAGTAAGCTCCGGGAGCTTATGGTCTTGTCTTTTTACAGACCGGCGAAGAACGTGCCTTCGTGTTTTCTTTCCGATTTCATCGATGTGGGTTTTTGGCTCTGAGATGACTGATTCTCTTACATGGGCACGTGTTTAATTTTCTGTCTCTCAGCTTATTTCGATCTTTGTATATGAATGTCTTTTGCATCAGGTGATGAACACGGAGAACTTTCAAGAAAGAAAAGAGTTGATTTATGCTCTGCACAATGGGAGAAAGCTCTCTGATCTGCCTAAGATCACTCAGGTTTCTCTTCTTCAGACATTTTTTTTTTCTCGTTCCTAACACTTTCTCTGTCATCTTTTTTCTTACGATTTGTTTACACAACTCTCTTTGTTTCAGCCAGCTTTGATCATCTGGGGAGAACAAGACCAGATATTTCCTGTAGAATTGGCTCATAGATTAAAAAGGTAATCTTTTTTTTTTTCTTTTTCAGTCTTATGCTTCATTTTGCTCTAAACCACAAGCTTTGATTGTGAGTTCACCTTTTGCTGCAGGCATTTGGGAGACAATTCGAGTCTGGTAATAATAAAAAAGGCGGGGCATGCAATAAACATGGAGAAGCCCAAAGAATTCTACAGACACATAAAGTCATTCCTCACTACTATGCCTGCTAATAATAATCCTCCTCATGAGCTCAAGTGCAATGGAAACAGCAGCAAAGAAGCGTAAAGATGTGTTATCTGAGTTCACCAAGAGTTTCTGATTTAATTTAAGTGTAGCAAATAATACATACAGAGCAGCAGTGTATTGTCCTCTTATCTACATCTTAAAGAATGTGAACTGATTACTGTAAGAATTAGTATGCTTCCGTTGATGTAATAAGATCCGATTAACTAGCAGAGACCACATCTTTGAGCAAAGCCTCCAAATCAGCCAATCTGACCGTAAAACCCGTCGTGTAAAAGACGAGAATTATTGAGCGAAGGAAAATCAAAAAAGTATTTTTCTTACGTGACATTGCTCAAGTCGGGGTATGTTGCTACTGCTTCCTTAAAATCCTGTTGCAGAAAAAAAATAATAGGAAGAAACAACGTAACATGGGTCAAGAACAAAGAATGTTTATCTATCCTCTTCAAGGTTAGAAAACCTGATTAGCTGTTGATGATGTGTAAGAGATGACACAAGACATTCCTGCTCCGGTTGCAGCCTTCATCGAGTCATTGAGCTCGTTAATACCATCAAACTTGGTCCAAAGCACGAGTGAGTGAAGCTTTAAAAAGACGAACCTGAAGTCCAATGACGCTGTCTTCGACTACCAAGCAGTTCTTCTCCAACACACCCAATTTCTGAGTAATTTGAAGAAGAAAAAAAGAATGTTAAAATCAAGTAAAAAGGGAGTGATGATTCATGATATGCCTAAGAATGATTAGATTAGTAACCTTGGAAGCTGTAATATAGATTGAAGGATCTGGCTTCTTCTCCTTAACATCATCACCTGTAAAACAAGAATAAGCAAGAAGATCATTTTCCAAGGCAATAATAGATAAGTACCTGAAATGATCTAATGGTGTGTGTATTCTTACCTGCAAGGAAGCAATCAAGGCCACGGAAACGATCCTATATTCATGTAAAAGAAAAAGAAACAACCAATTTAGGACATAGTGGTGTTGGCAAATCTGCTAACCGAAGAAATAATTATGTAGATTTATTCTTCTTTTTTTCCTCACCAAGCCAATCAGATTTTCCAGACACAGAATAACTGAGCTCTTTGTTGCGGCAGAGCAAACTGCCAACTTCTTACCCTGAGATTAAGATAAGATATGGGGCCTGTTAGAAAATGAACGAAAAGCTTAGCTTTGCTAGTGATTGTTGCATGATCACTAAATCTTACAGAAGCTTTTGCTTCATCCATCAATCTCAAAACCCCAGGTCGAGGCTCAACCTGCTCCTCACAAATTCAAACCTCTCTTAATTGAGATGATGGCATTATTAATGACAATGTAAAATTCAAGAAAAGATTTTTAAATCATCAACTTACAGTTCCTGATTTGATTATCTCTTTGTACCTCTCTGTTTTCCAATCCTGAAGAACATCGATGAGTTTAGCTCTGTCTTCATCACTCTCCGGCGCAGAAGCAAAAACGGTGGAAGTGGGCCAACCATGTTCTTTAAAATACCTTCAAAATACGAACAATTTTCAGCTCCAATTGCGCGATTAAAGAAAGGACTCACAAACACAATCACAGAAGAACAAAAAAAAAACATGCCATCTCATCTTGGGTTTTCCACCGCCGATGAGATTCTGCAGCTCATCGTAGAACTCAGGGTCCCAGTTCAGCGGCGACCCAGAATCGTCTGGGCATTGAACGTTGAAATGCGTGAAGGCGTCGTTGTAAGCTTGGCGATGAAGATGCTCCGACTCTAATATAACGCCATCGCAATCGAATATGAGAGCTTCGAGTGCGCGCGGCGACGACGAAGCCGTGACTTTGAGCGGCCTGAATGTGTTTATACTGCAGATTCTCGAAGGTGTGGCGGCGATGTTACCGGCGCGTGGCTTGAAGCGAGGGGTGACTACGGACGATGAGAAACACAGCGAGGACGTTGAGAGGTTGGGACGTGGTACGAGTAGGGAAGCCATTGCTTGGCGAGAGAGAGAGAGAGAGAGAGGGGCAGTGTGTGGCTATGAGTGAGCTTTTGAGGTTGTCGTTACAGTTTCCAAATTCCAAAGAATGTGATGTTAGTCTTTATACGATAAATAGGCCCATTAACCGACTTAACTGGGCCTACACGAACACACCGGCCCAATTAGGATATAGGGCTAAAACTGACATTTTTGACCACAGGTTGCTTACGTAACTAAATATTGAAAGTCAAACTCGTTACAGAGAGTGAATCTAATATAATCTCTAATCTATTATGACACGCGTCGTATTAATTTACAGTCAATTTTTATTTCCAAAAGCATTACTGGTCCTCTGTCTCTATCAAGTCTTGATTTAGCAAGAAATGAATGCAATGTTTTAGTATTTCATATCGTATAATATGACATAAAAATATCAAGATTTGAGCTTTATATGCGTATAATGAAGTACATAATATTAGTAAATTAAATAAAAAGAGGTGCGAAAAGAGCAAGAGAAAGAACAGTATCTCATATATATTCATATTAATCTCCATAAATTCCATGACTATGAGAAAGAAAGAAAAAAGAGAGAAAATTGGAGCTAATATACAATTTGTTCGTCGTCGTCGTCCCTGCAATTAGGGACCGTAAAAGTTGCCATCACATATACATTTCCATCCTAACGGCTTGTAATTGGAGTACCTGTTGCTGCTCATCAAATTAGGTGATTGCGTGGACAATTCGAAGGAATTTACGGGCAGCTGAACCGGATCCGTACGTGTCGGATCGACCCGGTGGTGACTTGGCACGGTGGGGACTTGCGCGGCCATGCAGGGGTGGCACTGGTTGCACTTGTTGTGACAGCTCGGCGGCGTTGAACCTAATCTCATATCCTCAGCCACCGCTAAACCCTATTACGAAAGCATATGAATTAAATACACAGAGAGACACAACACTATAAATAACAACCCGGATTAAGTAAAAAGAGCTTCGACTGAAAAACACACAAACACAAACACGCTTACAACGTGTGTTTCTCGGGGTTGAAGACGACTCAAGCAACATAAAGGACGAGAGGAGTGAAGAAGGAGAAGAAATATAATTATATGTTGGCGATAATCTTTAGGACCCAAGCTATTTAGAAGCATATGAAACTCGACTGATCTAGTAGATGAACAGTTGAATTATTTTCTTCGTTTTTTTTTTATATTCAAAAAGCTTATGGGTAGCTGTAAGAATTCTTGAGAAGTTTCACAGGTTAGAAAGATGATAGAAAGCTGTAGTGGTGCAAAGCACAAGAAAACGAAAAATAATGGAAGAAACTGTAATTGGCTTGGCCATTACGAGCTGTGAGGAAAGTGGTAGGTCCTCTCTACTACTATCAGAAAAATCAATTTCATGAATATTATAAAAGTGTATATATAATATATATATTTTATAAATTAATTTATGCATATGTGCACCGAGACTATTGTTATTTATTGTCCTCATTTATAATCCCAATCACGGGGAGCTTATATCGGAGCCAATTGTTCAATAGTATTTATTTTCACAGATTAATCAAGAAAATAGAGATGTGAACGTGCTTATTAAAAAGGAAAAGAAAATAGAGATAGGTGGATGGGTTTTGGTAGATGTAATAATAGCTTCTGTACGAGCATGCATTAATAAATGCCAATGTATATATTATCCGTACTCATATCACTTCTGAATATCTGTTTGCGCAAAAATCAACAGATTTTAATTACAGAGAATAATGATAATATATATATCACCATCAATATAATGATAATGATAATATATATATATATATACATATATCTCAGACTAGGCATGAGTTGAGTCTTGAAGAAGGCAGAGTACCTCAAGAAAGATCTTGCATGACTTGTAAGAGTTAAGACCGATCCCCTGAAAATCTCTAATCTCAATCACACTCACCTGTAATAATTGAAGGTCAACCTTGTGTTTAATTATTAAAAAAAAAAAACAATCTTTATTAGTCAGCGTTTCAAAATATATTGCACTGTGTAATGAATTGGAAAGATACGGTGTGGACCAGTACTATACTACACTGGTGGCCCTTTTCTCTATCTAATCCTCATCTTCACAAGTGGACGTATGAAGATAAATCAAATCCCATATTTTAATTAAAGAAAAAAGGGTAATGACAATAAGGGAAACATGATACTCACTGCATTTGCTGCAATTTTGATTTTTGAAGCTGATGCTCTTATTTTAAATCTCTCATAGAGTTTGAAAATAGTGATCTTCGATATTGCGTCTCATCGCCAATCACCGGCGGCACGTGCCACGTCCCGAGAGGCGGGCCCCATTTTTTCCCACCTAATTAAGTTGATCAAATTCAAGACGGTGTAAGCATGGTAATAATCCCAGATTTATCTGTGTAATGAAATGAGTAATGAGCAAAAAAAAAAAAAAACCTTCTTTCGTTGCTTCTTCGCATCTTTTCTGGTATTTTGTCCACAGTTCAGGGTCCAGTGCTCTCGATACTCGATGGTACTCTTCTTCAGCTTCAGATATGAATTTTGCCTGTCGGGTTTATTACAATCACCAGATATTCATTGCATAATGTAGATTCAGTACAAAAAAGGCATATATTTCAAGATTATTTGATGCTAACCATCATGATTGGCCCTCCAGAGGCTCCGAAACATTTGACAAACATCCGCAGGATGTTGAAATTATTCTTCGCCACGTCGTCCTAATTAAAGCAAAAAAAATAAAAAACACGTATGGTGTTAACTGGCACCAACAAGAGGACATTGTGATAAATGAGAGCCTACACACCTCATAATCAAACCTGAGAAGAGATTTTCCTTGATTTTCAGAAAATGAAGCTTTTGTTTTGTGCTTCCCACATGCAAATGTTAATTCAAAGAATGCTCAGATATCTAACAACGAGCTTCATAATATAATATCTGTCTGTGTGTGTAAATGTCACTTACAAGTCATCTGATATTTCCACTAGCAGTTCCGAGATCGAGAGAAACTCCATATGCAACTCATTCACCTTTAGAACACATTATATTAAATTTGACCGATCAGCTTAAAGAATGAGAGATGCTTTGGAAGTTTGTATATTTTGTAAAGGGAATACATACCTTTTCTCCTCTGAGTTGATAAAGTAGAAGGTTTAGCACTCTATAATCAAAAGATTTCAGATGAATGGCCCTCTTCGCATCTTCAATCGATATCTACTCAAAGCATCTCTAGTTAAAACCGAAGCATTTGATCTCTGCTCTAAATGTATTAATAGAAAAAAAAAACACCGCCAAAGGCCTCTTTACCTCCTTGTTGCTCATCAGGCAATAACATAGTTTCCTCTCCAAAGACCAGTATTCTTCTCCACTCTTCAGCTCTTCAGTTATCCTAAAAGTGTATAGATAGCTCTGTAATGCCAGATTCTGCAGCTGGACAGAAAATTGAAGTTGAAACCAAATGTGTATATAGATGCGTTTTCTTCACCTTTTTGAAGCAATCCCATGATGTTCCAGCACATTAAGGAGTGGTCTGAAAGGATCATTACACAAAACCCTTGCATGTGCAGAAGAAGAGAGATCGATAGCATCGTCTCTAGGAAATTCGACCAGTTTCTCGTTAAAACCATCCAACTACATCATCACATGAAAATTAGAATAAGACAGTGATTTACAGGCAAGGTTTGTTTTATCAGTTCCTTTCAAGTTGCCCTTGAAATAATAAAGTCGCAGGTTTAAATTTCAGAACAATTTATTACCTGATAAATGTAACTTTCTGCGAATGAAAGCAAGGGCAGATATCTGAAAATCGAATGGGGCTGGTCCGTCTCCATACCGTGAAACATGAAATATGACCTGCACTGTAAAGGTGGAGCAATACAGTAAATGATGATGAATTCATAAAGTTTCAGAGCAAAGATAAAGCCTCGTAAGAGAACGAGCGACAAGGAAATTATATATATAAACTACAGTCAACCGACATAAAATGACTTACAAAATCCTCTAAAGTAGAATTTGAGCGAACCATCGAATCGACCCCAATCAAAGCAACGTCATCATCATAGAATTGGAACCCCAGCACATAATCATGTTTTCCATCCGCACCCCGCAATTCTATATTCTCTGATTGGTTGAAATCTGCAGACGATTGAGATTCAGAACAACAACATAATTTAGTAACGCTTCGAGCATCTTACTGTATATGTTAAACATATTTAGTCTTTGACACAAAAAAATCAAGAAGATGATTTGAGTAAAAGCTTAAACTCAGCAGTAGAACGATTGAACGAACCATGATCTACTTTGCCACCTTCCTCTTGCAACTCATCCCGAATTAGTAATGTCGATATCTAGGTAATAAAAAAACAAAAAGGAGGGAATGCGAAAACTCAGATGGTGCTTATTACACTAATCGGGAATCGAATTGAAACCATATTGAAAAGAAACCTAGAATAGTATACAAACCTTAGGCATGTGTTTAGAAATCAATTGGCATTTGGAGGCAATATCAAGCTCGGCGCAAGGGTTCATCTTTCAGGAAAAAGAAAATAAACAAAAAAGCTGTACCTTCAGCATCCGTGTCGCGTTGGATTGGAAAGAACAATGAAAGTATAACCCAAATAACAAGAAAAATAAAAATTGTGGTAGGGAAGATATATTTACAAGAAAGCAAGTGAAATCAGCAAGGAACCTCAGCGACTGAGGATTTGTCGCGAAAATTCCGACAGAGCCCAACGAATGAATGGTCTTCTGTATTTGCTCAAGCTTCTCAAGCCCGTCCATTGAAGATCCTCTGTTCTTTCACAATAAAAAAGGCTTCCGCTTCAACAACATTGTTCAGCGAAGATGATCCTCTGTTTCTCACCTTGGGTTTTTACTATTTGTTTTTCTTTCTTCCCTTTTCGGTTATGAGCAGTGAAAACTCGCCGCCAATGACGACGTTTTCTGCTAGTAATAAATGCACTAGACACTAGTCAATTTCCGATTCTCAACAAATAGTAGTTGGAAATAAAATATCACTTCATAAAATTCTGCCTACCCAACAACGTTTTCAACAGATTCTTATGCAGTAATAAATTGCCAAAACCACAAGGAAAACACAATTGGGAAACAAGAACTGGCATCCATAGTCGTAGAAATCGAGATTTAGCATCTAACATTCATCACAGAAAAGTTTCAGTTCAATCAAAGATTTGATGGCGTCTCCATCATGCAATCGTCTTCCAGTTTAGAACCCTTTGAATCTTCTTCTGTAACAGCAGCCTCTGTAATAACAGAGGGACTTTCATCATCATCCACAGAAGAAACAAGCATAGCCACTCTCTCTAACAGCTCCCGGCAGTCAATTTCAGTCACCATCACCGATATGTTACTTCTACCTTTCCAGCAACCAATAGCAATAGCCTTAGAAGAATCCTCTGAGTCTTCGACTTCTGTAATTAGTTGCAAGAAAAATAAAAATAGTCACATAATATTAAAAGCAAAATGGTAACAAGAATGTGGATGCTACAAACCTCTCCTCAGAACCACCACGCAACAACCTGCCAATAGCTGAGAAGCCTTCTCACGAAATTCGGGTTCAACAAAATCTGCCAATTTGATGCTTTTGTACTGCAGCAGATGCTTGAAGTCAATAGGAGATGCGTGTAAAATCTGCTTAGTTATGTGTGGTAATATGAGTGGTAACCCTTCTGATGATATTCGGAATATGCAGGGCGCTGATGCTCCATCTTTCGAGGTTTGCCTTTCCTGTGATTTCATAAATGATTATTGCAATGAAACATATATGATAAAAAAAAGGATCATTTTTCATGGTTTGGTTTAAAAAGAAGATAAAAGGGTTCAGAGAAAATAGAGGCTCACAAACATCTTTAGCCCCACTGAGGCTATCTTAAGCTGCTGCCCTGCTCGAAAGTTCAAGTTGAGAACTTTCTTCACCGAGTCTGATACGTAGTAGATTCTCTTCACGTGGTTCATATCGCTATTCCTAGTGATGAGGTTCTCTTTCAATGGAAAAGAATCCTTGATTCCATAGAATTCGATTATCCTCTCAACAACAGAGGCCTCTTTGTAGAAGATAACAGGGTCAACTCCTCTCCATCGACCTTGAATTTGAAGCTTTCTTTTCCCAGTAACAGCATTATCACCGTTTTTCGCATCAATCAAAGGTTCTTGTTTTGGCCCGTCTTCTTCGTTCTTTAAGTCTACCTTATTTTGGTCAGCTTCTAAAGGAACTGTTTCACCAGCTGTACTATCATTATCAAGTAAGCTGCTATCGAGAATTGCTTCAAGCATTTGAACATCTTTTTCAGTACCACTTGACTCGATATCATGAGCATTTGTGTCCTCCTCTTTGAGTATCTCTGACTTCAACTCTTGAGTCATCGCATGCTTCTTACCAGAGGCTGAAGGTGCTGTGATGACAAAAGAAAAGACCGTGGGTACCAAAATTAGACCAGAGATTATGCACGGGGAAACAAAAAACCATGCATATTGTGTAAGAAGTGTTCATATACGAGCTTGAAACTTACGAGGTAGGGAGGATAGTTTGTTAAACACCGCAATAAAGAAAGCTCCAGAATTTTGATCATGAGGGACTATCCTCATGCATCGTTCCAAGGGCAGATCCGACATTTCAGCCTCAATATTGCACTGTGTAGCTACTGAATCCTCTGCATTATCTTTGCAGTCCCCTACGGTTTCTGTGGCACGATCACTGTCAGATGTCGCCTCAATAGGTTTTCCAGAAGGAAACATGCCTTGTAATACTACGGATCTACGATACTTGGGGATATCTTTGTAAGAAGGGAACCACATCCCTTTATCACGAACCTGCACATCAAATATTAAAATGCTCGGAAGAGAATCAAATATAAAATAAAATGGTATCCAAGTGACAAGTGTTGATTAGTGATAATATGTACGAATAATAACTAACCTTCCACTTCTTAAGACCTGGGCGCCTAGTAAGATTTGGAAGCTCAGAAGAGACATCAACGAGCTCGATTAATTCTCCACATCTCCTCAAAATCTGAAGATAACAAGTCATTTAGCATTTATAAAAATCCAACTAAACGAATTAAAAATCCATATCTAATATAGGACATATCTACCTCAGCAACAACAGCCTCGTTCTCCACTGGATTCATTGAGCAAGTGGAGTATACCATCCTTCCACCAACTTTAAGCAAAGCTAAACCTGAAATGATCATATGAGCAACATAATGAATCGCGTGTCTTAACAAATTAATAAATAGATAATGTTTGTTGGGATTTCAGACATTGAGGAAATACTCTGTTTGACAGGTGAAAATAAACAGATATAAAAAGGTACCTCGCATAGCTATTTGAACTTGAAGGCCGTAAAGACCATTTCCCATTCCCGTGTTCCTGCACAGAGAGAATTATGATGTAAGAAGTGAACGAAACAAAATTTCAAAATTTAATGGGAAAACTGTGAAGTAAAAGTCATTACCATCTCCTCCAAATATCGGGAGCTTTACGTAAAGTGCCATCGCCACTGCAAGGGACGTCACAGAGGACACGATCAAATTGAAGCTGACTAATGCTATCCTCCTTAACCAAGTCACCATTCCTACGCAAATGACAGCTTGGGAAGTGTTGGGCTTCATGATTTGTAACAATCAAGTTGGCTGTGCACATTCTCTTTGTTTGATGAATTAGAAGATTGCATCTTTGGACATCAAGATCATTTGCCATTACCTGAATAAGATCATAGGTTATAGTATAAAATAAGGTCTTCTAAGATTATAATTAAGAAATAAAAAAGAGAAATCTTACCAGTCCACTGGGCAAAGTCCCTGAGGGTGTTAGTTGGTATATCATCTCTAGTAGCTGAAATGTTTTAGAGCCAGGTGCCGCACACACTACACAGTGTACAGAAAATTTAATGAACAGATATCGCGTTATCAATTTCCATTTTCTGAAATATTAACATTGGTGAAATTTCAGCACTTCTTTTTTGCTAAAAAGACATAAATGGTTGATGTAGCTTACTGTCAAGAACAAAATGGTCTGGACGTACATCGAGGAACAGTGGAGGAACCTGAACCACAGATAAACAAGTGGAAATTAGCACATACAAGCATATTCTCATATTGCAAATGAAGTGAATGATGCCCACCATGCTAACAGCTTCTTGCCTTGTGATATTCCCAATCTCATTTTCTAGCTTCAAGAACTCATGAAACCTGAAAATGGTTATGAAAAAGCAATTACAATAAACTGGCATGATCTAAGTCTATCAGAATGAGAAAGACACGGCATCTCAAACATACAAAAAATAGCTTTTGTCTGAACATTTTGACTTTTTGAGTGAAAAGCAAACTCCTTACATTATGCCGCATCGCGATGCTAAGAGAACTATTACAGCATGAATCACCTACCTTTCAAGTGTCTGATTTTTGCGCAACTGGTTCCGAGAAAAATTTGACTGCCAAGCAAGGTTATCCGGGTACCATGGTAATGGTTTTATTGCCTCCACTTCACTTCCATCCTCATCCTATTTAAGATAGAGAGTAAGATCAAATTAACAGCAACCAAGAAGGCAGAAGCAATAAATCTCTACAGTAGTTTGGTTCATAGCATATATCAATGGCAGATCTGAAACAGTTACCTCTCCTTGAATAGATTTCATGAAATCATTCTCCATCTGTGATCGAATATCTTCATAAAATGGGCTACTGCAAGATTAGATCAATAATGTGAATCCGACCATTAAATGATTTTAAACATCGAAATGAGAAGAAACATAAGGTAATGTAACTCAGCCCCGGAATAATAATGGTGCAAAATCACCAGCAACTACACTTGCCTCTTATGCAACATAAGCAGGTTTAGAGGATCGAGACAAGTTAAGTAAATAAACCATGCAAACAAAGGAGAAATAAAATTGAAAACACGTGAGCAAGAAACCGCATGGAAAGAATCAACCGCCACGAACCTTGAGTTGATTCTGAAAGCAGAAGGAAGCGGTTTCCTCAGGCACTCGATGAATGTATCCCATTCTTCGGGACCACAAACGCCTTGCTCCTACACAAGGAAATGATACAACCAACAAAACACGCAATTTCAAACACTTCCTTTCTAATCACTTGAGAATTAAAACGGTAAACAACATGCTGGCTACACTAACCTTGTAATACTCATCGAAAGAGGGGTTCTTCGTAGCGAGTGGCTCCCAAGCTCGATTACCACCTCCGTTGTTACTGTTAGGATCCTCAGACGTGGCGGCAGCTGACTCGCCGGACTTGGGGCGTTTCCAAACATTTTCTCTGCTCTGATGGAAGTGTTTCCTCTGCGTTCGAGACCTTCCTCTGCCTCCCATTTTTCAAATTCTTTTGTGCTGTGAAGTTTCTTTGATTGGGTGCCGCTGCCGAAGAAATGGAAGGAAGAAAAAAGGCCGTATCTCTCTGCAAGGAGAGTGAGGAGGACTAATGAAGAGCAGACGAGAGTAGGTCTTGGGTTTGGGCCTACTAATGGGCTTGAGGTAATGTAAATAATAAAGTTAAGCCCGCTAGAGCCCAAATGAGTCCTGAAGCCCTAAGACGAGAGTAGGTCTCGGGTGGACATGCAATTTTCTTTGTCATCAATTTAATTTCATTTTATTTCAAGCGTTACTCGGAGTAAATATAGGGTTCTATTATTCACACCCCCTTAAACCCCCTAACTCATACGAAGATATTAGTATTCATCATGGCTTATATGGTCCAATATGTATAGCAAGTGTAATCTTTTGGCGTATCAGGAAGGAATTAGGATCGATTTGAGCACAGGACTGGAGCAAACAATAGAACTTTGGCTAAAAGAAGAAACCTCATAACAAGACCAAAACCTAATTTACAAGATGGGATAAGTAAATTAAATAAAAAAAATCGCGACATACATCACTACAACATAGAAGAGAACAAACGAAAACCACAGTTACATGTGCTGATAAAATAAGCTACTGAATTCTTTGAGATGCACACTCAGCAGCTTTTAGCACTCACAACCAGGTAGGTATTAATTACCCTTTTGGGGGTTTTCAATGTACAAATATATTAAAAAGTATATCATTTGCCAACTGTAACTAAAAGCTGAAACAATCTGTAACCTTGAGGTGATTCACAAGTCGAATTATTGCAGGCTGTACAGCTTCGGAGTTTGCAGCCATCGAACTGGGAAGTTCCGGTATGCAAACAGGAAAATACCGGCGGCGGTCATCTTCCTCATGAGGACCGCGAAACAGAGTTAGGGCAGCTCGGCAAAAAACAAATCTGGAGACAGAAAACAATCGTCTCAACAGTATTATTGCAGAAAAATTAATGACCTTGTTTTATAGACAAGATCTATATTTCTAGTGCAATGATGCTTGAGAAAGAGAAGCAGCACTTACCTAAGAATAAGCCTCCGTAGAAATGGATCACTCAGAAGCTGAGCCCAGGCAAGATCTAGCCCTCTTGAAGTACAGAGGATCTCTTCCCATCCAGATAACGCATTTGAGACAAGACTCTCTGTGCTGCTGTACGTTTCCTGAGGGGAGAAAATCATACAACAGATTTAAGCCAAATGATGTTCGGTGGAGACTAAATTTAGTTAGTTGTTAGACTTACAGGGTCATCGTTGCCCAAGTTATTATAATCAACTAATTGGCAGAAAGCCTGCAAAGGATCGGTGAGGAAGAAGGTGAACTGGCTTCCTCCTTGTGTTGTCGAGCTCGGGTTCTTGAATGATGGCTTCAATGGAGAAAGAAATAGTGCCGCAGTTTCACCCCTTTCTGCACCATGTAGAACCTGCAAAAAACAATGCATGCATGTGAAAGACTGCTTGCTACAACTCTGCAAAATTGTCATTTGTGCTTCATAAACTTATAAAGAAAGGCTTTCACTAGTCCAGAAAAAATGTGACTTTACGTGCTCAACAATTTGCAAGTTGCTGATGGAACCAGAATTTACTCCCCAAATCGATGTGGTAACCCTAAATTGCCTTTTGATAAGTTAACAAATCACTAACAAACCTGCCTTGAATGCATGGCTGGTATCACTATCTATAATTAGGAATAGTGGACGTCTCGTGAAAGGGATTATATCGCCAGGGAAAAGGCTATTTGAACCTGCAGCATAAACATAAATTTCTAAGCTAAAATGCAGTAAAAACCCACAATGCAGGGGAAACACTAATTTCATTCTGTAAAACCCCTACCTCCACCTCTGCTAGGACCCAAAACAAGGCCATCCTCGTAATACTGATTGGTGTTCCCGTTGGCAGTAATCTGCTTTTCACGGAAACCATTAGTCTGTTGGCGATAATTGTGGGCCGGGGAATTTAAGATAGAGCTTTTTCTTGATGTTGCAGAGCTGTCCGTTTGTGAAGTACTGCATTGACCAGAACTCCCTGTACCCATGGCATAACGTTTTCGTCAAAGATCAAACACATATTCAACTCAACTCTCAATTCCATAAGCAATCAAATCCAAGTTAAGGAAACCTGATGCTGATAAGTATAGTAGCAAAACATTGTCTGGTGGAAGCTGCTCACAAACCGTGGCAATCACCTGCAAGTAAGTACATCAGCAACAGATCATTACGATCAAAAAACTAAATGAATAAGAAAAAGGGTGTACTGTGCATCTAAACATTCCACATGCCGACATTGGGTTTCGATAAATGGAAAAGAGTTAACTTTTATCCAAGATCTCATCTTACCGCAATTAACTGCGTAACAGCTGGACGGTAGAGAACTGCCTTTTTTGGATTAGGTGGCAAATTTGGATCTGTCATATCTGCCATCAAATTTATGTCTATTAATCCTGATGAAAGAGAATGATCGGATATTCCACCATTCTCCGCAGGTTCAACGGGAGCTTTTTGGTACATCGATCCACTGGGTTCCCATTCCAAACATTGCATCATTCTGAAATTGTCCAAAGTGAGCTCTGCAAATTTCACCTGGAACGTCCATTTTTACTATTACTTCAAACTATACGGTTTTCCAACAAAAAAAAAATTCAATTAGACACTGAAATACTAACCTCATTCTTGTGGTAACTAGCGAGCACTGCATCGTCAAACTTCAGGAGTCTCTTGGCGTGAAACCTCGCAACATATGGGAGCGAAGTTGGGTACGAATCAAGATACGTGGTATATCGGAATGGCCTAGCATTCAGCACGTCAGGTTCAGCTCTTGTGAATCGTGAAATTTCTTGCACAACCAGCTTCCATTCTCTGAAGTTTATGTCCTGGTGACAAAATCTTTATACAGTCGGTTCGTAATTAACTGAAAAGCAAAGTCCACAAATCTAGTAAAGCTATGTCAATGTCTTCTTCTTTGTGGCCTGTGGGAACATATTTCTGTATTGTAAAACAGAGATCCTAATGATTGATCGTATCATCTAACACCAACTTGTCTGAATAAATGTGAAAAACAAGTTAATTGATTAATAAAAAAAGCATCATATGGTAGACATGGCTTTCATAAATTGCAATCATCACCCGCAAGCGTCATATTTCGTGTCTTAAATTTCAACACCAGGGGAATCAATCTCAAACAGGTTCGTGTCTTAAATTTCAACACCAGCAAATCAAAGGCACGTATCAACCAAAGCAGCAGCAATAATAACAAAATGATTTCTGTACCTTAAAACTAACTCTACTCTCCTCGAGCACCTCCTTAAACTTCTCAACTACCAACTTCACCGTTTCAATTCTCCTCATAATCAACGCAACCATCAGAAACCTAGCGTAGAACCTCAATTCCTTAAACCTCACCCCACGGTCCTTCCACGATCCATCAAAGTACCTCCTGCTATAAATCGCTTCATAGAATATACAGGCCTCGAGCAAAAATCTCATCTCGCTGGTCCTCAGGTACTGATTGAAGTACAGTTGACCGATCCTCGACGCGATCTCGCCGATTTCCCATCGTTGAAGGCCCGAATCGACGAGTTTCACCCGATTCAGCTGTTGGAACTTCCACAACTTCATGTAGGCCTTGAAGACCTTGTGGTAGAAATGCGAGTACTGCGGATTCGTGGTGGCGTACGGATGCAGAGGCGCGTCGCGGACACGGGCGAACTTTCGCTCCGCGGCTTCGCAGTAAGCGCGGAACGTTTTCGGGATACCGTCGTCTCTGGACATTGGGAGGAGTAATTCGTAGCTCAAGGAGTCATTGCTGGTCGGAACAGCGAAAGAGAAGGAAATAAACGTGCGAATCCACCTTGTGAAGTATGAGCTGGCAAAATAGGTAGCGCAAGGCCAATTCCTTTGTGGTTTGAGCTGAGCTAAGGCTTACGCTGGTGATGCGGTGGTGATTCGGCGGCGATGCGGTGGTGATTACGAGGCTTGAGTGGTGAGAACTGTTTGGGTTAGGTTTGCAGTGCTAGATTGATGAGTAAGTCGCGCGCGCGTGCGCTTCAAGCTTGGCGTTGATTGATTATCAAGTCGCTACACGCACTATTTCATTGTAGGCATAATACTAAAAAGCGCTCATGTTTGACTAACGTTTTAACCACATTATTTATTCGCGAGTATTTTTTAGTTTGTTTAGTAAATGTCAAATAATAAATATATTTATTTTTTTATTTTTTATTTTTGCCTGCAAATAATTGCGGTTTCGTACGTCTCAATTATTGGTATTATAATTATAGACAGCAATTAATTGGTGTAAGAAACCAAATGAAAAAAGCAATTTGGTGAGCTCACAGCTAAACGTCGCTGTCGTTACAGCATTGTTCTATTTCATTTATGGAGGAACCGGTCATTATTAAAATAATAAATTCAATCAATATCTCGTCACGGCACCACAATATATTTTACTTTTTTTTATTTGGAACGATTTGACTATATCTTATATTTCATGCATGAGACACAATGTGTGTTGTGTCTGAATTTCATTTAAGAAATAGTAAATATTTCTGGACTTGGGATGCAATCAGACGATGATTATAGTTGACTTGTAGTAGACAGGAAAATAAAGTTGGCAAGCATACAATTTCGTGTCATAATTGTTTATTACAAGTCATGTGCAATGGTGCATGTCCGTTGAATCATATGCTTGCTTTCCCGTTTTCCTATGTTCTTGATCCAATCAATAAAGGCGAAACCTTTTTGGCTTTAATTTATATCAAGTTCGCTCCAAGAAAATTTAATACTTCCCTAACTAATTCTATTTAAAATGATGATCAACTATTTAAAATGATTAGATAAGCGTTCCTAAGTGCTGCAGAGTTAAATAAATTTCGATCTTAAAGCAACAAAAATATAATATCTCAATCTTAAAGTAGATATAAAAAATACCTTTTCTTTTGGGGGGTTCTTAGTGGCTAAGCAACTTCATTTATTTGAGGATCAAAATAGATGGAGCAATTAATGACAGACATTGAATACCCTAGACAACCTTATTAAGAAAAAACCTCTGTTGTCATCAATTCGGATCTTTTTGTTTTTCTAAACCCTACACTAGCGCTAATTTCCAACTAAGACTTCCAATATATCTTTTTCAGCTTTATAGTTAAGGTTGTAACTTGTATGTCCCTTTTTTCACTGGATTGTGAATTATAAAGGGTAAATTTACTTTCGGTACCATTTGAAGTTTTACCTTCCTGACCAGTACCCTTCCAAGTATTTCTTCATGTTCAGTACCTATTTGCGAAAAATTGTGTGTTTAATACAACTAAACATTGAAAAGACGAAAATAACCCTTCTTTACAGATTCAGTTATACCAACTGGTCTCATTATTATACCAATATATTCAATTATTATACCAACTGTTATCATTGCTATATCAAGTCAAATTTAAGAGTATTTTATCACTATTATACCAAGTGTTCTCATTATTATATTTTTTATTCAATTATTATACCAACTGTTATCACTGCTATACCAAATCAAATTTAAGAGTATTATATTATACCAAGTATTTCCATTATTATATCAGTATATTCAATTATTATACCAACTGTTATCACTGCTATACCAAGTCAAATTTAAGAGTATTATATCACCATTATACCAAGTGTTCTCATTATTATACTAATATATTCAATTATTATACCAAATGTTATCATTGTAATACCAAAAGTATGTTATTATAATATCTGAATTGTTTGGTATACATTCGAATTTATTGGTAGAATAATAAATTTTATTGGTAGAATAATCAATTTTATTGGTATAATAAGCGGTTTTGTTGGTATAATAATCGTGTTTTGTGGTATAATACGCAAAAATCACTTTCATATAATACGCAGAAAATATTTTTTTTGGTATAACAGTTAGTATAATAATTGAATATATTGGCATAATAACGAGAACAATTGGTATAATAGTGATAACATTGGTATAAATGTAATAACAGATGATATAATATTCGTAAATTTGAGTTGATATAAAATTGGAGATAATTTAAATAATATTTATGTATGAAGAAGGGTTATTTTGTCTTTTTAACGCCTTTTAGGTACCTAACACACAATTTTATTCATATAGGTACCTAACTGGAAGAAATAATTCGAGGGGTATTTAAGAGGAAGTTGAAACTTTAAAGGGTACTGAATAGTAATTTATCATATTATAAACAATTTGGTCAAAACTTATAACTCTTCGGTCAAAAAAAAGCAGCTACACAACATTAGCCATACGTACAACATTCACTTGGTCAAAGCCATCTCTTTCGTGTCCCACGATCTCAACAACAGTTCGTCCACAGAAGACAAATTTCTTTACACGATGATCATATGAAAATCTAACAAACAAATACATGGGAATAATCTCTACATAAATATGAATGAAAAATTAATTATTATTTAATGTATTTTATTTCCTTACACTTGACCGCAACATCACCTTGTCCCAAAACCTCTTGATCTTCTTCTTCTTCTTCTTCTTCTTCTGATAATCTCTTGCCACGCCACGATCAACATCACCCGAAGCAAAAGCGACGGATCTGCTCTTCGTCAAGACAAGATCATCATCGTACCCTTTCACAGCTAAATAAATAGAACGATCAAAAGCTTCCGAAGCGACCCTTTGATGCATACTACGAACGGCTAATTTCTTCTTCTTCATCCGAAGAGGGCTTGACGAATCAGAAGAACACGAGGAGGAGGATGAAAAGTTGACCACGGTAGTGCTTGTTCTTGAATAATGTTGTTGACCACCGGCTGCTGTGATTCTTGTGAGCCTCTCCCTTAGACAAAACGGGCAAACGCCCGGTTGTGGGATTTCCTTCGGGTGTTTGATGCATATTTTTTGATTTTCGGACCAAGCCATCGTTTTTATATGTTGCGGCGATGATGATCTCTGATTACTTTTGGGGGCTTTTTATTTGTTATGTTGGATGTGTTCGTGTGGGTGAAGTTTGTATATATAAGGAGAGAGATATTGGCTAACGGCGAGGGAGATTATTTTAGTTTTTAATTGTGTGTATCGTTTTATTTAATTTTCGTATGAAGAGGTTGTCAATTAAGACTTTTGTGCAACAATTGGGACCATGCAAGCGTGTGTAACGACCGACTTTTCGTGGTTTATTGGTTTCTATCAAAATCAAGAAATGGGTTATCGACAGGTGTATGTTTATGTCTTGTGTGTGACAGTTAATATTGGGTTTTAATCTGTATATCATCAAAGTCCCTTCATGGTTTGGTAAAACGTGGTTTTATTTCGTTTATAGCATGCCATTTCGATGTCATAATAAGTCCAAAATAAACTATTAAATTATATTCATCGGTTTAATTTAATGTGTATATATCTATATAAGGCTGAAGCTCCGGCCCAATCTTTATATGGGCTGAAATTATGATGGGCTGCGAATGGCCCGAACCCAAACCCGTTCGGACTAAATCGAATTATTTTATTAAAAAAATTGAATTTCAGCGAATAGTTACGTCTTACGTCATCTGCTTCATTGGACCCTCCCAATACAATGGGCTTGGCCCATCACACGGGCCCAACGAACCAAGTCACCACCATTTAGGAAGGAAATCGCTACTTGCAAGAAAAAGCTAATATAGGTCCCGACATTATACTTGTATTCAATTAGCATCATCGGACAAAAATATTCAATTAGGCAGCTATTTTAATCACAAATATGAATTCATATATTATTATTTGCCGATATATATACAGCATATATTTATTCTCGGACAAATACAGTGGAGTTGTTCATCATTTTGCAGCTGATCCGAGGTTTTGTTCCGATACATGAAGACACATCATGTGAACTAACTTGCGCCGCGTTAAATTAATTTATTAGTAATATTACAGAGATATATCCGTCCAAAGAAAGTCAGTAGTTGGTGTTTCTTAAGCTAAGCTATTTCCCTTCGAATTCTAAATAAAGAGATTTGATGTATGCCTATGTGATTACTATGAATGGTGTGATATCATCAATTCAACGGCTCTGTGTTCGCGTGACGAAGTAGCCAGCTTTACAATATAAAATCAAAACAAATCACGAATAATCTACTTAATTAACTATCAATAATCGTCCAATTATTAATTTGGTGTGATGTGACTTGTTTTTTGATGACATATTTACGCGGGACCTACGCACATGGCTTCCACCTAATATATATAAAAAAATAAAAAGAATCTGGACCCTTGTGTCACTCACAGAATATATATCACTAAAATTTAATTTATAAATCTTTACTCCCTACACGGACACGATTTACGTTATCGACTACGTGTATGTAGTACAGGTGCGATTACTGTAATTTATTCCTTAATGATACTAATTTAATATTTATTGTACTATTTGTTAGATTTTATTTGAAGCAAGATAAATAATAGTAGTAAAAAACAAAATATAAACACAGAAAAAGGTGTTAATAATTAAAAAAGTTTATTATTCCCTGCCTCTTTCGTCAAACCCCACGTGAACTCTGCAACTCAACACTGCAAACTGGCATCCCTTTGTCTCCTTCTTTCTTGATTTCACAGAAAATCTTGTGACCACAATGTTAGTAATGTACTTACTCCTCCACGTCTCGAGCTTTCTAACATCATGGTACTTTTTTTTTTTTTTATTATTTTTATTTTCCGCAACCGATCTTAATATTATCAATTCCACTCGCCGGGATTGTACCAGTTAAGCGTCGGCGCCTGTTCGTCGGAAAAGAAAGTCGTCGTACACGATTCATCGTCTTCTCCGAAAAGATTGAGCTCTTCGATCTTCACAAACTGCGGCTGATAAGCAGCAGCAGCCGCCCTTTTCGCGGCTTCCTCAAAACCCATCTCCATCGATGAGCCGCCATGGACGAACTTCGAGAGCTTGCGATCGTCGTTCATTACCGCGCTCGAGTCGCTATCGCACGATCCATCTTTCGAATCGTACACAACAACGTGGTCATGATTATTAGTGTCTCCTTCGCCTTTATTGTCTGAATTTTCATTGAGTTCTTCTTCCACGAATGGCTCCTCCTTCACAGAAACTTGACTCTCCGATTTGCCGTCTTCTTCGTTCAACGTCGACTTCAGTTCCTGAATCTGCGTACGTAACGAAAACAGAACAAGACGATTTACGAGACACAAATCTGATTATTACATCTTCAAATCTGGTAAGAACAACAAGCACCTCTTTGAACAGGGATTCGTTGTCCCTTTTCAGGGCCTCGAATTCCTGCTTGAGAGCATCGTAATTCGCCTGAAGAACGCCGTAATCCCTCTCCAAATTCTTAGTTTTCCACCTCGCGCGTCGGTTCTGAAACCAAACGGCGACTTGCCTCGGCTGAAGACCGAGTTCTTGAGCTAATTTCACTTTCCTCTCAGGCTCAAGCTTGTTCTCAACCTCAAAGTACTTCTCCAGTGCCTTCACTTGTTCGTTGCTGAGCCTTCTCTTCTTCTCAGAAACAGAGCACTCGTCTTCCAAGCCAAACATGGCGCTGGTTTCCGTGTTGCTCACGCGCTCTTCATCTGTGAATTAAAGCAGACAGAGAAAAAAAAAAAAAAAAGGGAAGAGTATATTATTATACCTAACATATATCAGTACAAGTTGGAACAAAGGAGAAAAGTTTGTACAGATGAGGAGGACCTGTGGAGTTTGTACAGATGGACATGAAAGCGCCGAGTGAATCAGAGCCGTTCGTTGCCTTCATTGCTTGATGAGATGACTCAACAATTGCCACCGTAGATCTCTTTCTTCAGACCATTTTTGTTACGTATTTATCTTCTTGCCCACCAATAGACAAAGCGGTACTCAGAGGAAGAAGATGAATTAAAAATCGAATCTTTGAGGCGAAAATCTTTCCCAACTCAACTACGTAAACCAAGGAGACAAGTGATCATAGGCTGCGAGACAATTTATCATCGCTTCCCATCTTTTTCTTAGCACGATGATTACTCAATCGGTTCGAGAATCTTGGTATTTATATAGCTGACAAGAGTGTTATTACATACAGAGTAAGGAGTATTTATTTAATTTGCGTCATTACGATACGAAACGTCTCCTTCCCTTTCAACGTCTTTAAATAAAAGAAACCCAATCAACTAGCTCTCGTTCTCAACTAGTGTGTGTGGTTAGAATCTGACCGGGGTTGAGTTAGGATGATACGACGCAGTTTTGGGGTTTTCTTCTGTGCACACGAAACCAAGGCAAGTACAATTTACCCCCACTGCCCAAGCGACACTTGTGGATTTTCCATTGATTCACCGAGAAGAAGGCTGTAATAAAAATCAAGAATGAGTTTTTTTTTTTTTATTTTATCTCGTCTGGTCCCGAAAACAATTTAATGGTCTCATGATCGATGGTAAATTTTCATATATTTTTCACGAGCCATGATGAGTGTGAAAAAAAAAGGCCTAACTCATTTCCTATTTAATATAGCAATGATTTTCCTGATTTGATCCTAATTTGCATGATTTATAGCTTGATTGCTGATCTTCAACAGTTATGCATTCCTCTTCCGATGAGCAATTAATACAATCTTGGAAAAAACTAGTTTTATCATTTATGTAATAGTCTTGATTTTTTCCACGACATTGATTCCTTCGAGCCCATGTCCTTGTTTTAGAGTCACGCTCATATATGAAAGAAAGTGTCCCGCTTTTTGGAAAGAAACAGAGACAAGAAGATCGAGTTGGGAATAAAAAAGCTGTAAAATCAATTTTTGTTTTGCGACATAAAAATTACAGAAAAAGAAAAGGGAACTTTTTGTGACCTTATGAGACATGTGCATCTGTACTGAACTCGTATAAAGCTACGTTCTTTATCTTTTTTTTTTTATTTTTTTTTTTCAGTTTCTTCTTCAGAAAATCAGGCCTTCCCTTTCTTGAAGCCAAGTGACCCATAGTTTCATAAAAACACAATTAAGTGAAGACGTGTGTAGGAAGAAGCTGTGTGTGATATAAAAAAGCTTATTACAAGCTTGCGATAGATACTAATCAGCTCAAAAGAATCTTGATTCGTTTCGATGTTATGAAAATATACACGCATATGTATGAAGAAACGTGCCAAATTGTAGAATAATCGAAACCACGTGCTTCATTTTCAATTAAATTTAACACTACCTTTTCCATATTTTAGAAAAATTTCAGACACGTTGAGAAACTAATCTAACATGTTTTCTATCAATGTTGGACTTTCCGATACGGGACCTTATATGGGCTTTCGTTTGCCTTTTGGGCCGAATGTTCTAAGCCCATATCCCTTTTGTATCAAAGCCCAAGACGACGTTGGATGTCAGCTGTCATTAATATTCAGCATACGAAATATAAAATTATAATAGAAAATAAATAAGTTTCTTTTTTCTAATATTTGAGCAGCGACAAAGTCGGTGAATTCATGTGCTGGATCTTATGTATTGATCAATATAATATATATTTTAATCCATCAAATTGTCGAGGTTTTAATCTATTTATTTATCTTTTTGCCGTCCTCTACAAAATTATCTATATGACTGTAAAATAATGAAATTAAATAAAGTTTTTAATTAACGGATACAATGTACATACACGACCAAGTTTCCCATCAACATCAATAATCAGAAAAATAATCTACTATAAGAAACTACTAAATAATGATAAAAAGAAAAAGTGACTCACTCGCGCACAACAAAACCCCAACATACTAAAAACCGGAAAAAGATAAAAAGAGACCCATAAAGAAACAATCTCATCCGTCCATCAAATCATCAATGAAAGAAAGACCGTCAGATCTGCTCCATCCAAGTGTAGCATCTAGATAAACGCCACCGCAACAAGCCCCAACGCAACAGCCGTCCCACCGAGAGCCGCTCTGCTGACAAACCCATCGTTCGAACCACCGGCCGGAGTCTGGTCGGCGGCGGGTCCGCCGTCTGGACCCTCGGGGGCACTTGCACCGGGAGCTGGTGCAGGTGACGTCTTGCTGCTCGATGGCGCAGGGGATGATGCGGTGGGGGTCGGCGAGGGAGATGGTGCGGCTGGAGACGTCGGAGGAGCCGAGGGAGCGGCGGTGGGAGAGACACGTGGAGCTCCGGCGGGGGCCTGTGCCATGCACGCGGTCGCTACAAGTGACAATAGGAGTAAGAACTTGAACATAGTTGACGAGGCCATTTCTGTAAACTTATGAGTTGCTAGAGAGAGAGAGAGAGAGAGAGAGATATGAAAGCGTATTTTATCATGGAAAGTGAATGGAGATGAGGGTTATATAGTAGTAGATAGAGTGGTGTCTAAGGATTTTTTTTAGTTTTTTTTCTTTTTTTCCTTTATTACGAGGAATAAATATTGTAGGAATAATCGAACATGGACAGATTTACACAGACGCATGTGTTTGTTTTGTGCGTCTTTTGGTATTAGTGTGGTGGATTAAAACGACGGCGGCGGCTTTTGGCATTTTTACATGAAATAGAATAGAAATTTTTTATTTATGTGAAAAAAAAATGAATAATTCTTGCATTTTAGTTTCGATGTCATAAATTAAGGCTAGAGCTAAAGACAAATTCTAATGATTTATGTTAATTGAGGACAAACAATTTCGTATCATACTATGCGATGCGACTACGTCAGAGTCCCAAAATAAAAAGTAAAAAATCAGGGACCATTAAGTTAATTTTCATTTTTGCCTTTGCTTTTACTGCAATTGTGTCCCTGAGTAAACATCATGTAAAAGATAAGGAATTCAAATAATAAAGTGTTGGAATAGTATGAGCTGTATGTATGGAATCGATAGCTGTTTTCATTAGGTAGTCCGACAAGTTCCAAATATTTGCAATTGAAGCCACCATCGTCAAATAATTATAAAGCTGCGATTATCAAATTCATATATTTAACTATCAAGGCCAAAGGAGAAGGAAAACGAAGAGAAATATCCAAATTCGTCGTAGATAATGTTTTCGCTTAGCTGAAATATAGCCGTTATCTGGAAAACTCCAATGGCTGTCAGAGAAAGACGAAATATTACTAAATTAATATATCTTAGGTGGGAAACAGCAAATTTCATTCTGCTTTCTCTTTTTCCCTTTTTCCAATTACAATTAAAATGATCGAGCAAATCTGAATGGGCTAATGAATCCAATATTTATTGGGCCTCATTGAACAATAAGATAGAGGCCCAATAAGGAGCCTAGGAGGCTAGTAGATAAACTCAAAGTCAAACTTCTAGACTTCGTACTGATTAGACCGTGACCTTCACGCGCCACACCGCGTGGACTACCTGGTTAGCCCTCAACTTCGTCAACCTATGTAATAACTACCTCGTGAGCCCCCAACCACGCGCCAAGATCAAGAAAAGGTGTTCCGATTTTTAATTCCCCGAAAACGATGGACGCCAAAGTAGACGCCAACAATGCCGCAGCAGATAAACCAGCTCCGCCGTACCCTGAGCCGGATTCCGCCGTAGATACAAACATCAACGGGAGCATGGGCGAAAGCAGTCCAGAGGAGAGCGGCATTAAATCTCCGAAATCAAGGAAATCGGTGACGTGGAGCCCGGAATTAGTTACGGAAACCACCATACCGAGAGATTCGGGTCGTGGGTCGGATAACCCGTACGTCGATTATTCGCCGGTGCACAGCTCAAATACACATCGTCGTTTAATTTTAAAGGTCAGATTTTTTTCCTTCGCTAAGACTTCCTTTTCTTATATAGATATGTGTCGTGCGATCCGACGTTGGATTTTAGCCCTAGGCGTCTTTATTCGTTTCGATGAATTTGAGGAGGCTTTGAATATTCAACTCTTAGCTGGATGGATCTGTCTTTTTAATGGGTTTTTCGATTCTCACATCATTCGTTTCTGTATAGCTACGAGGTTTTTGCTATGCTGTCGAAAATTACAAGTCGTTTATTAAGTTTATCATCTGCAAGGTTTTGTTGAATTCAACTTCCGAAGCACGAAACGAAATACACAGTTGATTGAATTAGTGTGCTTGATATTGTGTATCTGTCTCTGTAGAGACCATGGGAAGTGTGAAGGATGTGCTCGGGAGATGGGGGAAGAAAATGGGAGAAGCAACAAGAAAAGCAGAGGACTTTGCAGGAAACACTTGGCAACATTGTAAGGATTTAGTTTATTACATTACATGTGTTCATGTTGAAGCTTCTTAGTTTATTTAGTTTAGTACATTTCTTCAATGCTCCTCAGTGAAAACGAGCCCGAGCCTAACAGACGCAGCACTAGGAAGGCTCGCACAGGGCACCAAAGTTCTAGCAGAAGGTGGCTACGAGAAAATATTCAGGCAAACGTTCGAAACCGTTCCCGAGGAGCAACTAAAGAATACCTTCGCGTGCTACTTGTCCACCTCAGCGGGTCCCGTCGTGGGAGTTCTCTACGTATCCACAGCAAAGGTAGCGTTTTCGAGTGATAGTCCCCTCTCTTTTCGAGCGAACGAAAAGACCGAGTGGAGTTATTACAAGGTACATATGTTTTGTTCTTAAAAAACATTTCCTGCAAAAACAAATTCCCAGGCAAAGTAGCTGATGTAATAATTATATCTGATTATTGGAACAGGTTGTTATTCCATTGCATCAGCTAAAATCTGTTAGCTCCTCGATCAGCAAAACGAATCCGTCGGAGAAATATATCGAGGTTGTATCGGTGGATAATCATGAGTTTTGGTACATGGGGTTTTTGAATTATTCAGCTGCAGTTAAATGCCTGCAAGAATCATTGCAACCACATAATTGAAGCAACGCACCAAGTGTAGGAGCCTGTGGAAGATTGCTACTGAGTCTTCATGAGCTTTGTATTCGATATTCTTTGTATTAATATGCGGCTCGAGAGAGATTGTGTTTCATTAATTTGATCTCTAATCAAGAACCTTGATTATACAGTACGTATACATTATATATTTTAATAATTTCTTTTTCCTGCGTTTTTATGTGATCTGAAAATCGACGATTTCTAGCCTTGAAAATGGGCTTCGGTGGCCCAGAACGTGTCGATCACTCAAGCGTCTCCCAAATTTTGTGCACTTGAAAAAGAAAAATAAAAAATAAAAAATAAAAACGAGAAAATTAGTGTAGGCAGTATTATTACCGCAGCAAGTATCTCAAGGTTCTTACGTTGCTGGTAATGGAAACTATGGTACTATGCAGCGCAGCAAAAGGGATAACGAGCTCTTTCTCGCTTCAACCGAAGCATATCTCTGATAACCAGGTTTATTATTGCAGAATCAACAATCATCATCCTTTTTGTCGGAGGCAGACAAAAGGCTTCAGCTATGGTATAATTCCCTTGTCCTGTATTTGAGTTGTCTTTTATAAATTCGCTTTCTTCCTGCATTCATTTGTTTCAGTCGATTTCCGATTTTTAGGGTTCTTTTGGCGATTGATTACTGAATTAGGCTTTCTTTCAGTGAGGGCAATTTATTAGTTTCCTCAGCAGATTAGTAATTATGCGGTGTGAGTGCCAGTCATAATTTAATTACATGCTAAATTCCTGCTTCTGCATTTACGGGTCTTCGCCCTAAATTCCATATTCTATACATGTATTTGAAAGGCTTGCGATTCCGTACGGATTCGCCTCTGAGGTCGGCAACATCCGACGAAGCAACTCAGACAACCTCGTACGTGAAGGAGGACGAATCTGAGACAGCAAAAGAAGAAACCTCGAACGTGAATGATGAATCCAAACCAGTGACTGAACCTGAAACCACAAGTGAAACAACTCCGGAGTCGAAACTCGGATCTGAAACTGAAGCTAATAGCCAACCCGAATCGTATTTGAAAGAAGAATCCGAACCCGAACCTGAGCCCGAGCCCGAGCCTGTAGCAATAACTGAAACGGCAGCAGATGTAAGTGAAGAAGCCGAACCAAAACCCGAGCCTGAACCTGTCTCAGCTGTTACGGCGGAGGTTAGTAGCACCGGTGACACGCAAATAAAGGCTGAAGTTCCTCAAGATAGTCTTACATCCGTCGAATCATTCGATCTTTTCAAAATCTTGGAGGATGCTGGAATAAAGGTTGCCTTTTTTTCACCAATTCGACTTAATCGTTTCATTTTGAATTCTTGCAAATTGTTTAGATAAGTAATTCTCTTCTTTTAATTCCAGTTTGACTCTGAAGATAAGTATTCGGTTTACGTGTTGGGGGCCAGTGGAGTAATTGCGCTGTGGATAGCTTCCACCATCCTCCGTGCTTTCGATTCTATTCCAGTGGTGAAGTTCTTCTTACATTGTCCATTGATGATGCAATTGAAGACGTTTTTCACTAATTACAATGTTGCTGTTTCTTTACTTCATCATGTTCAGCTGCCAAAAGTGTTGGAGCTCGTCGGCATTGGCTACACAGTTTGGTTCAGCTACCGTAATTTAATTTTCGAGGTTGGAATTATTCGTTACGAATCAATCTTTTTTTTTTTTTAAACGTTATCTTCCTCCACGTATTCAAAGTTTTTCTAAATCATCCCATTTGCAGGAGAAAAGGAAGGAATTATTCGGTAAAATCGAGCAGATAAAGCAGCAAGTGTTTGGTTCGGAAGAAGATTAAATGAATAATGTAATGTTCTTTTCTTCTAACACTTGTTTGGTGCTTTTATGTAAATTCGTGGAGAATGAATACTTAGAAAAAAGTTAACTTTGGCGGTATTCAGACAAAGCACTTTAACTGATTGCGATGTTTGCACGCTTCAAGTCCAGTTGTTCGCACGGAGGAAGGCAAATTGAAGAACGAAGGTCCCACGCGCGAATGGGTCCAAGCACGTGTTGTGTACGCGCTACTATTGGCGCAGTAAATGAATTGCAATGTAGACAACTTAAAACTAGGTTAGCGAATCTATCAAAAAAAATATATTAGGTTAGCAAGGTAATTCTAGGTTCATACATCTTTAAGTGGAGATAAAACTTAAGACAACATAATTATCGTATTGTATGTGAATTTGTAATAGGAGGACTTGTCGGCAATGAGAATTGACATTGGACAAGCAAAAAGAAAATGGTATGAAATTGAGAAAGCAAATGAAACTAACGGAATATAGCAATCACCTTGAAGCATACTTGATCATACATTCTTTAATTATTATACAATTTTTTTTTAGAAAACTTATATCATTTATTTGATATTATCTTCCACTGTTAGTTATGGAATTGAATGCGAAACTTTTCCGTATAGGCCGACAACGTGAAGTATAATTGTAGCAAAATGATATATCACCATGAGGTTTCCTCCACAAAAAAAAAAAAAAAGTTTAAAAAAACAATAGCACTTCTCATTACACTTCATAACACAAATATATATATATATTTATATTATAAACTATATAATAAATAAAAATATAATAGAATCCCAACATCATCATCCCTTTTTCGTCGTCATCATCATCAACACCCAATAGTCTATATCTCCAATTCCTTTTTTTTTTCGCTCAAAATTCCTTCAACAATTTCCTAACTTGCTCCAAAGTCACAAACAAGACGACAGTAAAAGGACCCTGCCTCGAAATCGTGGGGACAAAGCCCTTATAAAGCGCCATAACACCCTCCGCCCTAACGGTCTTCACGGCGCAGTCGATCGCGCCCTCGTACGGTGCCTCGAGGCCCGGGCCCACCTTCATGTTCATCACCCGCGTCTTTATCACGTCCACCGGATTCGAGGCCACCGCCGCCACAAACCCCGCCGCGAAACTCGCCGTCACGTGGGTCCCGAGCCCGTCCTTCATCACCTCGTTTTTTATCAGGGACTCTTTGAACTGGTCGTAGGAGGCGAGCTGTGAGGCAGTGACGAGCATCGCGCGGTTCACCGTAAGAGATGAGCCTCGCCACAGGGAAGCGACGCCCTCGGTTTTGGACATTTGGTGGATTGCGTCAATTACGGACTTGTAATTGCGCCGCTGATCTAGCGGGAGTCGACCGTCGGCCTATTTATTACATAGAGGAAGAAATTAAAGATCCAATTGTTATTAAGTCGATCAATTAACTAAAACAAGGTGTTGAATCGACTCTATCAAAGAGGCAATTTTTATTAAGCCGATCAATTAAAGATCGAATTTTTATTAAATCAACTCTATGAAAGAAGCAATTTCAATCTATCACCAACCGGTTTATGTTAAAGCACATATTTCACCGATACCCGATACCCGATATGTCCAGTGTCAGTCATGCCACACGTGAGGTGGTGTACTGATATTTATACCGAATAATTTAACCCACCCGATTCAATTGATATATTCAAAGAGTCAATTGAGTAGCTATCACTTATTGGTTTTAGGAGAAAACCCTAATTTTTTTATACAAATTCACTGGTCGAAAGTTTTGATCTAATATAATATTCATTACCTGCATGCGGACCATCGCCACGTCAGCGGGATTCCCCACCGCCGCACCAACGCCACCGGCAACTAAACCGGCCAAGATCTTCTTCGTCAGAGACATGGTGTTCGTTTTCGGATCAGTGTACTTCTGCTTGAGTATATCGTACAAACCCATACGGGTGGTGGAGTAGAGGGTCTGCCGGAGCACGGTGGCCGACACGCCGTAGAAGAGGGCGGCGGCGCCGTCCTGCTGGATGATCTTCAACCCCATGGAGACGGGACCCACTCGTGCCGCCGGATTTGGGAGGTGGACGGCGGTGGCTGTGGTGGCTGTGGTGGCGGCGGAGTGGAACGCGAGGGCTGGGCGGAGGGCGGCGGTGGGCTGCACCACTACCTCGCCGTGGAGCTGCATACGGACTTTGATGAGGTCGAGTGGGTGAGTCGTGCAACCGGCGATTATAGAGGCGATTCCTCCTTCGACGAATCCTTTTGCACCCATATTATTATTGTATGATAAAAAAATTAAATAAATTGTCTTGGGTATGCTTTTGTGGCAATGGGATGTAAGAGAAACCGTTGAGTGATGGAGTGAAGATTGGTCTTTAAAGGGTATTTATAGTGTTTACGTTACTGTTTGTAGGCTGACTTCAACAAAAAATAATTAGAAAAATACAAGTTTGGAAATAGTCAAAATTATATCAGACGCGTTGAAGTTGGCGATTGTAAATATCAATTATAAACATCTTTTAGAGTTTGCTTTATATGTGATTGGCGCCAGCTCATGGACTTCTGGAGATAGAAAAAAGGCAAACGAGGATGTAATGAATGGTGAATTATTATATATTTCGATTGATACGCAAGTTTTTTGTACCATTAAGTTCGATGTTAACGTATGCCTAGTATCACCAATAATTAGAAGAAAAAGCAAGTTGAGCCATTAATTTTGATGCATGAACATAACTGTAACGTAGACTTTTCAAATTAAGTACGTACATCATCATCTTTTACTCGAAAATAAAATAAAACAAAATCAAAAAGTAGAGTCAATAAAAATAAATAACCTAATTATAACACCACACCACACCACACTTGCATGTGAACTGATTCTCACAGGGTCTTGAATAGCCGTTAATTCCATCACCACCAAGGCTTACATGGGGGCGAAACCATCTATTAAATTAAAGAAAGAATATTAATATCAAATATGCCAAAATTCCAATATATGCGGAGGAATGTGAAAGTGAGCTTCTTTCGGGCTGGGTCATATGCCACGTGTCACGCGCTTCGAACCTAGTTTGACCCGAATTGGCCATCCTCTTGGGACCCGATTACCCGTGGTGGGCCGATCGAGAGAGCATAGGGAAGGTTGGACGAAGCCTTAGTTGACTAAAGTCAAACACTACTTTGGGCCCATCATTTCCCATGATCATCTTTCGTAATTCTATTCTAAATTGTTTTTTTTTTTTCAACATTTTTTGAGCGTAATTCAAAATAAGAAAGAAATTAGTAGTTTTATACAAGGTGTCCCTATCAATGACGATTGATGAAGACTCGACCCACACACGCGACGATTGTCCTTACTGAAAAGTCTTTTATCACTGTTTCTATAAATAACATCAGTGTTAGAAATCAACTTTTAGTCTCCGTTTTGAATTATTGAATGGGCAAATTCCCTGTCAATACCCTTTCAAGTTTCAAATTCCTCTTAAATACCACTCGAAGATTTTCTTCTGTTAGGTACAATCTGAAAAAAGTTGTGTGTTAGGTACCTAAAAAGCGTTAAAAAGACAAAAATAACCCTTCTTCATTCATAAATAATATTTCGATTATCTTCAGTTTTATATCAAGTCAAATTTAAGAATATTATACCAACTGTTAGCACATTTATACCAACTGTTATCACATTTATACCAACTATTCTCGTTATTATACTAACTGTTATACCAAAAATATATTTTTTTTTGTATTATACGAAAGTGATTTTTGCGTATTATACCACAAAATACGATTATTATACAACAAAACCGCTTTTATACCAACTGTTATCACATTTATACCAATTGTTCTCGTTATTATACTAACTGTTATACCAAAAATATATTTTTTTTTGTATTATACGAAAGTGATTTTTGCGTATTATACCACAAAATACGATTATTATACCAACAAAACTGCTTTTATACTAACTGTTATCACATTTATACCAACTGTTCTCGTTATTATACTAACTGTTATACCAAAAATATTTTTTTTTGTATTATACAAAAGTGATTTTTGCGTATTATACCACAAAATACGATTATTATACCAACAAAACCGCTTATTATTCTAATAAAATTGATTATTCTACCAATAAATTCGACTTGGTATAGCAGTGATAACAGTTGGTATTATAATTGAATATACTGGTATAATAATGGAAACACTTGGTACAATATAATACTCTTAAATTTGACTTGGTATAGCAGTGATAACAGTTGGTATAATAATTGAATATATTGGTATAGTAATGAGAACAGTTGGTATAACAGTGATAAAATACTCTTAAATTTGAATTGAATATATTGGTATAATAATAAGACCAGTTGATATAACTGAATCTGTAAAGAAGGGTTATTTTCGTCTTTTCAATATTTAGTGGTATTAAACACACAATTTTTTGCAAATGGGTACTGAACAGGAAGAAATACTTGGAGGGGTACTGATCAGTTTAATACTAGTTGTTATTATTTGCGTTCCATATTTAATGATATTTATCCGGAGAAATTGAATAACAAATAAATACGGATCTTCCAAGTTCCCAACGAGGCATCAATCTCGTTGACCCAATAAGGGTAATAGTCGACGACGCCGTCGATTGATTGATTATCAAGAATCAAATACAGTAAAAATGGCATCCGAACAACAAGCTCCGCTTTTGTCACACGACGGCCAAACAAAATGGCAAGATTTCGCGTCGGAGATGAAGAAGCTGAGCTCCATAGCGATGCCCATGGTGGCCGTATCCCTCTCGCAGTACTTCGTCCGAGCGGCGCCCATGATGATGCTCGGACACCTCGGCGAGCTCGCTCTTTCCAGCGCCTCCATCGCAACGTCCCTCGCCAACGTCACCGGCTTCAGCCTAATCGTAAGCATATTTTACAGAAATCGAATTTTTTTTCTCAAGATTGCTCCTTTTTACTTCGTCCCATTAACGGAAAATTTCTCCTTGACAAGTTCGGATTGGGCTGTGCTTTGGAGACCTTATGCGGCCAAGCATACGGAGCAAAGCACTACAAAAAAGTAGGGATTTACACAAACGGCGGCGTTATATGGCTCGTTCTTGCGTGTATACCCGTCTCTCTCCTATGGATTTACACAGACAAGCTACTGATATTATTAGGGCAAGACCCCTTAATCTCAATCGAAGCTGGGAAATTCTCAATTTGGCTCATACCTTCCCTATTTTTCTACGCGATTCTCCAGTCCCTAAACCGATTTCTGCAGACCCAGAGCATAATAGCTCCAATGCTCTGGTGTGCGCTCGCTGCTCTGTGCATTCACTTGCCTCTCTCGTGGGCGATGATATTCAAGCTGGAGATGGGAAACCCCGGCGCAGCTCTGAGCATCGCCTTCTCTTATTTGCTGAACGTGGTCTTCCTCGGGATTTACGTGAAGTGCTCCGCTGCGTGTGAGAAGACTCGAGCTTCTTACTCGAGGGAGGTTCTTTCCACGATGAGGGAGTTCTTTAGATTCGCTGTGCCTTCTGCTATAATGGTCTGGTAATAAATATGATCATGAGTTCTTCTTACACGTGCGCATGTTTTATGGGTTTTTCTTAAAGACATCACAAAATGACAAATCTCTTCAAACAGCTTAGAGTGGTGGATTTTTGAGATTGTTGTATTGCTCGGTGGGCTCTTGCCGAAGCCGGAGCTGGAGACTTCGGTTCTCTCGATATGGTAATCGTTGTTACACTGAATTTAATCCATAAAATGCTTTCTTACATACTGTGTTACACGTGGCGCAGCTTGACAATTACCTCGCTTCACTACCTCGTACAGTATTCCTTTGGCGCTGCTGCAAGGTTCTCTCTCTCTCTCTATCTCTCTCTCTCTGTAATAAAATAACATATACGATGATTCTTTCTACAGCACTCGGGTATCGAACGAACTCGGGGCCGGGAAACCAGAGGCGGCAGGCTTAGCAGTGCACGGCGTACTAATTCTGTCGGTATCGGAGTTTCTCATAGCAGCCGCCGTACTATTCTCCTGCCGATCGATTTTGGGTTATGCCTTCAGCAACGAAGCGGAGGTTGTCTCCTCCGTGAGGGAGATGATCCCTCTAATCTGCTGCTCCGTCGTCGCAGATAGCTTACAAGCCGTACTCTCAGGTTTTCTCTTTCTACCGATTCTCTTACAAACAAAAAAAAACAAAAACAAAACCCACCTCCTAATAGGAAAAATTATAAAAGCAAGTCACTAATTTTGTATCTCAAAATAATTTTGGATCATATTTTCAATTTTAGGTCATTAAGTTTATATTATTTTTCGATTTTGGATTACTAAGTATAGATATTTTTCAATTTCGAATTACTCATTTATAAACTAACTTTGTAAACATAGTGACCCAAAAATAAAACATGTATACTTAGTGATCTAAAATCGAAAAAATATATACTGAGTGACCTAAAATTAAAAACATGACCCAAAATTATTTTGACATACAAAGTTAGTGACCTACTTTTACAATTATCAAACATAATGACCAAAAAACGAAAATGAGTGACCTAATTTTAAAATTTTGCCGGTCTTAACATCTCTGTGTAATTAATAATCAGGAGTGATAAGAGGCACCGGCATGCAACGCTACGGCGCGTGGGTGAACCTCGGAGCTTATTACTTGGTGGGTACGCCGGTTTCGTTGGTGCTTGGATTCGGGCTGCAATTGGAGGGGCGAGGGCTTTGGTCGGGGTTGATCGTGGGCGCCGGTGTTCAGGTTCTATCGTTGTTTGTAATAACGTTTCGAACAGACTTGGAGAAGCAGGTAATAATAATTAATTAACTCGGCTAATTATTATTAAGCTTGATCTCTGTCTCCTGATAAGGTGATTATGTTGTGAAGACGCGCGCGTTTCTTTGTTGCCTTACAGGCCGCGGAAGCAAGAGAGAGGATATTCCAAGGAGAGAGATTATCGTCACTACGAATAGCGAATTGAGCTGAATCGATCGGAGAATCAACGACGAAGAATTTAGTGAAGGAAGACTTCAATCGATGAATGTTGTTGAAATGAGGAATAATTTCAGTTAATAAAACACACCGGCATTCATTCTTTTCTTCCTTTTTTTAAAAAAAAAAATTATATGATACTGAATAATTAACGCAAGGCAAGAAAAAAAAAGGGCACTCGCAAAATACGAAATGGGAATTTCATATGATACACACACAAAACATAAATATATATATATATATATGTAACTAGATTAGCGGTGGTTGATGGGGCCCGCTGTCGTAGAACGGCGGCGGAGGTGGTGGAGCCGGTGAGAGCTCGTGGGGGCCGGTGTGGTAGTGCGGTGGAGTTTGTGAGAGTCGTTGGGGCCCACCGTGGTAAGGCTGAGGAGGAGATGGTCCATGGCGATTTGTGTACACCAGCGGCGGCGGATCAAGTGGGTTTCTGGGGAGCACGTGATACGGCGGTGGACCTGGTGGTAGAGGCATCGGAGTTGGGCGTAAAGGTTGCGGTGGAGGTGGAGCACTACTGTAATGATTGGGCGGCGGCGGTGGTGCAGGTGTGTGATAAGGATTGGGAGGTGGCGGCGGCGGCGGCGGCGGCGGTGCAGCTGCATGTGTGTGATAAGGATTGGGAGGCGGCGGCGGTGGTGAATTTCTTCTGAAGGCCATATCATCAGTAGTAGTATTGATTAAAATCTCATAAGTTTCACGCAGGCAGATTTTATAGTGTGTGCAAAAGAGAAAAAAAATGATATTAATTTGGGGATAAATGAAAAATGGGATACGTGTATGGCACTTGTAAGTTGTACATTTGCATCGAATAAGCACTCGACGCGACGCTTTTCAGATAAATATTGCTTTGCATCCAAAAAATAAAAATAGAAATATGTAAGACGGGGAAAAAGAGTATGACCGTTGAATGGGCTTTTATGAAGGCCCAAACTAAATTTGACCCAAACTTAAGTAGGCCTGTAAAACTGGTCTTACTTATCCACATAAAAGTGTGTTTCTCCTGTTTTGTAATGAAGCTTTGAAATCATTCGTTGAAGATACAACAATGTAGGCAGAAGCAATATATGGAATCTTATTTACTGTACATAACATCACCATATATATACATATAGTCTATCTTAGTTTCAAACGTAATATATATTCAACCTTTTTACTATATAGATTCACATCTGCAACAAAAATCAATAATAATGATATTAACTAATTAAATGTTGAAAAATATGAACTCACTCTGACGGCAAGCGGTAGCCCATGTATCACTGCCACAAACTATGATAAGTCATATATATATATATATATACGTGTTTGTGTGTATGTTATTAGGGTTTTCTCTGCAATACACTAGCGGTCGCATCTTCTTATGTTTCTTCTTTCTTACACCAGTAGAAATTTTCTGCAAGGACAGGGGTTGTAGGGGAATGGTTGTTGCAATGATGATGGAGAAGAAAGTTTTAACTTAGCAATGAGAGAGAGAGAGAGAGAGAGCGAGAGAGAGAGTGAGAGAGAGAGAGAGTTCTCAGTGTGATGACAGAAGAACAGGGAGCACAAAGGAGTGAGAATGCACATTTCTTGCACTTCATCATCTGTGCTCTCTATCTTCTGTCAACAAACAACTCCTACTCAAGCCTCTCCTTCAAAATATGTTAAGTAATTAATGATAAAAGTATATCAATTGTAAGAAGCTAATACAGTTAAACCAAGTCCACAAGCAGCTGTTTGTATTCCAGTTCTTTGATTAGGGTTTCCTGGTGAGTTAAAAAAGATAAGATTGAGAATAATAAGGAGAAGGGCAAACAAAGGTGACGAGAGAAGAGTAGAGAGTACAAAGATTGAGATACACATATAATATTTTGTATGCTCATCGTCTGTGCTCTCTATCTTCTGTCAACACATCACCAAGAGCCACCTCACCCTATGTCATCTCGAATCTTAGTTATTTTCTGACATATTATATGAGAGAGAGATAGAGAGAGAGTACTTACTGCTAGAAAGGGCTTTGAAGTATGTCATATGAATTTAGTTTACGATGCTTGAAAAGTACCTCATAGCCTTTCTATTTATAGAGCCAAAAACTAGAGCCTAGTTGTCAGCTTAAACACGTGTGGTAAGAAGCAATTAAGGTCATTATTGGAGGAAAACCCCTTTGAGATTTGCAATTTATTAGCGTTATTCAATTCAATGTGTAGGGATCTTTAGCCATCTTTTTTTTAGAACACTAAAAGATTTGTGGGCTCAAACAATAACAATATAATATTATTATTTATTGAGAGGTCATGCATTGGAAGCTGAAAGATTGAAATTCCCGTGTAGAAGAATGGAGAATAAGCATCTTACGAGTATTATGTAATGTAATGGTAAAAGATTCCATATATTCTTACTTTGCTGTCGATACGAACGAAAGCTTACACTGACCATCATAGAAAATCAGTTTTTATTTGTGTGATTTCTTTATTTCTATCTTAAGGTATCATCTTCACGAGAAGAAAGCCAGTAAAATATATATCGGTCTCAATCGGAGGGTACTATATTGGGGCTAAAAGAGGAAACCAAAAATGAGACGCGAACTATTGTTCTTTCATCAAGGAATATATATATATATATATATATATATATATATATTATGTTAGCATCAAAGTCATTTATATATTTATCTCTATTTGGCTTGATGATTGTATACACATGCATGATTGATTGGAGGGCACATGTATACTTAGATATTTGCCCAAAAAGTGAGAAGATAAATCCAAATGGAGAAGAATAATTTTTGTTTGTCGTCATGGATTAGGCAAGTCTCGGTGGTGTAGTGGCTAAATTGCAGGAGTGGCCCGGCCTCGGAAGCATGGAGAAGAAGAAAGAATCATGCCTCCCCCACCACAAATGCCTTATCTTGGCTGTTAAATCTTTTCCTTGTGATATATATATATATATATATATATAGTGATTCCCGCAACGAAAAAGGAAAAAAAAGGTAAAATGATCCATGCAATTATAATGGGACGGTGGCGATCCTATAATCCCACATGTGTCTCCGCCCCATAGCCCACATTTATCTTGAGATGTTTCGAATTTACTAAATTTGTTTAGTATGTTAGCTTATATATAATATGTTAATAGAAATCATTTGGAAAAAGCAAAGCTTGGCTAGTAATTAGCATTATCATATACGTCCTGCCCTACATAAAAGAACAAAACGAAAAATGTGAAAGCTGCTAGCAAGCATTGAAGTGCCGTTACATAATTTTGTATTAATGATTGTTTTAATTTGAGCCAACGATGATTAAAAAAAGAGTAAGCAACGGATAGAAACAAAGTTGCCATAAAAGGTTAAAAGGGTGGACTGCCGTGTCTTTGAAGTGTGTGCCGAACATTCTTTGAACATAACCCTTTTAAGAAAGCTGCACATAAATATATATATATATATATATAGTGGTGTAGTATCTTGTGAGAATAGAATGTGCTCTTCATTTGCTTTTTCAAATCAACAAAGCATCCGCATATCTTTGAGATATCATATTTAATAATTCATACTTTCTCTTGGAGTCGAAAATTACAGCTTCTGGAGTGTGAAGATGTCGGAATTCTTCAAACATAGCCGTAGACGACGAACATTTATAGGATAGATACGATTGAACATCGTGGAGACATGAATTAGGATAAGCATGTTTTTTTATCTACAAACATTTCAACTGTAGGGTCACTTATGCAATAACGACTGTCACGGGCCACTTGTAACTTCTTACGTTTGGGTGTCGTAAATGGGCTTGATGGGTTCTGTTTGGGCCTTCGTTGTTGAGCCCACAATTCCCCAACATCGATTCGATTTCTCATCTCCATCACAAAAGAGTAGTGTCCCTTCTTCTCCACTTTGATCTACTATAACCCAATCCCATTTATTCACACAAACGTTTAACAGTACCTACCAATCTCAAACAATAACAACAACGAACCCATCAACGTGGCGGTGGAGGCGGTGGCGACACGGCGACGAACCGCTCCTGATCGGTGAGGGCGTGTCGGAAGTGGCAGCGGTGGCCGTACGGGCAGACGTCTCCGACGAGAACCATTCGGCATACCTCCGTCTTGTACCGCGGGTGCCTGATCACCGGCCGGAGCTCCTTAATGCCGTGTGCGAACTGGCAGTTTTCGCCGTAGGGACAGGCGCCGGTTTCCTGCCACTTGTTGCAGAGCTCCGTCTTGAACATGCCTTGGTTGTAGGCGTCGAATTCTAGGGGCTCTTCTTCCGTTTTTGCCCCTGGCACACACACTCTTTGCTGTTCTCCATTTGATGTTGCCCACCGATGAACATGAACAAATCCGAATTGAGCAACTAAAATTTATACCCAGATGAATCGAAATAGAGTTAACCTCGCCAAATCGATGAATGTGATTTCATCGTAAAATCAGAATTGAATAGACATGCGTTCCATTTAGGTATATACTCGAACACAAATATCGGCAATCGAACAGCAAAACAAAAAGCAGCAAGAAGCTGGTAAAGGATCAAACGAAAATCAATTAAGAGAATAATGAATCGGAAGGAGACTCACAGTCGAAGAATCGGGTGACCGTTGACCCTGACCCGTCCATTTCTCACGATTACTCAGATGATCGCGACCACCTCTCCCTATCATCTTCAGATATCCTCTCGATCTCACCGAGATGCTCTTCGGAAGCGTCACTCTCTTCACGCTGTGATTCCTCTCTGCCAGTGGCTGCGGAGATGCAATTGCCGCTGCCACGTGTGCCTCCGGCGACGGCGAACCTCCAACACTCATTCGATTGAACTCCGAGAGAAGACGATCGCGCGACAACAGCAACGCTGCTTGGTGAGACAGGTCCTCGTTGGTCAATCGCAGCGACTCGTTCCCTCTCCTCAGAGCATCGAGCTCGTCGACCGATTCGTGGAGCTGCGATAGGCAGTTGATGTAGCGATTGTACAGTTGTTGGTACTCGATCACATTGTCGTCATCCTTGCTGATATTTGAGATTAGCGAGTTTGAAGAGTAATTTTGGAACAGCGGAGAGTACGCGGTGGTTCTGGTAACGTACATCGGAGAAGGTGACGTGGAAACGGCGGTGTTGGTGGTGTTACAGTGCTTCGAGTTCATTTTTTATCGATGGCTTTGTTTCATAACGTGGATTTTGTTTCGCATTTATACATGTGGGGAAAGCGTGAGAGGAGAGAGAGATGGTTCTGAAATGAATCGTAGCCGTTGGATTGCGAAGGATCCGACGCAGGCAGCCTGAGCCGTTGGATTCCATTTTTGCTTGGATTGAAAGCTTTTGAACATTTTGGCGGGGGAGTGAGAGATATTTGGTACGGGACCATGCCAATTGCCAGTCAGAGAAAGCCCAACAGAAAATGTGAATTTGGTATGAAGAATATTGAATATAATCTATATATTTGGTGGTTGATGAAATAAAAAGAATTCAATAAATAATGTCAGAACACTCTTTATTAGATGTATTTAATATGACGTGAAGGAGGTATTGTCCACTCATTGCTCAACTAATTTTAAGCAAAGTCCCAAAAGTTAATCATCGTCTTGTTGCAATAGTTGCTTCTCTCTCACAACTTTAACTAATTCTATGTAGACATCAATTATATAACAAATTGCTACCAACGCAACGCCTATGCACTATATAAACAAATAAATGGGCTTTTTGGGCTTTGGACTTCATGCAAGTTTGGGTTCATGGGCCCAAGATTAGAGCTCACCTCAGCCCATCTATAGGCGTTGACTGTAAAGCTTTTCTTTGGCACTCGACGTCGAGGTGATGAGACGTGTGACTCACGTAGATGCACCTTGATCGCACCTCCCTTTCACTTCGTATGATGCCCGGCGTATTTACAGCAATTTCCAATGGCAAATTAAGAAAAAAAGAGGTGAAAATTCTATGTAGGTATAAGAAAACCGATCTCAACGGTACAGTCAACAGTGAAATGCTGCATTGGATTCAATGAAGGTTTAAGATAAGATTCACGAATTTTGAGTTGAAATTGAAGAGGGAAGCTGGTTATTTAGTCTAGGAATGGATGCGGAGCGATCTTCGCTTTGCAATTGGGTGGTGAACTTCTTGCTGGAGGAGAATTATCAGCTGACAGCGTTTGAGCTCCTTCACGAGCTTCTCGACGATGGGCGCGACGATCAGGCGATTCGGCTCAAGCAGTTCTTTGCTGACCCCGCTCAATTTCCTCCTGATCAGATCTCTCGCTTCAACTCTCTCAGAGGTTGTTAACTATTGCATTGACGTTTAATGCCGGCCATGTCAAAATGCCAGTTTATCCATTTTTGAGTTTTTTTCGTCTCTATCTTATTTGGATAATCTCAGCTGAATTGTGTTGTGATTTTGTTAGCTACTTGGTTCAGTGTGCTGGATTATAAGTGTCTTGCTCTGCACTTTGCAGCAGTGTCAGCTAGCCTTGAAATTTTAGCTATGGTCTTACTTCTGAGACAATTTACCTTCCTCAAACACATCGGTGTTGCGCTTCTACGTCTTGCCTTAAGCAAATTGTCGGGATATTGTATTTTTGTTATCTGTTAGATGGATCCAGTTGAAAGTCTGAGATATTGCCTTTCTATTGTCTAAAAACAGTAGCAGATCCCCAGAGTTTACTTGAAGAAAAATTAACACTGGAAGAAAAGTTGGCTGTCAGTGAATATGAACTCCGTCTAGCACAAGAAGACACTCAAACCCTTAAGAATGAATTGTTGAAGAAAAATGAGAATACATTGGATGAAGTAAATGGTAACTACTCAGGCCTTTGGCAAGTTGTTCCTTTAACTATCTGTTTTTGTCTTGGTTACAAGAGAAGTTCCACTTTTACCTTATTTTTTTCTTCTTCTTTTTTTGCACCTTCTTATGTCCTAATCCTACTGCAATGAAAATACAATGAGCAGGACTGAGTTCTGATGCTATGATAAAAAATGGACCTACTGTTCAACCAATAAAAAGAGACAAATCTCTATCAGATATGGGTCCTCTTAAGGACAACGAAAGGTTGGATCTTAACTGTGCTGTGAAGGAGTATTTGCTGCTTGCAGGATATCGTTTGACAGCAATGACGTTTCATGAAGAGGTAACACAATCATTTATTCAGTCTAATATGAGATTCAATGCATCAGGATTTTTTCGTCGTTTCTAAGTTAACGCCAGATGTTTGAGCAAGTTCCACTTGGTAGGTTATTTAATACTAAATGGACTGTACTAAATTCATGATCTTCGCAAAACTTGCATTCTTAATGCTCGTGAAATTGATTGCATTCTATAAAACTCGTCCCAAAATGGCAGAAAAGAATTTGTTTGAGTGTGTATAATTTGACGTTGTACTTGGAGGATTTTGAAGTTTATGAGTGTGCTTCACATCCTTTGATCTATTATCTCTTTCTGCATCTGGTAATTTTTCCTTTCAATAGGTCACCGACCAGAACCTGGATGTATGGCAAAACACATCTGCATGTGTACCAGATGCTCTTCGACATTATTATTACCAGTTCATGTCCTCAACTGCAGAGGCTGCTGAGGTATATTGTAACTTTCAATGAAGTGGCTTCCAGTGTAGTTTACAAATTGATGAAATAGTATAAATTTTCAATTAACTCAGTATCCACTTTTTCCTGGCAGTAATTTATCTATCACAAGATGTATATTTTTATGCTGGTTGGTTTTGTATTTCCCCATCATGTAGGAGAAAATATCAATGATCCGAGAAAAGGAGTCTTTGCTGAAAGAAAATGACAGGCTAAAAAGTAATCAACAGTCTTTGCTGAAAAGCAAGGAACTCTCAGACACACAAGTCGCAGCATTATCAAAGTCACTAGAGGCATTGCAGAGAGATATCAAGGACAAAGAAAATCTGGTAACCTTGACTAAATTTCGGATATTTTTGAACAAATTTTCGGTTTAAAATACAAAGTTTTCATTGCATATTAGGTACAAGATCTGAGAAAGACTTTGGATGGCCAAAGAAGAGAACTCAATGATTGTAGAGCTGAAATAACTTCGCTGAAAATGCATATTGAAGGAGCTCGTTCGGGAAATAATGTTTTGGCAAGTGACGAACGTAAAGAATTTCCAAACAATATGGAGATATTAAAAGGTAAAACTTCAACAACTGCGCAATCAGCTGGGTCGGCAAAGGGAGAGAGTGTCAATGGAAGGGGACTTGAAGCTGAAGAGCCACAAGTAAATGAAGCAACACCTGCAGTGGAAGGGGACTTGGATAGGCATGAGACTAATGTAACAGCCATCCCACTGGAGGAGCCAGGAGAGGTCACAATTTCTTCAGGTGAAAATGGTTCTGATGAAAAATTTGCAAATTTTCTCAAGGAAAGCACATCAGTATCCCTGGATGATGGCAAACGAGAAAAGTTAGACAATCTTGAACCAGAATCAGATATCAAGGAGGTGGTTAGTCAGATTTCTTTTCTTTTCTTTGCTCTGTGACAAATAATATTTTGTGTTGGAATATGAAACTCACTTCTATTTGGCAGGCATTAGGAACCATTCAGATACTTGCAGATTCATTACCCAAAATCGTGCCCTATGTTCTAATTAACCATCGAGAGGTTTGTCACTGTAAATTTACTGCATATGCTTTCCAGCAAACTTACTTCAGAGCTTTTTTTTTCCTCACGAGATTTCATTGTCATTAATATACTGCAGGAACTACTTCCTCTAATTATGTGTGCTATAGAGCGTCATCCAGAAAGTAGCACTCGGGATTCTCTGACCCACACATTATTTAATCTAATAAAGCGCCCAGACGAACAACAGCGCCAGATTATAATGGATGTAATATTCTGAATGAAGCACCGATATATGATGTTGTTGGGCATATGATAATTTGTTCTGGTTATTCAGGCTTGCGTCACTCTTGCCAAGAATGTTGGAGAGCTGAGAACTGAAACAGAATTGCTGCCACAGTGTTGGGAACAAGTAAAAATCGATATTTGTTCTTACAGCAATCACTATTGGCCTTCAAAAGTCTCTCTTCGTTTGGCTTTTTAGTCATTGAAGAGCTAGAAATTTACTCTTGGATCTGTACAATTCGCCGTGTAGATTAATCACACGTACGAGGAACGAAGGCTGCTTGTTGCTCAATCTTGTGGTGATCTTGCAAAGTTTGTGAGGCCTGAGATACGTGACTCCCTCATCCTGTCCATTGTGCAACAGCTAATTGAGGATCCTGCTACTGTTGTCAGAGAGGCTGCAGCTCATAACCTGGCGGTGTTGCTCCCACTTTTCCCGAATACAGACAAATATGTCAAGGTCAGCCTCACTAAATATGATGCCTCGAGGCAATTGTGGAGAAGATACATGACTTGACCAAATTGGCTACAAAAGTAAGCTCCGTGGTCTGGAAATGGAGCATTTCCCCCGATGAATAATGTCATGCCTAGAAGAAGGAAATTAAAAAATATATATCAAAAAAGGGATCCTACAATATTTTCCATTCTTTTTGATAGGTTGAGGAGATCATGTTTCAATTAATCTGCGACCCTGCCGGTGTGGTTGTTGAAACCACGATGAAGGAATTGGTTCCTGCTTTATTAAATTGGGGAAACAAGTTGGATCACATTCTCCAAATTCTGCTCTCGCATATTTTGGGGTCTGCACAGGTAAGAGTGTTACCTTTTGTTTGATATAACTTCCAGATCCTGCACAATTAACTGCTGCATCTTTTTCCCAGCGTTGCCCACCAGTTTCAGGGGTAGAGGGTTCCATTGAATCACATCTTCATGTATTGGGGGAAAGAGAACGTTGGAGCATCGATGTTCTTTTGCGTCTGTTGACCGAGCTACTTCCATATGTGCACCAAAAAGCAGTGAAGACTTGTCCATTTCCATTGCCTTCAGATTCTTTTGTCACAGTGTTCTCCCTGCCTTTGCTTGAACACTATGCAGAGTAAGAATTTCTGTCCTTTCCTTTCGTTTTCAACAATTAACATTCAACTACACTTTCGATGAAGGTAAATAATCACCACACTGATACTCACGCACTATCATTGCTTGGCAGGGGAAATGTGGAATGGCCTGTCTTCGAGTGGCTGCACATTGAGTGCTTTCCAAATTTAATTCATTTGACATCTCTATTACCTCAGAAGGAAGATCATTTAAGGAACCGTGTGACTAGGGTAATTTACTTCTGAACATGATGAGCTACTTTGCATTTTGCATGGGATGCTAATAAGTGCTAACTCTCTCGTATTTTTGTTCTCGTTGATTTCTTTTTTCTTTTTTTCCCTTAATATAATCTACGGTTTTTGGTTGATACAGTTCTTACTGGCTGTTGCTGAACATTTTGGGGAACCCTATTTGACTAACATCATGCTTCCAGTGTTTTTACTTGCTGTCGGGGACAATGCTGATTTAAAATTCTTCCCATCCACAGTCCAGTCGAAATTTAGAGGCAAAGTATCTATTTTTATTCAGTTTCAAGTTCGCTTACCTATAATACTGTCTTTTTTTCACACACGTCTTCCCTTTTAACAGGTTTAAAGCCCCTATCTGCTGTGTCACAAAGCCTTGCCACAATGTGCACCCTACCACTTCTCCTTGCAGGCATATTAGGACATCCTAGCAAGCACGAACAGTTGGCACAATACCTAAGGAATTTGCTAATTCAAAGCCCCGAACATGATAATCAGCCAGCAAAGCACGAAATCATCCATTCAGTCCGTTTTGTTTGGTTCGTTTTAGAAATTTGCAATCGTTAAGTCATAAATTAGTTTAACACGTGAACGTAATTTCTGTTTGTTCTCTGCAGCACCTATGAAGAGAACCACATTTTAGTCTTCAACATCCTGTGGGAAATGGTTGCAAGTTCCAACGTAAATGTGAAAATTACTGCTGCGAATCTACTGAAAGTCATCGTGAGTTTTCAAGTACCTCAATTAAATTATAAATTTTAGCTTATCTTTCTACAAGTTATGCAAATTTTCTGCTCTATAGGTACCGTTTATAGATGCCAAGGTCGCCTCTGCTCACGTTTTACCTGCTCTTGTAACGCTCGGTTCTGACCAAAACCTGACAGTAAAATATGCAAGCATTGAGGCTTTTGGTGCCGTGGCACAGCACTTCAAGAACGACACAGTACACACATTTTCTTCGGATCGTACATTTCTTATATATTATATTACGTATAATATTGATCAATAATTTTCTTCGTAGATTGTCGAGAAGATACGTGTTCAAATGGACGCATTTCTTGAAGATGGATCGCATGAAGCTACGATCGCAGTGGTTCGTTCCCTGTTGATCGCCGTTCCACATACAACCGAGCGGCTGCGGGATTATATCCTTCAACATTTTATTCCCCGAGACAACATAATTCTTTTTCATAAATTTCTAGAGAGATATGCATGACGCAGAGTCCACCTTTTTTGTGTTCCTTTAACTCCCACGTTACATCTTATCTCCAAGATTTACCAACTCACAGCATCCCAATCTCCCTCAACCGACGTGACTCGCCGCCGCGAAAGAACTAACGCTTTCTGTGAAGCAATACGCGCTCTCGATGCTACAGGTCTGAAAATTTTCATCCTTTTTTTTTTTGCTTCTAGCAGATTCAATCACTCAAAATCTAAAAACATATTTCCAAGATTCTACACACACACACACACACACACACACATATATATATATATATATGTGAAAAGAAGTCTTCCGGTGCTCATCTTATGTGAGCACCTGGTATCTTGCACTGATTGGTGTCCCATCAACATAAGAGGTGATGTGCCATTATTGACACATTGCCATTGCCTGACACCTCTTATGTTGATGTGACACCAATCAGTGCTACATAATAGATTCTCACATACGGTGAGCACCATGAGGTACCAAATCAATGCCAATCAATACCATAAGGTGCCGATCAATGCCACATCATCTCTATATATGTATATAGTTCATGTTGAATATCTGGTTGATATCTTTGCAGACGTTTCGCCTTCGAGCTCTCGAGATTTCCTGATACCCTCGATCCAAAACATACTAAGAGACACGGATGCACTCGACCCTGCACACAAGGAAGCCCTTGAGATCATATTAAAGGAGAGATCGGGGGGGACATTAGATGCCATCAGTAAAGCAATGGGTGCTCATCTCGTTCTACCGTCATCTGTTACGAGCTTCTTCGGCGACAGCGGATATTTACTCGGTGTTAAAAAGGATAGCAGTAGTAGCTTAGAACCGGTAGCTCCTCATACTCAGCAGCCTCAAGCAGCAATGGAGCCTGCAAAGGTAGCCCAACAGCAGCAGACACCACCACAGGCTGAGGACACGAGGCTTAGGCGGATTATGAGGGGTGGCTTCACTGACATGTTGCGTGGGAAGACCAAGAGTAGCGAGGATATGTCGCCTACTCAATGAGTCGGTCTTTAAGGTAACCTTCTTTTCATAATATGTCGAGGAAAGAGTTAGATTATATGAAGGTTGTTCCTTCTAATAGTTTAATTGTGCTTCATGTTTTTCTATTTAGTTTGTAAGAAAAGAAAACGTAGTCTTGTTGAGGTATTATCTCCTAGATATTATCATTATGGATGGACATTTGTCTTTGGAGAATCGGCCGAGGAAAGAAGTGATTTCACTTCTTAATTACGATGAAGTGAAGGAGAAAAAAAAAAGGTAAGGTATTGATGGTGGGCCCATAAATACGCGACGTGTAAGAAGAATAATGGGACTACACCGCTAATTCCTCAAGGGGGCCCACCTTGATCTGTACCGTGGAAGTGGAAGGACCCTCCGTTGGTTCTTTTTCTTTTTCAGTCAAATAAATAATTATTTCCATCTAGTCTTTTACACTTACCGAAAAAGAAAAGAAATGCTATCCTTTTTTTTTTCCTCACATTTTCCAAGTCCTCTAAAGATCTATTGTCTATTACACAATAAAGTAATTTTGAAGTGCCGCCAGATTCAATATTTCAATTTTCATTTTGGACAACCTTTGTCCATTTTCGCTGAAACGAAAATCAGTAATTTCATTTCTACTTTGATTATTATTTTATTATTATTGTCGCCAATGTTATATGATAAAACAATAAAAGAGCGTCACCATCAACAAACTTTCACGTATAGTTCAAAAAACGAGAGAATAATTACATGATATTCTCTCTCTCTCTCTCTCTCTCTCTCTCTCTCTCTCTCTCTCATACAATACTAAATACACACACAACTTGCCCACCTCTCACTTTTTCCTTTGTACGAAATCGACCCACCTCCACTGCTTTAATAAGCGTCGCAAATCTTTTCCCCAAACACCATAGCAGCTAAATTCATCGATTTTACAGATATTAAAAAACATTCTGATTTGTGCAGCATACTTCAAAATGGCAACTCTGCAAAAATTCAAGCTGCTCGCGACCCAATGCGCAGTAGCGTCGAGCCCATCACGGAGCCCAACGACGAGCCCAATAGTCCACCTCCGCCGCAGGAGGACTCTGCGCATGCTCCTCAGCCGTGCCGGAGGCGGATCAGCCACGGGAAGGAAGCTTCCTCCGCCACGTCCCCACGATTCCAATCCCAGGACTTCTCCGCCGGAGAAGGTGGGAAAGAGCAGCGATGCGGATCGGTTACTGGTAAGGAACAAGCTAAGGGATCTGTTCATCTCCTCTCCCCCACCGTCTTCTGCGCCGGAGAACGCGAGAGAAAAATTGCTGTCTTCGCCGGCTCTGCCGAGGAGGGGCGGTGGATCGCAGGCGCTACGGCCGTTGTCGGCTACTTTCAGACAACGGTTGTTGCTGAGGAGGGCTTGGAGGCCAATACTCGTCGGAATACCTGAGGAACTTCACTAGAAACAAAAATTCCAATACTTTCATTTGATTTGAGGCTTATATTCTTTAGACGTTATTGGGATTTTCTACAACTTTCATTTGGAATCTGCTGTCTTGATTTCTCGTTAAGACTTGGAACGATTTAAATGTTCTTACTACATTGAAAGGTATATCACCAGCGGGAATAATCATTATCTCTTTGCTCTTCTTCATCTTTAAGGCAACGAAACAGATTATTTATTATATTATTCCCATATCTCTACTCGTTGGATCTGTTACGAATTATAAATATTAAATACCATCTTTTTCTTTTAATCGGCGGGCCCAGCTGCATTGAAGGTGGTGTCCTAATCATGACGATAAAAGCCTGTAATAAAATACTCGAAGTGTTATTACATAATAGATGTTTGTTATTCTTAATCACTTGTGAAATATGACGATTATAATATAAGATTAATATGTTCTTAATCAGCCCATCAAAATTTTGAGCTAGCCCACTACGAGCCATGTAGTAATCCAATAAGTCAATTAAAGAACGTTTAGATAATGATAAATCAATTAAGAGAGCCACGAAGTGTTCTTAAAGCCGTATAGTAATATTTCGTGATTTCCAACGACAATATTAATCAAATTCACCATTTGCTTTTTCAATCGGTTGAGATAAATTATTGGGTAATCTGTAAATTAAAATCGAAATAATTGTTAAAATCCTTTTGGTTAATTACGTTTTATCATGATTTGTTTATAATTCTCGTCGTGCAAGAATATAAAACTCCGTTGCACCCTCGTTCGTCCTCTCAGCAGAGCCCCTACAACGGTAAATTAGATTCCTCGAGAGAATTTGGTATCCCGTCTACCTACTCTCACCCAACCCTCCGTGTCACCCACGCGCAGCCTTTTTTGATTTCAACCTAATTTCGCGTTGGTTGGCCGAATCGCGGACGAGAAAATTTTGGTACTGATTTCATGACTGTATGAACCGTGCGAGAAGAGGAGGCCGGCGTTAAGGAATGGGGGTGGTGACCTCATCAATTGCTGCGAAGTTTGCGTTCTTTCCGCCTACTCCGCCGTCGTATACGGTGGTTACGGATGCCGCAGGGAAGCTTTTCATACCGGAGGTTCCGCGGAGAGAAGATGTCGATGTTTTGAAATTGAGGACTCGCAGGGGAAACGACGTCGTGGCTGTCCACATCAGCCATCCTAGGGCAAACTCGACTATCTTGTATTCTCACGGCAACGCGGCGGATTTAGGTCAGATGTACGAACTCTTCGTCGAGATTAGCCTACGCCTCCGCGTCAATCTTATGGGGTATGTATGACTCATTTCCGTCGTCGTTTGCTTTTGCTTTGCTTTGCTTTTGTAGTGTTTTATTTTAGATGTAATGGTAGCTCAGGAATAAATTAGCATTTGTTAAAGGTTCTTTGCCTGTGGTAACATCAATTCGTTTATTGGTGCAAACTTTATATCTTAGGCCTATGAGGTTATGCACATTCACGGAGTATCAACTGATTCCTCACAGATCAATGAGACTATGACTTTTGTGCTAACATGGATCTATCTGTTGCAATTAGTCTTTCTTTTCCCTGGCTTGTCAATTGAATTTTAGAATTTGACGAAATGATGTTTAGTTATTACCAGGTTCTTACATTTTGGCTCTTTTTGTAGGTATGATTACTCGGGATATGGACAATCAACCGGAAAGGTTAAATGCACAACTTGAATATGATCTATTGGTGCTGTTTCTTGACTCTTTTTTCTTAAATCAGGGAGTTTTTGCATTGTAGTTGATTTTCATCGATTTTCATCCAACCATACTTTAGAAATGTTTTTTTCTAGCTAATTTGGCTCTCTGATCCAACAAATTTCTGCAACTTTTTTCCTCCACCATGGCAAAGGCTGTCTGCTGTTGCACCTCAAACTTGTGCACTGCTGCTGATATTTCACATTTTCATGCTCAGGGGTTATGGGTCTGAGTATCACAGTGTTATTTTCAGCAATAACGTCATTAGAGAAATGACTAGAATTTTGAGTTCACTGTGTTTGTTTGACTGAGGGGATACTTTTCCTAATTGAAGAAATCAAATTGCATAACTGCATCAAAATGTTTGTCTATTTCGTTAGCTGTCATAGACTAAGTTGCTGGACTAGTGAGCTCCCATTGATCAAGACATCATTTTCGTAGTGTGACGAAGTTACCCTTTTGTCTTTGAAACAGCCAACTGAATATAATACATACGCAGACATCGACGCTGTGTATAAATGCCTCAAGGAGCAATACGGTGTGAACGATGAACAACTCATACTTTATGGCCAGTCCGTAGGGAGTGGCCCCACATGTGATCTAGCATCACGGTTACCGAACTTGAGAGGCGTCGTTTTGCATAGTCCCATTTTATCGGGGTTGAGAGTGCTCTACCCTGTAAAGAGAACATATTGGTTCGATATTTACAAGGTAATGATTCACACACTACACCTCTTCAGCATTTTTTTACACCAAAATTAGTTATATGTATACTTCTTCTTTGACTGCAGAACATTGATAAAATCGGTGCTGTGAATTGCCCTGTGCTCGTCATCCACGTGAGTTCTCTTGCATCCACGTCCTGCTTTGTTTTACAGCATATGGATGTGTGTGTGTGTTGTTTTTTGAGGTGAAATTAGCTTTATGTGAACACTTCCAATATATAAGGCATCTATGTCCAGCTTTGGTTTACAGCATATGTGGTGTGTGTTGTTTGTGTGTGTTGAGGTGAAATTAGCTTTATGAGAACACTTCCCATATATCAGGGAACTGCAGATGATGTTGTTGACTGCTCCCACGGGAAACAATTGGCTGAGCTCTGCAAAGTAAAGTACGAGCCTTTGTGGATAAAAGGAGGCGGGCATTGTAATCTCGAGCTTTATCCCGAGTTCATCAAACACCTGAAGAAATTCGTAGTAGCCCTCGGGAAATCGAAGACATTGGGAGCCAATGGATCTATTACAACGACGACACCATCATCAGATCCCGAGGGCACGAACAGTACTTCTTCGGGTGCCACAAAAACAAACGAAATTGAGTCTCAACAAGAACTCCCGGAGATCGCTAGGAATAGTTTGGACAGCAGACTCGATAAGTCTAAGAAGCCAAGCAAGCCCGAGAAATCGAGGATGAGTACAGATGTTGATAGGTTCAGGAAAAAGAGGGGTTTGTTATGGTGACACCAGTTACGTTGTTACACCACAAGAAAATCTTTTTTTTAAGTTATTTGTCGTGTATTGATCTCTTGTTGTAACACTATGTCCATGTCTTGTGTGAAGTGTGTGGCTTCTAAGCACTAAGCAGTAGAGATTATCGCCAAGTCATCATTTGTGTTAAGACGATCGGTTGTTTAGGAAATAAATACTAGATTTGCATTGTCGTAACAGTCCTCAACAGCCTTGTGGTCGATTAACGTGTGCAAAGGTACTTGTCACGTTGTTGTAATGTTTGGAAAGAAAAAAAATGCCTCTTCGAAAACTGTTGGAACGCATCATAGAAAAAGGTAATTTGATGGTTAAAATTTTATTGACAAAAAAGAAAGGTACATCAGTGAGCCATCATCATCATGAAGCATGAGATAACTAATTTAAACCAAGCTACATAAGATATGAAATAAAATTAAGAGTCAAAAACTTTCAAATTATCCATCAGCTTCAAATGAAATAAGAAAACAAGAGAAAATTCAACGTCTTGATGAAGCAGAAGAGAAACTAAGCTCATTTCGAACCATCGGTCACTACCGGAAATTCAAAGACAACGTCTTTCCCCGAGAGTTTCCTGTAGACTCCAGAAAATGTATCGAGCTTATTCTCGGTGTCGTTCTTTGCCTTGGGATCCAAGAAAACCTGCAATAAGAATTCAAAAAGCAAAATATTAAATCTCTAAATGGTGTTTACAAATAGATAGAAAGAGAAAAATAGAGGCACACAATCACCTTCATGATCTTTGATCCATCAAGCCTATATCTTTCACGCTTCCCAACAATCTCAGCAGGATAAACTACATCTTCGAGCATTGCTTCGTGCACAGCAGTGAGCGTTCGGGTTCGTGGCCTCTTAGCAGCGGAACCCTTCTTAGGAGGTCACATTATTCTTCTAGTGGCAAGCACAACAACTTCCTGTGTATCCATTTAAATCACCAATAGCTTAATTATTATCCCCGAAACTAAAACATTGAAGTTTTAAGTGAAAACGTTAGGTTGCAGATTAATTGTAACTTGTAAGTGGTTTAAATTTTTCTCTTTCTGCATCTTCTGTGTACTAAAGGAAACAAAGGCAGCTGAGTATTATTACCTTCCCGCTGAATTTCTTCTCAAGTTCACGGACAAGCTTAGGGTGAATCTTGCGAAAGGCTTTGCTGAGACGGTAAGGAACATGGATCAACACAGCTTTTTTGCCTCCAGAAATATCGACCTCGCTGTAAGAATATGTAGGGGATACATTAAGATCCTATTGATTGTCATCAAAGGATGAATAAGATACCACACACAAGGAATGAAAACCCACGTAGCAGAGTTGATGAAAAGGTCTTTCAAGTCACTCTTCAGCTCCTGGTTTGTATTTTCCAGATCAAAAAACGCCTGCAGATGCACCAAATAAAGATTTGATTCAAGAGAGCATTTATCCAATAGTGAATCTTCAATAATATTGCATAGAATTGATTAACAACCTGAGCAACAGTCTCTTCAAACTGGGTGGGCTCAGCATTGTTGCCCTTGTGAATTTTCTGCGCAGCTGTAAACATCTTGAAAATCTTGCAGAAAACAACAACAAAATATCTTCACTTCACCCCGAAAAAAAAAAACAAGAAACACATTCAACAGCTGGATAGACATCGCAATTAACGTCCTGATCACGCCGGAAAAATACAATAAAATTCAATCGCCCACCGGAAAAAAAACCAGTACTCGTACAAAACCAAGCACATTCCCAAAACATAGCGCATAGCAAACTACAGAATACGTACCTTCGAGCGGAGACCGAGAAAGACGCAGAACAGATGCGAACGTCTTGTAGAAACCCTAGGCTCAGCCACGCCACTAAGATCTCCAAAACATATATATGGGGGCTTAGAACATGGGCCGCTTTCGTGATTGGGGCATAGAATTTAACTATGGGCCGCATCTACAATAATTATGAAGCCCAATAAGCTTCAAAATAACTAAGAGGCCCAACAACATCATTAGCTTGCTAAGTTCACCTCCTATTTTTTTTATTTTTTTTTCAAGTTATCTCCACAAAAGTCCAACAAGAGAGTTGTTAAGACTCATTTTAAGGGCTCGGCTCGACTCATATTTCATGCTCGAGCTCGAGCCCCCGTCGAGATTTTTAGCTCTGAACTCGATCAGAGCCAATGGAACTCAGGCTCGTGAAGTTCGTCGAGCAAGAGCTTTCTATTTAGAAAAAAAATATGGAAAAAAATATTGTGAGTCAGCTCGTGAGCTTTCGAGCACTCATGAGTGAGCTCGGCTCGAGCTCCAGCTAGACAATCATGAACTCGATACGGCTCATCTTTCACCCATACTCAAGAGGAATCGAAGATTTAACCCCCATCCTAAAATATGAGGAGCTCCACCACTTAACTTGTGGTTTTCTTTTCTTCTTATTTTTTGCTCCGTACAGAAAATATCTCGGACAAGCCAATGATTTAACTCCACCTAATTAATTACTATACATCGATAGCTAATTGTTCTTCTTGTGGTTTAATCATTGCGGATCAATAATAATCCCATCTTAATACATTATGCGAATGACCAACAAAAACCACCTTAAGGTTAATACATGCACATAGTGCATGAAGATTCAATGTGGACCGTGAACTTGGATCCCTTCAAGCATTAACTACGGTATGACTCATCCCTCACTGGTATTATATTATACTCACTGTAGTAATGGTGAAATAATTCTCTTGATAATTATTGATATCATCATCATCGATATGTAATTAAGCACGTTGTCCCTCAAACGCATTTACTTGCTGGCTTTACCCATCATTTTCCGCTTGATTTGATCTGTGTGCGTTATTTGCGAGTCCGCGTGTGCCTTAAAAAGACAGATTAGTGGCATCATTACAACTGGTTTTGCTTTGTTTATATATGTAATTAATAACCTAAACCTGTGTGCTTATGCAATTACCACGGCCTGCAAGCAAAGATAATAAAAGTTAGTTTTGTTTTTTAATCTTTTTTCAAGAACGTACGTGTGTCGAAGTTTATATAATATGATAGTTTAATTATGGAAATGCAGAGTGTGCATACAGCCTGCTGCCTGCAATAAACAATAGCTTTGATTCTTCTCTTTGTCTGTATTTCAAGAAAATTTAAAAATAATCTTGAATTATTATATATGCAACTTGTAATAAAACTTAAGATGGCAAGAACTTCCATGGCCTAACACGGACAGTTGCGACATTTTTTGATGTACCAAGAAAGATGCCTCTTGTCGCAAATTAAAATAAGTAGTCTTCAGCTGTATCCTCGTTGGCTTATGTCTCTATGTACAAAATAGATATAGCTATAGAAAATACCCTCAATTGCTTTTAGTACTATAAAAATCAAATCATTTTCAGGGTTTATTATGGGCTAATAAGCACTGTGTTTTGGGTTATCAGCGTACTATATGGTAAAGAAAACAGGCAACGGGACAGAAAATAATGATACATTTGCAAATAAATAGTTCTACATAATTATATATGAATACATAGTACGGTTATTGGTGCTTCTCCCTTTTGTTGTCCTCCACCACCCATGCCATAATCTGCAGTTTAATTCGTGATTAATTATATATGCGCAATAACCAATGTGGTTATAACTTATATATAGAGAAAAGAGAATAACTAATCATCGTTGTAATAATTATCAGCTATCCAAAGCAAATCTAAAGTTAAAGTAAGATCATGTTTTAACCATGATTTAGCGTTTGCCACACTTCGTGTTGCGCGCTTCATATTATCTTTGTATTTAAATAATGACCACACAATCATTTCTCTAGGACAAGTTTATAGTTAAATGATTAAATAAATCAGCCCCCGAAATCATATACAAGTTTTCCACAAAAAAAAAAAAATATCTTTAGTGCTTTCTCAGTAAATATTTCTCGAACTAAAGACGAATTGAAATTTGAAAAACCATATGATCTCATACATATGAAATAAAATAGAATAGCGGCCAATAACTATATTTCTTCCAAAATCCATTTCAGCTGTGATCTGCAACTATTATCATCATTATTTTCAGTACAACCTTTTCATTATTTCAAGATTCTAAAGGCTTCAAAACAATTTGAACACCGTACTTAGGTTTTATCGTAAGAACAACCACAGGTGCATGTCTATAGTTATCCGATATAACGAAGCTGAATCTCTTCACCAGCATGGCCAATATGATCTTAGCCTCCATGAGAGCAAACGACTGCCCCACACAGTTCCTGGGCCCCGCTGCAAACGGTATGAAATGCCGACCCGACCCGGCCGACGACTTCGACCCGAACCGATCCGGGTTGAACTCGTTCACATCCTTTCCCCATATCTCTTCGCTGTGATGGATCGCGAGGACCGGTATCCATATCGAGAGGCCCTTCGGTATCTTAAGATCTCCTAATTTGATGTCTTCGAACGCCATTCTAGGTAGTAATGACGCCGGCGGATAGAGCCGGAGAGATTCGTTGATCACCATGTTCAACTGCAGAGAAGAGAAATCATAGAGACTGTGTTGAAAATAAAATACATAAATTAAAAAAAATAATATACACTTCTTTCGGGCTTAATTTTTTAGCTGAAGTGATCATTGGTATAGATCTCGTGGACCATAGATGTCTCTAGTATAAATTCTCACGACCACACATTTAACAAAATTACACATCTAAGGCATGATAATAATGAAATCAACCTAGACGTGAGGGACGCGTAGAAAATAAAATATCTAAATTTAAAAAATGATGCACTCCTTTCAGACTTAAACTTTTGGATAAAGTATGATTTTTCATCATATCAGATATTAGGATCGAAAAAAGTACTAGATATGAGCTTCACAACCACCCATTAAGAAAATTATACGTCTAATATTAGATAATAAAGAAATCGACCTATACAGAACAGATTGTGTTTGAATATAAAATATATAAATTTTAAAAATGATACATAACCTTCATGCTTAGGCTTTTAGGTGGAGTTCCATATGATTATTACCTGTGTGAGCTTTGAGAGGTGTTCGATGGTTGGTGAGTCAGCACCACTGCACACATCCTTAACCTCGGACCTGATCCTCTCTTGCCACGTAGGATTAGTTGCGAGGAGCATCACCGTCCACGTCAGCAGCAGTGCGGTGGTGTCGTGCCCGGCGAAGAAGAAAGTCTTGCACTCATCCATGATCAGCTGAAGATTCAGACCGAACCCTTTAGTGCCGCCGTTGCCGTCCGATAATTTATTTCTCTGCATCTCGTCGAGCAAAATCCCCAGCAAGTCGTTTCCGTACGAACTGCTACGGCCGATCTCCACCGTGTCCTTACGGCTCTGTATGATCTCCATAAGCAACCTCTCCACCTCCACTTTTAGGGTTTTGATCTCTCTGTTGTACTTGCTCGGCAAGAACCTGTGTGTGTGTGTATTTGTCGGAAATGATTAACAAAAGATTGATGTAATCATGAAATCTATTAATGGGTTGAAATAGTCATCATCGTCATGCGATCTTTCTTTTTCTTTTTTTCCCGTCTTATATATCATTATCACATCTTTTTTTAAAAAAAAATAAAAATAAAAGTCTAATGCGAATACAAACCTGCTTCCGGGTAGCCACAAATGCCTCGAAGCTTGAGCGCACAAATGCTGTAAATTCGTAAGCAAATGAAATATTTGCTTTCCCTTTTCGTAATTACTATCAAATTCGGTCCTTGAGATAATATCAGCAGTCAAACGAGTCATATGCTGTCCGATCTCAACTTCACTTTGTCCATTTCTCACTCCATCTTCAAGCGACTCAAGCATCTCCTTCGTGCATTCAACCATATACCCCGCATAGCTCTAAATTAATTAAAAAGAAAAAGAAAAATAAATACAACCTAATCAATATCCAAAACCACTTTCTTTATTAAAAATCAATAAAGAAAAATAATAATTAATTTACCTTGAGCTTATGACCCATGAATGCTGGCGCCACAATGTGCCTCTGATGATACCAATCGTTGCCATTCGCCATTAACAAACCTCGGCCAACGAAATGCTTCGAGCCCTGTTGCTGCCACCATGATTTACCTGAGCTCGTGCTGTGTTTGGTTAATAATTCTTTGATCAGCTCCGTCTCCGTCAAGCACATCCTTGGCTCGACTCCGTTCCAGTAAATAAATCTTTTTCCTGCCAACCCACAAATTAATTAATATTAATATATAGAAGTATAGAAATCACGGGTTCATAAAATTACGAGCCATTGATATTAATTATTACCGTATGTTTTAGACCATATGACATAATGAGGCAAGAGGCGTCCGACGATGTCGTGGTGTATACGTTCCATGTCATGAGAGGTTGATTGAGAGACAAGAGAAGACACGTCTAAGGTGTTGCCAACGAGAAACCGTCGATTCGGGCCACGAATTCCTTGTTTCTCCATTACTTTGTCGATGCGTCTTGGGATTAGCCAGTAACATGAGATGGTCTCGTACGAGATTTTCATGATGTAATAAAAAATAATAATAATAAGAACTGATCTCATCAGCATCGCCACAAGCTCCATGGTGTGGTGGGGTGGAGTGGTGGTAGTCAAGATGTATCCTTTTTTTTTTTTGGGTTTTCAATTTCTATTGAGAAGTAATAATAATAACGTTTTCATGTTTTTTTTTTCTTCTTATACAATTTTGGGTTTGGTGCTGTGTGGTGGTAACTGGCAAGGGGGGAGGTTCGTATTTATAGTGATTAATGACATGGGCTATTGAAGATGGGATTATTAAGTTAGTGAATAATATAAATGCTATGTTTGGATTTTGATAATATTGAATTTCCCTAGAAGGCTTTTATCCTTTATGATATATACTTTGATACTGTAAATAATAAGACAGTAAAATCTGTAATCTGAGATTTTTTTATTTTTTATTTTTTTTTGGGATTTCATATCTTGCGTGCCTAAACAGTATTAATTTCGATTACAAGATATATTGCAACGTTATATATTCATATTCTATTATATTAATGGCGAGAGCATATTATTACCACCTTCCTATTAATTGGTCTGGCAAATATAATTACTATATTACCTTTAACTTCTTTCATTTATTATAATATTAATTTTACAAATCGATTTTTAAATACATTACAAACGTTATATAATTAAAATTAAATTTAAGATTTTTTTATATTAAATACTTTTTGGATTTCATTTCTTGCGTAAAGTACTATGGTAAAGTTATTGAATTTTGTTTGTGAAGAGGTGTATAATCATAAATTAGTTATCAAGCCAAGTCAAAATGCATAGATAGAGCAACTCTCCAATTGCATTTTAAAGTAAGAGATATTATATATCTACTGTCTATTCATTTTTTTTGTTGCTTCAGATTGAATATTTTAGTTTAGCAGCACAGATTATTATTTTAATTTAACGACTCCAAGATGAGAAAGCGTGGCCTTTTGGTGTTCGGCAAGGGGTCAAATAGCAGGATGAAGGTGACCTCATTTTGACTTGGGAAGATAACAATGTTTTATGTATATATTATAGAACGAAAAGTTTTATTTTCATAATTTTTGGCTAGAGAATTGTATATCGTTTGTTGGACAGTAAATATAGAACAAATTTTAATTATCGTGGAAAATATGATTTAGGACCACTTTTCTTGATTATTATATTTTAAGGAATGATCATGCGAAGATATAACTTTTATTGCAAAATTGTGACCCATGATTGGTACTGTTTATAATAAAAAGAATTTTAATTAATTTATTTTTAAATATGTAATCTTAAATGCAAGGCTTTCGTCAATCAGAGTCCCTACGGGATGCGGCCTTCACTAGGTGGTCGTGGGCTGACCCAAAATAAAAAAGCCCACGAACTCGTGACTGCTGACGCCATCATCGTAACTAAGTCAAGGCCTCAACTTTACCGCCCCGTGTTGTAAATTCCGCCACGTGTCTATCCAATAGTGGTTCTTCGTTCCCACGCGTACAGTTTTATGGCAACTCTGTCTATCGCATCGCCACTCCCCATAAGCCATCGCCTCGCCCGAATCGCTGCTGAAGAGTCGAAGAGGTAACTGTGTTCTAGGGTAAACGATTCGTTCGATTACTCTCGTTTTATTTGTTCATGCATATAGGTTTAGTAAAAGTACTGCTGATTCTGTGCTTGAGTTCAGGTTTTCGTCTCTGATTCCGTGATGTTATGATCCGTTTTCATCTGTTTACACGTTGTCGCGTCGATTCGCTTTGTTGTATGTCGTAGCTGCTTTTTCATGGACAATCGAGTGAGGAGTGAGAAAACTTATTTTTTTTTATACATAATATTTGTATCTTCATCCTTACTCATGGTTTGTTTTGAAGTTTTTATCGTAAAGCCTGTTGTGATGTTCTAATGTTTTATCAACAGGTAAAATATTACCTAAATCGATGGCTTGACTAAGCACGCATATATCTTTTGCAGGTCTCAGTCAACAGAAACATGTCTACAGATAGTTCATCGCGAGAGGACAAAGTGTACTTGGCCAAGTTAGCCGAACAGGCAGAACGATACGAAGAAATGGTGGAGTTTATGGAGAATGTTGTAAGGACTACAGAAAATGGAGAATTGACTGTGGAGGAAAGGAACATTCTCTCCGTGGCCTATAAGAACGTGATTGGTGCTCGGAGGGCTTCGTGGAGGATCATATCCTCCATCGAACAGAAGGAGGAGGGTCGTGGGAACGAAAGCCACGTGAAGGTCATAAAGGATTATCGTGGGAAGATCGAGGCTGAGCTTGGCAAGATCTGTGACGGGATATTGGCCCTTCTCGAGTCTCATCTCATTCCATCTGCGTCTTCTGCTGAGTCCAAGGTGTTTTACCTGAAGATGAAGGGCGATTATTACAGGTACTTGGCTGAGTTTAAGACCGGAGCTGAGAAGAAAGAAGCTGCTGAGAGCACTTTGTTGGCTTACAAGTCTGCGCAGGTGGGTAACAGCTCTCTGACTTGAGTTTCATGGTGATTTGTTGGACTCTAATGAGTGTGTATTCTTATATATGTATTTGCAGGATGTTGCGATTGCTGAAATGGCTCCGACTCATCCAATCAGATTGGGACTCGCACTTAACTTCTCTGTTTTCTATTATGAGATCCTTAACTCACCAGATCGTGCCTGCAACCTTGCAAAGCAGGTATTTTTGATGGTGTCTCTCATGTTGTATTATTGTGAGATTACACGTTTCTGTGAAATTTGAAAACCAACTACTTTTCCCCGGAAACGAGCATTGCTCATTTGTGTGTAATAAGCTTCTCATCTTTCTCTTAGCATCTGCCAGAGGACAACGAATTGATTTTTCATAATCCTTTCAACTTGTTTTCCGCATTGCCCTTTTTCTACTTCAATGTCGTGTTATTCATATGTTGTACGCCGGTTGCTTTCACGCAGGCTTTTGACGAAGCCATTGCTGAGCTTGATACCCTGGGTGAGGAATCGTACAAGGACAGTACGTTGATCATGCAGCTTCTCCGAGATAATCTAACCCTTTGGACTTCTGATGCAGCGGTACTTGTTACTTCCTACTGGTGCATATCCTTTATACATATACCATACACCTCCCTTTCTATCACTTTGCACATAATTATTTTATTTTTCGTAGGACGAAGCTGGGGATGAGATCAAGGAATCTAGCCAGCACGAATCTGGAGAGGGACCACATTAATGCCTCTCTATTCCAGCGTTGTGATGCCACTGCCTTATCTTAGTGAAATAAAAAAATGGATGCATGAGCTCCATTGCATCTTAGTTTAGTTAGATAATGAACTATTAGTTGCTTATTGTAATAAAGAAAGGGTGGCTTGTTATGTTGTGTAAACTGGAGCTGCTGCATTATCTATCATATGAGGGCCATAATTTCCCACAATATGCCGCCTATATATAACACGGTGGATTTGTATTTTCTATGCTATATCAGGTAGAGAGGAGGATCTACTACAAGGAGCAAAGAACTCAACAGCAGCACAAACAGAGAGAAGTAGACTATTGACTTGCGTGGATCAGCTTCTCTCCCTATAAGCGCCACTCCTTCCTCTTGCCTACCGGAGTCCAATGATGTAGTAGTTGCATCCTTCACCCTCAGAGTCGGGCATGTCAGAAATCCAAATGCCATACCCGTAAAGGCCGCCCCAAAATGTGCCCTGTAAGTTATTACCACCATAATGTTTCAGTTAGATTTTTTATAACTTATACTTCTATGTAAGAAATGGAGGAGGGAGGGGATTACCAGTCATCAATGTGACCAAAGAAGCTCAACACGAAGCAGAGTACTGTAATGATAAGTGCCTTCTGAAACGTTCTATCGTAAGAATCTCTTGATGTGATGGTATCTTTGTTTTGGACTTGGTAGATGAGCCAGGCACCGATCAAAGCGAACACAGGGTCCTGTACAGGAGAGTAGCAAATACGGTTCGATTGATAAATGCAGGGGGGCGAAACTGGAATTTTGCGAATTGGGAAAGTAATTTACCGTCCCGCCGACGGTCGTCTCTGGCGTGTGAAGAAAGCTGACGATGTTTCCCGAGATCCCTCCGAGGAGGTAAATGAGAAGGGAAGTGAGTGCACCGTATTTTTGTGACACTTGGGTACCGAAAGTGAAGAGGCCCAAGCAGCTAACAGCTACGTGAAAGATTCCCATGTGCTGCAAATTAAGTGAACTAGGAAGTTTAGTGTGTTTCATTCTATGATGAACGAAAGTTGTCTTAAAATGCCAGGGCAATTTTGGTACCAGAAACATGGGCGTCAATAGCCTCCACCATTCTCCTGTGAGGATCAAGTTATTGATCTTTGCCCCGTAAACCATTGGGAGCGAAAAGAGTTCAAAATCGGAGCTCTTCACCGGAGTTGCCATCTCGAATAGGAATACTGCTATGTTTATTGCAGCCAGTATACCTCTGCAAGAAGAGTGAAGAAAACAGTGCAATAAAGCTATGTGAGCATTTTAAGTAACAAAATATGAAAAAAGAACAATCGACGTTGAGATATGTTATACATCAAATAGAAATCAGACGCATCATCTGCAAATTGCTGCTCCTCGCTTTTCAAGTCGATGTAGTTTTTCAACGATCTTCTCCTTCCCATTTCTTCACCTTTATTATTGGCATAAGATATTACGGATAAATCCTCAGCAAGATTAAATAATGGTTCTGCAGCCGAAATTTTCATGGAAACAGATGGATAAGTAGACAATTCTAGTGCGAAAAAAATAATAATAAAATTTCATGATTCATATAACTTCAGAAATACCTTTAACTTCGACAACATTCTCCCGAGCCTGAAGCAGACTTTCACCTTTCCCGAGAAGTTCCGCGCTCTGGTTGAATGTTCTGAAAGATGGCCTCTCCTTTGCCTTCTCATGGAGTTTTCCAAGATACAAATCTAAAGTCTCGAGATGCTTCTCAAAGCCACTCATGGCTTTCACAGGCGTCAAAGTTTTAATCTTTCTCGATCTACAGACACCGCCGTGACTTCCCAACGATGCCCCACTTGATTTTGGTCCGATCCCACGTGGCAACAAGTTTCTTTTCGAAAATCCCCTATTCGAAAAACATGGCCCATGCTCACTCGGGCCTATCACATAACAATCAAATATTCAGCACGAGATTATTGCACGAAAGAAGCGGTGTGTAGTAATTATAGTACACAAGGTTTTGTGTTAAGACCTCCTGAAGCTGGTGGCGTGGTAATATCCTTGTAAACCAGCTTGTGGCTGCTCGAAACTTTAACCATGTATGACACACTAGCCCGAAAGCTGCAAGACATTGGTCACGTACATAGTTATAGATCTTATAGAAGCCTCACAGCATATTCGGAAAAAGTTCTACCGATACACAGCCACGTACCTTTACCTTGATTTTAGAGGGAGGCGACAAGTGACAAGGGATACAACGTGAGTGAGTCCCAAGTGACTGTACTTCCATAAATGCAAAGACCCAAAGCGTTTGGAACTCAATAAACGCTGTGTGTATGATGTTTACTGGTGATTCTTGGATCTTTCTTCGCCGGCAAGAGTACAACCGATATGTTGTACCTTATCACCGTTGTTTCAATCAGGTACCGACACGTGTCCTTGAAAGAATTGAAACCAGTAGTTTATCTTCGATTGGGTCCCACCATATCTAAATCTCTAGCTGCGTTCATTTTCTTTCTTGGGTCACGAGGCCCAAGAGAAAGGCCCAATAAAATCAGCCCATCTGATGTTCTTTTCCTCTTGAAGCTGCCTTCAAATTATTGAATTCATCATTTCAATAACGTCTTAAATCCAATAATAGCTGAACCAAAATATTTTTCTTTCAGAAATCGTCAGTGTTTCGGAAAACGATGCGATGAAAAAGCTCTGAAAGCTGAAGCAATATGGTGGACTTGTGCTTGATTCCGTAATCAGGTACTGAAGAATAACATTCATAGTTTCATACTTAATTCGATTATCTCCATGTATATATGTAGATGATATTCATGTTATTTTTACCATAACATACTACATAGGCATTACATATACACAACATACAAAACCTATGACAACCTCTGTGTGTGTGTGTGTGTTTATTAAGGCGTGGTGTTGGAGATTAGCCTGACCTCATAGAGATTATTGCCTCCCTCTGCTGCATTTACACAATTAACTGATTAAGAAAGTCTTAGAGAGAAATCACGTGAATAATTGGTAAGAAGAAAGACCATACCGATTTCAGCAGAGACCCCTGGTCCAAAGAAGGACGCAAATTTTGCCTGTTCGATTATTCGATTATGTTAAGGTTGGCAAACACAAATGGTAGGTAAGAAGAGAAGAAGACATTTTTTCGAATTAAAATACCTGTCTTTGCTCGAAATCTGATAGTTTCAGGGCTTTTGCCTCAAACACCAAGACAAGGCAATATCTGCCATCCTCAGTAACCTTAAAAAAAAAAAAAGCAAATCAAGTTGTTGTTAGTTCATAAAGCCCCTCCCTCCACAAAAAAAATAAAAAAAATACAAGAGCTCGAGGAGACGAAGGAGATTTCTTTACTTGTTCTCGGATCATTTGTAAGACGGGAGCATTTCTTCGGGGGATGCCTCCACCCTACCAGATCAACAACATAAATTTTCCAATTCCTTTTTCATGTTATTTTCTTCTTTTTTTAAAATATATAAAAAAATAATGAATTTACATATATCCATCATGTAAAGTTAGTCACCAGGCCATATTGGAAAATTCTCTTCAACGCCTCATCCAAATGCTGCTCATCACCATATCGGTATCTCGTGACATCGCTTCTCACCTAACAAATACGACCCACAGATGTATAAATATCGAAGCAAACGAATATTCAATAATATGCTCCACACAGAGAAAGGCCAAGCAGCTAATCTGATATTAGGAAGAACGAAAGCACATAAGATAAGACATAAACTGTTGAGATTATTTGTCCCACATCGGAAAATTAACTTCACCCGACTCAATATATAAATCAAAGAGGCCCCTCCTCCTAACACCAATTGGTTTTAGGAAGGAACCCTCAATTTAACATAAACAGATTCCCGAAGACAGCTATATCGAAATTACTATTGATGATGATACACCTTCAACTACAAAAATATATGGAAACTCGTGAAGAAATAAATTGAATTTACCTGCTGAAGAATTGGAGTAGCACATTTCTCCCTAAGTCCCTGAGCATCTGAATAGGTCACACAGGGGACAGGCTTAAGCTCCGCATACTTAGAAAAGAAAAGAAAAGAAAAGCAAAGAAATGCATCATTATGGTTAAACTGAGGCAATCAGTGTAAGGAGATGATGATAGTGAAAAACCTTGAGAGCCATGCCAATGATTGCTAGAGGAAAACCATATGTCAACATCAGAGCCGACCACTCAGATCCTGGAAGGACATTGAAGTAAGCCCCAAATCCATATCTAAACGAAGAGACACATGGTTATGAATGTAAGAACACAAAGATTAAAAAAAAGTTTAATGAGTTACGGACACATGAATGGATCTTTGGGACTTTTACAAGACCATGAAACTCACGAGAGAAGAGAAACGCCGACGCTTAACCCAATGACACCGAAAGATACCTGGAGACAAACAACCACCAAGATTAGCTTCTTAAATATGACACGTGTGCGCCACACGCAGAGGAACAAACCTTGGTTATCGAAAATTGGTCGTCGGGGACGATAGATTTGTCGGCTGAGGCACTCAATGCCGAAGACGGCGTCGGCGTCGACTCGGCGGCGTAGGGCACGATTAATCCGAGCCTTTGGCTACGACTTCTGAGATGGATTTGGCACGGAATTGAAACTCTACCTTCACCGTTACTGTAAACCAATGGTCTTAAGCTCGAGCTATGACAGAGGATCGCTGAAGTAGCAGAAAAGGCCACGGTCTTGGGAGACGATACGCCACCACTAGTAGTAACAGATGAGGTGGAGCACTGGGAGCAGAGGATTACTCCTCCTCGGGACATCGTAGCCGTCAATTTCATCGGAGATATATCGATGAGCTCGGCTGTGAGGAGATTGAAGACGCGGGACTTCGCTTGATTGTTTGTGGCAATGGAGTTGCGGAAGATCAACTGTGGCCACTGCTTAACTGCAGATATGAGATGATGACGTGGCCTCCAGTTATCGTCCATTTGTTTTTATATTTTTAAATAATAATTATAAGTGCTGGCCCAAATAACTATATATTCAGGCCCAATTACCATCTAAATTGGCCCATCTGTGTTCTAGCAACGTTTTTTCTTTATCTTTAAGATTTTGATGATTTTTTTTTTAATGAAAGGATTGGGCTATAAAAAATGTGGGACGTAATAATATAATAAATCTAATATCAATTGCTTTCAATGTGGTGGGGGCTCCAATCCAAGACATTATTCGACTGGCCCCTCCACCTTCTTCTCTACTCTCTCAAATTACTAATATAAAAATAACGTGGTGTCTCAATTGCTATTTAATTTCAAGAAATTAATATGGAAGGAAACAAACGTTTGGAAAATAAATGGTAAATTATGCAAATACCTCGTGTGGTTATACTGAAATGCACATAACTATCATGTGTTTTTTTTATTGCGTGAAAATCCTTTGTGCAATCTAAAACTTAGATACGTATCTCCGGTGTTGTTTAAAACTTAGCACAATACTCCATGTGTTGTCGAAAATTTAACACCGTACCCCATGTGATTTCTAAAACATATCATTATACCCCTCAATTATTAGATGAAAATGACAAGGAAGGGATTTTATGCTATTTTCGAATCATACGGGTTTTTGATGCTTATTTTTCAAACCATAACCATAGGTAAGTTATATGTTATTTATCCGAAAATAAATGCTCGTAATGGACGATTTTTTATTTTTTTTTTTCGGAGGAAAGCTTGGCTGATGCACAAGAAAAAAGAAATTAAAAACTAAAAACTCGAAATCAACTATTATCATCTGCTGCATTATTTTATTAGAAGACAAGAAACGGCATCACGAAATCGCACTAGTTTGTAAAACCAGGAAGAGTGTGCCCGGGCTCGCACGCTTTGGCCTCAGCCGTCGGCTCCACCGCCGGAGAAGGAGGAACCGGCTCTCCGGTGAGCTCCGGGGGCAGATCGGGTATGCCCTTCAAGTAGAAGGTGTAGAATATCTTGAAAGGGAACACGATCTGGTGAAGCTTCACCTGTCCGTACACTCCCTCGAATATGCCCGAACCGCCGGTGACGGCGAGGTACGTGTCCTCCGGGTAGGTCAGGTACGGCCCCTGTACGGCTATGTGGCCGTAGTCGCCGAAGTACAAGCTGTATACGGCCTCGTAGCGGTCGCCTTTCTTCTCCTCCTCGTGCTTGATGAGTATGCAGAGACCCGATGTTATCCCACACCGGATTTTCAGGTCGCCGGTGTACACCTGGAATTTTTAGGATTAATCTCTTTAATTAATTCATAAATAGGACATCTCTTTAATAAAAAAAAATGTAATTTTTTAGTACTAACCTTGTTACTGAAGGGCACGAGATCGCCGAGGGAGTTGACGGTTTTCTGGCTCAAGCGTAGGTAAGCTGGGCTTCCACGGTCTCGTTCGTTGATTTCGTACACGTGCATTTCTTGAACTTTAGCTGCTGCAGCACAATACGTACACATATGTATGTAATAAATAAATTATGTTGAAGAAAATTGAAGTAAAAAAAAAATATAAAGACTAGATGTGACTTACATGATCGTGAATCGGAGGAGTCTTTTTGGCTCTTGCACGAGAAGGGCCTTTTCACTGCAGCAGGTGAAGTAGAAGAAGTGGAGATCCTAAGAGGATGTGAGTTCAAAGTTAGGGTTTTTGATTTTGCAATACGTGGCAACTTTTGGGCTATGGAGTTGGTGGAGAAGAAAGCTTTTGGTGTTGTTGAAGAAGATGCTGCGAATTTGAGAATATTAGCTGACGCCGATGAGGATGAAGACGCCATTGATTTTCAGCCTATATGATTCTTGACCAGATAAGCAAAGGTTATGAGAGTTGTTATAGTAAGTATATAGATTGTGGGGCGTTGGTGTAATGTATATGTATATATATATATATATATATATATATATATTATATATATATATAAAGATTAAAGAGTACTTTTGGTATCGCTTTGTAGTGGACGGTGGTGGGAAAACGAGTTGCGTCTAATTCGTGTATAGTATTTAATGATTTTTTTTTTGCTGTAATAATAAGGTTCTGGTAAAGTGTTGTTTGAGATTTCTTTTTTGATAGACGAATATTTATTTATTCTTTTAATGATCGAATATTTGTTGTTAGAGCAAAAGAATGATTTTTATGCGTGCGACGAATATATAATTTGACCTTTTCAACGTGGTCGGAGACCGGAGTTTGTCGGCGTTCATACATTAGAATTAGGCAATGGCCGGTGCTCCATTTGGGCTCTCATTTCGGCCCATAGAGAGGGTTCGGAGGCCCAATATTTAATCGGCCCATATGGTGAATAAAAGTAAATACATTATATATATTAAGGTACCCTTTAAAGTTTCTAACTTCCTCTTAAATACCCCTCGAATTATTCCTTCCTTTTAGGTACCCATCTGAAAAAAATTGTGTTAGGTACCTAAAAAGCGTTAAAAAGACAAAAATAACCCTTCTTCATACATAAATATTATTTCAATTATCTTCAGTTTTATACCAAGTCAAATTTAAGAATATTATACCAACTCTTATTACATTTCTACCAACTATTATCACTATTATACCAATTGTTCTCGTTATTATACCAATATATTCAATTATTATACTAACCGTTATCACTGTTATACCAAAAAAAAATATTTTTTGCGTATTATATGAAAGTTATTTTTGCGTATTATGCCACAAAACACGATTATTATACCAATAAAACCGTTTATTATACCAATAAAATTGATTATTCTACCAATAAATTCGAATGTATACCAAACAATTCGGATATTACAATAACATTACTTTTGGTATTACAGTGATAACATTTGGTATAATAATTGAATATATTGATATAATAATGAGAACACTTGGTATAATGGTGATATAATACTCTTGAATTTGACTTGGTATAGCAGTGATAACAGTTGGTACAATAATTGAATATACTGGTATAATAATGGAAACACTTGGTATAATATAATACTCTTAAATTTGATTTGGTATAACAGTGATAACAGTTGGTATAATAATTGAATATATTGGTATAATAATGAGAATACTTGGTATAATAGTGACAAAATACTCTTAAATTTGACTTGGTATAGCAGTGATAACAGTTGGTATAATAATTAAATATATTAGTATAATAATGAGACCAGTTGGTATAACTGAATCTGTAAAGAAGGATTATTTTCGTCTTTTCAATATTTGGTGGTATTAAACACACAATTTTTCGCAAATGGGTACTGAACAGGAAGAAATAATCGAAGGAATACTTAGTTTAAACTTGAAACGGTACTGAAAAACTGAAAAGTGAATTTAACGTATATTTAAAGTCAAGTAATAACGCTTTTTTAATCTGAGAATATCTGGCACGGTGCAGCAGTAAAACCAGAGGGAAAGTACAAAACTACTAGGTGAAAAAGCTACGGCACTAATTTTCAAAAAAGAAAAAAAGAAAAAAAGTAATAATTGTAGTGTAGTACTATAGTAACTGATATGAGATGGGAAGTTAAAAGTTAAAATATTTCAAACGATTATAATCTCTACTTTTTTGTATACCCTAAAGTTCACAAAATTGTATCCATTCTCCATGATTTCTCATATTTTTGAAAACGGAATTGCGGAATTTAAATAAAGACAAGCACCAACTAGCAAGTTGAGTAGAATAGTGCTACGTGCAATAAATCTACCAATAAGTGGGGCCCGCAACTGCAATCCTAAAAATCCGTCGATGCGTCGACCTAAGGCCTTTCGCCGCTCCTCACCTATCCCCACTCGCTCCGTCATTCTGCTCCGTCACACGCGCCGTTGTATATCATATTTAACAAAGTTCCATCGTCACCTTATTTTAATGATTGGCGCGTGTAATCCACTCGCCGCAAAAAGCCCAAACGTCATCTTCCCCCGCCCACCACCCACCATCAAACACACAGCCTGCATTATTAGGCATAACTGTACAAAACACAGCACACACACACACACTCTCTCTCTCTCACACACACATATACATACACAGAAAATGCTTCCCACAGTGTCTCGTCACTTCGCTTCCCACCACAAACGCTATTTTCTCACTCTTCCTCCTTCATTTTCTTTCCCTCCTCCGTTTCACCTTTTCGCAAAAATTCCTCCTCCGCAGACGCCACCATCAGTAGCAATTAACTAAAGAAGGAGGAGAGCAATGAAAGAGCGCCAGCGGTGGCAACCGGAAGAAGACGCGCTTCTACGCGCGTACGTGAAGCAGTACGGTCCCAAGGAGTGGCATCTCGTCCCTCAGCGTATGAACAAGCCCCTCGATCGAGATCCCAAATCCTGCCTCGAGCGGTGGAAGAATTACCTCAAGCCCGGGATCAAGAGAGGCTCTCTGACGCCGGAGGAGCAGAGCCTCGTAATCTCCTTGCAGGCAAAGTACGGCAACAAGTGGAAGAAGATCGCGGCGGAAGTCCCCGGGCGAACCGCGAAGAGGCTCGGGAAATGGTGGGAGGTGTTCAAAGAGAAGCAGATGAAGACCGAGCTCAGGAATCAGAGCCAACACTACTGCTCCGCCTCGTCTGCCACCTCGGATCAGGGCAAGTACGACCACATACTGGAGACCTTCGCGGAGAAGTACGTCCACGCTCAAGCTCCTCCGCCGCCGCAGCAGGCGAGCGGCGATTTTCTTTTTGCCGGGTTGTGCGATCCTCAGCACCGTCAGGGTGCGGTTGCCGAACCGGTTCTTTCTCTCGGTCCGGCGAGCTGGGTTGGAAGTACGACGACGTCGTCGTCTCTGACAACGACGTCGTGCTCGCCGACGCCTTCTTCCTCCGTTGGGTTGACCTTGTCTCCGTCGGATCCGGGTGGGTTCGACCCGGTTCAACAGATGGGTCTTCTGGTGCTGGAATTGGAGGAAGGAAAAGAAAATTGGGTGCGTCATACTTTTCTTCTTCTTCTTCTTTATCTCTCTCTATCTTTTCATCTACGCTGAAGAAATAAAATCGCAGACAACATAAGACGATGAAATCTTTGTCTACAGAGTACAAAAATCCTTGTGTAATAAATCCGAAACTGCAGGTGCGGCTCAGGAAGGAGGCCACGTGGCGGCTGACGAGGCTCGAGCAGCAACTGGAGTCAGAGAAATCACGACGGAGGAGGGAGAAGCTCGAGGAATTCGAGGAGAAGATAAGGAGGCTTAGAGACGAAGAAGCTGCGTATGTTAGCAAATTGGAAGGCGAATACAGAGAGCAAATGAATGAGCTGCAGAGAGACTCCGAAGCTAATGAGACGAAGCTGATGGAATCTTGGGGCAACAGCCAATTGAGGCTCTGGAGTTTAGTGCAGAGGTTTAATTTAATGGAGCCCATCAATAGGCAGCAATCGCATCATTAAAAAGAAAAAAGCAATGATCTTTATTTATTGCTTTGCTTGGATTATACATGTTTGGCGTTGTATTGTATTCTAGTTGCTTGCTTCTATGGTTCTTGTCTTGAACATAAATCATATGTGTAATAAAAACATCAATTGTCCCTGTTAGAAATATAAGTAGCTAAGGCAACCAAAGGAGCCGCCTTTAAAGGGTCGTCGAATCCACTAAGGAGCTCAAGAGCTTCTTCCCTCAAATTCTCAGCAACCTCTCTCGATTTCTCGATCCCGAGAAGCTTAGGATACGTTGTCTTATCGGTTACCAAATCCTTACCAGCCGTTTTGCCCAATTCTTGAGAGGACTTGGTGACGTCAAGTATGTCGTCAACCACTTGAAACAATAGCCCTACACACCTGGCAAATTTTCTGAGCTTCTCAACTTGTTCATGGCTTCCACCGCCTAAGATTGCCCCTGAAACTACGGAAACTTCCAAAAGAGAGGCGGTTTTGTTTCCGTGGATGTACTCGAGGTGCTCTAAATCGACGTCGCCCGCGCCTTCGGCGGAGAGATCGGCGACTTGGCCGGCGACTAACCCCTCCGACCCGATGTACCTAGCAAGTTCGCCGACGACACTGACGATTTGCTCCGACGTGGCACCTGATGTTCTCCCGGAAGCTGCCACGTGTTCGAAGGCGAAGGCCAAGAGGGCGTCGCCGGCTAACAAAGCCACGTCCTCGCCGAACACCTTGTGGTTCGAGGGCTTACCTCTTCTAAGGTCGTCGTTGTCCATACAGGGAAGGTCGTCGTGGATGAGGGACATGGTGTGGATCATCTCGACGGCGCAGGCGGCGGGCATGGCCGCCGATTCGTGGCCGCCGACGAGCTCGCACGAGGCTATGCAGAGGACGGGCCTGACCCTCTTGCCGCCGGCGAGGAGCGAGTACCTCATGGACTCGTGGATCTTCGACGGCTCACGCACGGCGACGGCTTCTTCGAGGGCTTTGTTCACCGCGCTCGCTTTTCGGAGCATGTAGCCCTTGAAATCGAAGCTGCTGGCGGCGGCGGGGTGAGGTTGCGCGGAGGCGGTTTCTTTTTCTCTGACGGAGGAGGCGGAGATCGGTTGTCGGAGAAAGATTGGGTTTTTCGTGGCCGGCGATTTGATGTCGATTGGGCGGAGGCGGAGGACGAAGGCGGCGGTGATGGGATTCTTGGATCTGAAGCTGGTGGTGGAGTTCGTCCGTGGCCACGTTGCAGGTGCCGTTGCGGCGGTGGAGTTTATGACGAAGCTCATTGTTGTAAGAAAGAAACCTTCGACTAAAGAAATCTTAGCAACAGAGGCGGAGAAGAAAGCAGAAGCAGACGCACTATTATAGTAATAAGAGGATTACAATACAACACACACACGCAATTGTTTGGTCATTAACAGAAAGATTAGTGTAGTAGTAATGCATTCGTGAGTGCATTTCGGTTGTTTATAATCTTGTGGTGTCATTACCACTTAATTAATTTTCGTATTGATTATGGTTAGTGTTTGTCCAGTTGAAAATTGGGTAACTACTACAGTTGATAGCTTTAACGAATTATTAATTGGCCAGCCTAGTGGTCAACTTCTTTTTCATCGTGTTAACATACGATTTAGTGGGCCGTCTTTGTAATGAATAATTTTTAGGCCCATTATATCAGCCCAATGCTAAAAAATTTTGGGTAAGAAAATCAGGAGTTTGAGAGAAGATTAATCAGATAAATCCGTGACGTCATTTTCCTCGAGGATGAGAACATAACACTGTAAGGAGATAATATTTAATTTTTATCTTGGATAATCTCTCTGCAAAATATCACGTCCTAAAAAAGATGATGAATGACGAGTCTCTCGAGTGCCTTTATGAGTCAGTTTTATCAGAAACATTTGGATGATGTTTGGCTTGGAATTAAATGGCAATCAACTTGTCGGAAAATGTTATTTTTGGATGAGACCGAATAATGTGTGTATGTGTGTGTGTGTTCATATATTTTTTTTATATATATACAGAAAATATTGCCATGCAGCTATCGACACGTTCTCGGAAACTTCATGTGAAGAAAAATGCGTATTGTAATAATAATAAGGAAGAAACGTTAGTTGTTTGCATGTGCCGCTAAAGCTTTGTGTGTCATCAGTAATGCTTAAAGAGAAGCGTAAAGAAAGAAGACAGCTAACGGATTAAATAAACATTCAAATTATTATATAGCTAAATGAACCGATGCTAAGTACGCCACGTAACATCTTCTTCCACCTAGTGAGAGTGAAATTAGATATTAACGTATTATCTAATGAATGCTTTGGTTTGAATAAAATATATATCTAATAAACACATTTTATCAGACTCTACGGTCTTCGATTAACTGAACGAAATTTGGTGAGCATGTTATTAAAAATGATAGGTAGGTAGGTTCACCAATTGCATGTAAAAACAAATTCATATGGCTCAATTTGAGGCGTAAATTATGGGATTTGTTGAATATTAAAATATTTTTGAATCGACAAATTACTTAAATGGTGATTGTAAATTAAATTGGCTCGAAGCTTAAGGGTGAAAAGGCCGAGAAATCTAATGGTGGAGAACGAGGGAAACACGGGATTCTATCGTGCATTGCCCTTTACTGTTGAGGGTCGATTTTAATTTTAAAAAATCCTTAAAGCCAATTGTGATTAGCTGTTTTAGCGGCTATTAAGGAAGTTAGAAAACGGGAAACAGGACCTCTAGTTGTCGGGATTTATATGACATCCATTAATTTAATTTCTAAGAGAATTGTAAAAAGAAAAGGACAAATAAATCTCTAAATCAAAAACCCACCATCATCAAAAGAATATACAATATACATTTTTCTAAAACCCTCTAAAGGCGAGCCTAAGGCATCTTCGTTGATCTACCATTATATTAATCACGTATCTTCCTAGATATACCATTTTTTATATTAACTAAGTATCCTTTAAAGAAAATATATTTATTGATGCGATTGGCCAAAACGATAAAAAAAAAAAAAAAGAATATCTTCGTAGATATACCATCGTGATGGTACCAGCCTTAATAGTTAATTCGAACTTAATCCAGTGTTTATCTTCGTAGAAAACAGCGTTTTCTTCTAGAAGCATTTTGATTCCTCCATCCTTCCACATTAAGTATCATTTAGCTGCAGAGCGTCATTACAATAACCTCATAGCTAGGCTTGAAATATCTATGCCTATGCGAGGAGCCCGTGTCGAGATTTAATTGATCATATGTGTTTGATGATTAGAAAATTTTCCCGACCAAATGTCAACATAAATGCTCAAATGGGTACATTTCGTATCTCATAAAATTTTCATATATCTACACACACACACAAAGAGACACAAAATAGCTGTAACATCATACACTTTTTCCATGACAACCTTGAAAGTCTTGGTGGGATCATCATGCGCATGCAGCTGAACTTCACTGCAGTGCAACCTTATCTCTTCTTGTACTGTAATATCATTACAATAAAATTAATAATAATAAGTTTCTTGAATGCACGAGACTGCTTTCACTTTTGTTTTACTGTTGCAACTTGGTGCTGATGTATACAAATCAATTGCTGTAAATCAAAGCCGGCGGCTACCGTTAAATTGACTAAGCAGCGGTGAAAAAGGAGGAATGAGGAAGCCATATACGTTGAGACAGATAATACGATGTGAGGTAAAATACATCAAAAAATTGGATGGTAATAATTATAAGAATGGTCCCAATTCTTAGGGTTTTCGGGGTGAGGACGCGTGTCGAAGGTTGTAGGTGCGAACCATGTGGCTCTCCTTGTCTTGGAAGAGATTTTTTCATCAACTCGTTCTTTTCCGTTTTGTAATTATATGGATTTCTTTTTATTCCAAAAAAAATACAATCATGGTTTGTTTGACCACAAACAATATTCTATTTAATATGCCATGACTGATTTTAGAATAATAAAATCGTTTATTTGAACAACTTATTGATCAATTGATGGATGGTATATAGTTTAGGGTGGGTTTAGGGTTTTATGATGATCATCATTGTCTTCAATATTACATGATAATGATAGCTCCTTGATGTTTTCAATGAAAAATTTAGCAAGTTATTCAACTTTTTTTATTATTATTTCTTCTTTATGCAAAAAAAGGTAGACGTTTCGAATTATTTTATATACTTTGTATTGGAACTATAGGATGGAGTTTTAGGTATATATGGTCTATTAATAGATCTTTTGAAAGAGTAATCATCATGTGATGCCTCGGCAAAAGGTGGTGAAAACTATCGAGATTTCAAGTGTGTGTATCCGTGCTAATCATCTCGAGCCACGTGTCTTTTGGAAAGAAGATATACAATGCTTGAAAAATGGATTTTACCACCTTATTATTGGACAGCAAATGTCGAGCTTAACTGTCCTAAATCCCGGTTTAATTAATTGAAATTACCTTTTCAATCACTCTAAGGTGGTAATAAAGTTTTGGTATCTCAGCTCCATATGATAGATTAAATTGTACTATGCATAACAAGCAGTGGCATTATTGAAAATATATCTTATAGTATGTCTCATTTCCAATGACCAAACTCTATAAAAAGCCACCTCTTTTTCATTAGTCCATGAACGATCAAAGTTGCATAATTAAATCCTTTACAATAATAGCACAAACATCAAGAAAAGTAAACATAAATAATTAAAAAAAAAAAAAAGGCTATGAAATGAACCCCGATGATCAAATGGTACTCATTTCCCAGTACTATCCGCCTGGGATTTACCCTCAGCATCACTATGTACCACAACAAGGTATCTATCTATGGACTTTTCTAAATATAGTTAATTCGTAGCTATATAAATATACATATTTATATAATCATATTATTATACATATTTAGTTGCAGCCGAGGGTAACAATCCCAAGCCAAGAAGGCGACGCAAGAAGAACAAAGGCGACCAAAATTTGACGACGATGAGCTGCAAGAGAAAGCTGAGCGAAGAGCAAGCGAGCCTGTTGGAGCAAAGCTTCGGAGACGAACACAAATTGGAGTCCGAGAGGAAGGACAGGCTAGCCTCGGAGCTTGGCTTGGACCCGAGGCAAGTGGCCGTTTGGTTTCAGAACCGAAGGGCTCGTTACAAGAGCAAGAAGCTCGAGGAAGAATACGCGAGGCTCAAAGCCCAACACGAGACCACCGTTGTAGAGAAATGCCGTCTCGAGGCCGAGGTAAATTAATAAATATAATAATTACTAATAATCATTAGCTTTTGTCTTAACTATTAACACAGCTCACCTTATCTTGTCACTGTGCCTATATAGTATTTTCATTAGAAAAAAAAAAAAAATGGAAATGTTCTCAGCTCACCTTTACACAACTTTGCTTTGTATCCCAAAAGATGAAAACGGTAAGAGTTCATCTTCTGCAGTGATGTGCTGAGTCATAGACAAATTAGCTATTTTAATTTTACTAAAACCAACACATGCATTCTTGATAAAATAAAAAATAAAATAACGTGTTGTGGCAGCTTATAAAGCTGAAGGAACAGCTCGATGAAGCTGAGAAGGAGATATACAGACTATCTGAAAGATCAATAACAGTTGATGGGTTCTCAAGTAACAGTCCTTGTTGTTCGTCTTTTTCAATGGAAGCTGCTGCTATTCAAAAACCTGATTTTCTTGACGACATGGCAATGAACGCCGCCTTCTATGAGAACAACGATGATTGCGTTCATGGCTGCTTGGAGTGGGATATTATTAATCTCTATAATTACATGTGATAATTAACTGATGCCGACTATTTTGTGTAAATTATTATGGGTTCATGGAATGGTATGTGTCTAGGAAACTTACATTAGTAACGTAATGTAATGACTCGTTTATTGCCACCCCAAATAAATGAGATGAAATGAATCGGTTCAATCGCAATTTACTGATGAATAAAAGAATAAATGGTTTCCGTCGTATTAAAGTTTCGGGCCCTGATTAAAAGGATGGCCCGATGTGGATCATTGAATGGGCTTTTGGGGCCCGACATAGTCACCATTAACAATAAGACAATAACATTCTCTGATGAAAATCCAAGTCTTTGCGAGGAAAACGAATCCTTGTTGTCGCGTTTTTTCAGGAATTAATTCGAAAAAAATCATTAAACCAGCAGAAACACAACATCCCATAACACAAAATTGAGTGAGTACTAACAAGAGAAATAACCCAACACAGACAGAATTATTTCAAGAATCTGTTGTGGAATCGGTGACGAAGGAGACAACGACCGTTAAGTCATCAAGTTTACCTCCGTAGTAAGCAAAGCCCGCTTCTTGTGCAGCTATAGAAAACGGGCTACGGTGTTTCCTGTCCAAAGCCCGTTGACGTGCAACTACAGCAATCTTTTGCGCGGTATCATCGGGGCTGAGATCTTCACTCGCGGCCTCCCCCACAATAGCTGCAACCTCTTTGCCGAATAAATTATCGAACAAACCGTCGCTCCCCGCGACTATTACATCACCGGGTTCGACGGGAATTTCGAAAATCTGAAAAAAAGAAGGGTTTACAAAGATTAAATAAATCAGGCCAACTTCCACGATTGGAACCAACCGATTATGGTGGAAATGTTAAGTATTGAAACTGGCCTGCCCAGAACTTGGAAGATCAGCCCTGTCACCGCTTTCGAGCTGATACGTGAAGTTGAAACCGTGTTGTTGCACGGGGGACTCGAAGATTAAGGAGCCATCTCTTACAACGATGAAGCCACTGTCTCCGAGGTTAATTGCATGAAGACCCTGCTCAAATTTGGAACATTTTATGTAATAATTGGCATGCTAAATCAAGAAAATGAGTTTTAAAAACAACACAGCCGAAAAGGGAAAATCTTGGAGAATCTTTGAAGAAGGAAGATGAAAAAAATTCTGATTTTTGAGTGAAAAATGATACAATCAGTTGAGCCTGCTCACATGTGGAACATTTTATGTAATAATTGCCATGCTAAATCGAGAAAACGAATCTTCAGAACAACAGAGCCGAGAAGGGAGAAGCTTAAAGATTTTTTTTTTTTGGAAAAAGAGGATGAAAAAAATCTGATTTTTGATTAAAACGACACGAGCAGTTGAGCCTGCTCAAATGTGGAAAATTTGTGTAACAATTGGCATGCTAAATTAAGAAAATGAGTTTTAAAAACAACCAAACCGAAAACGGAAAAGCGTTTTGAAAAAAAGATGCAAAAAAAACCTGATTTTTGAGGGAAATGATACAAGCGGTCGAGGAACCCATGGCTTTGGTCTCCGAATGTGCCTTTTCTAACACCTTCAAGGGGTCAACATCACCGTGTGACGATTCTCGTATAGCTCTGACGGAATTGGACATGAGCTCGCGGGAGTAATTCCCAGCATTGACACCAACTTCTGCCCAGCCACCGACTCCATCAGCAACGCCAATGACTTGCTCTTCTTCGCAGATGAAATGTGCATCTTCTCCTCCGGTCTCTATTTTAGCTGGATGTGGCATGTAACACACCCCACTCACTAGCTTCAAGGCCCCCGAACTTGGTTTCTTTCTGCTAAGTTAACGAGTGGAAAAAAAAAATAAACGAAATTGTTCGGTTAATTTGGTGGGCTTAACAAAGACAATCAAGAACCTGATAGTATCTAAACAATTATCAAGTTTCATTTTGCTGATGAGACCCTTTGAAGAGGAAGATGTCCAAGCATAGTAATCCAACAACAAGACCCATAAAAAGCTTCGCAAAGTCTGAGCTCAAAGAAGAACTTGTGGAAATGTAAAACAAGGGATTCAATAGAACTCACTGTTCATCAGAAATTGCAAGACTCGAAAGCTGCTCAGCAATCGAAGGCCCATCTTTGGCCACTTCAGCAGGCACAACACCATCCGAGTAACACGAAGATGACAATTTTCTGCAGCTTCTCAAATCCCTTGAGAAATGCTGCACCATACCTAAAACACTTCCTTGGGGACCATAGCAGCTTTGCACACCCACCTTAGCCCTAAGACATGTCTTATGCCTCCTATCTCCGTAAAACACACCAATGGGTTTCACAAAACCAGGTAAATTACCACCGTTGGATGATAATAAGCTATCCACCATCATATCCCCAGATGCAACTATCGAACCAGAAGTGGCCATGGCTGATGGAACAATACGTTTGATATTTCTCGGAAAGATTAGGGCTCGCCTCAAATTAACAGGTAGGGACTGCTTTGCTCTTACAGCCCTTAACAAGCCGAAACTAGAAAAAAAATTAGGGTTCGAGAACAGCCCAATTGGCATTCTAACGTTCTCCGATACAGAATAAGCTCAATTTGATAAATCAGCGCCTTGTGGCCGCTCCCATATCAAAGCACCTGCAGATGCATTATCACAGCTGCATTTCCCTAATTTGGTACAACTACGAACAACCAAGAAAAAGGAGGATTATGTTATTTCATAAACAAAATTCAAAACTTAGATGGACCCGGGACAGTCCACTTGCCCAGCCCACTTGTGAAAGTCCAATATTACAAATAGCCCACAATTATAAATAAATAAATTTGTATTGATCAAAATTTAAAAAAAAAAAAATTGTTAAAAAGGTCGCGCGGCGGCTATTGAAGTTCTGACGAGTCCTTAGGATTCATCATCAAAATCATAGTATGAAAAAATATTAATGATGATGGAAACCTTTGTCATTGATTCCGGTTATTTCTCCAAAAAAAACTAACCAAGATACAAAAAAAAAAAAAAAGAAAGAAAGATCTATATATCTACGGAACTACAAATACATAAAATCTCATGATCTGTTGGTCAACTGAGACATGACACGAACGAAGGAATCTTCGCTGCAAGGAATCGTTAGCCCTCCCATTGGGTGATTGTATCCAAATTCTTCCTCAGCTCGACACAGCAAATCTTGAAATAAAGGGTGGTTCAAAAACGAAACAGGAACGACAAATCTCTTCACGCTGTAATTGATTTCACCGACGTAAACAGCACAATGTCCCTTTGGAACTTCATGATGCGATAGAGCCCATCTTTTCTCAGCGGACAGTGATCGCCTTAGCTTTCTAACAATAGCCATGTGCGTATTATTGCGTTAGATATAAAGTTGAGAACAAGGTGAATAACTCTTTCTTCTTTCTTTGGCGAATATTCTTGTTCAGGAGATGAAGAAATGCGTTGTAAGTGATATCCTTATTACAACCTTTGTTGATGATATTGTGAATGGGGTTTTGTGGTTTATATATATAGATAGCTAGATGATAGACGAGCGAGGTGTTTATTACGTTTTTTCCTTCAAATTGCACGACACATCACAAGTATAAGAGGAATCACATGGCTTGTCCCGCACATAAAGATTGATTTCGAACAAAAAAATATCAATTTATATGGTTCACTTTGCACTGTCCCTGTCGTGCCTTAGTTCGAGGTTGATCATACAAAGGAGGTCCACATTTCAGCAGCGTGTTTAATATCAACTGGTAATGAAGACATAAAAAATCTTAGGTTTGGGAGTTCCATTGTATTAAGTTGGCATCAACAAATATAATACTTAGTTTCTTCAAAATTGTCCCCATTCCGACAATATATATGTATATATATATATATATATATATATATATATAACTTGTGGTAAGACATGTAATGGTTTTGCTTTTCCAGGGTTTCGCTTTTTTTAAGAAATAAAATGTGGCCGCCCACAGTTTGACAAGAAGCTCGAAACCCTAAAACACTTATGGTACCTAGCGAAAGGAAAAGCCCCCACAAGCAATAAAAAGGTTGCCTTAAATCTTGAACACCAAACTTTATGTGGGGGCCACCTCGTATTCAATGATGTTGCGAGGATGTTTCAACTTATTGCAAAGACACATTCATGTGATGAACCATGTGCTTTTGTTTCTCATTTAATTATAACCACAATATCTAATTTGAATGGTATATATAGCATCAAGATCAAACTATTCAATTAGCCATTGATTCTCTCAGCTTCCAGTTCACAATTTTCAGATATACTAATTAAGTGGATTCATCGAGATTATTATATATACATATCAGCCATGGCAATTGTGAAGAAGCTAAGGCGATCACTGTCCTCCGAGAAAAGATGGGCTTTATTATCAGGATCTGAAGTTCCAAAGGGACACTGTGCTGCTTATGTAGGAGACAAAGACATGAAGAAGAGATTTGTTATTCCACTTTCATACTTGAACCACCCTTTATTTCAAGATTTGCTGTGTCGAGCTGAAGAAGAATTCGGATACAATCACCCAATGGGAGGGCTAACGATTCCATGCAGCGAGGCGACGTTCATTGATTTGACTTCAAAATTAGGAAGCAGAAGACGATATAATATAATGTAATTACATCCCATGAATTTGAGTATTAGGATTTTTATTTTTTATTTTTCATCTTCACATCACTTACTACTACAATCAAGGCCCATCAACCGCGTCCACTGGGCTTTTTAGCCCACGCACAACAAGCATGAAATTATAATTATTTAGAAAGCAACTGATAGGAAAAAGATTATTTTTGTTGTATTCAAGAAATAAAAGAAGTAACAAAAAAAAATTAACCATCTTATTTAATTTTTCTTGCGTCAGTGATCTGTGTCGTGCATGCATGCATTCACTCCATAAAGATATCAATCGACCTTACATATTGCTGTGGTACGTTGTGACGCGTGCGTATCAATAGATTTATTTAGATACACATCATTATTTCTTAAAGTAGGCATACAATTAAAGTCGTTTAAATCTCCAAGGACTGCCAAAAGACTCCACGCCCATGATAATACTGTTTACTCTCTCCCTTCTGCCTCCAATCTTCTTCATCTCCTTTTGTCCGTATGAGCAAAAATCATATAAACTCTTTGTAATATATTAGTGTGAATCTTATGAGCCTTTAATGGATATCTGTGTCGTTTTCAATGGATCGATCGAAGCTTATCTCCCTGTCCCAATAGCATCTATGCTGCGTACTACATTAATGAATTAATATATTATACATAATGAGCAGTGCTGTAACATTTTCGTACACTGTACGACGTTGATCTCACCTGATCATTCGTGGAAGGTCGTGCTACGTATTAAAACAACAATATCAAATAAAAATAATATATATGTTCTAAGTAATACTATTCATCGATGCGAAGAGCAGGGAAAGTAGTAAATATTCTAAGCTTTTTTTGGAGAGAAAGAAGATTATTATTACAGTTAAATATGTACATATATACGTATAGTTTATTTATATATATTGAGCAAAGGTGATGTGGTGAGGAAGTGTACGCAAGGACATTCATACTACAAGTAAACAAACAGGCGCAGAATGGTACGTGTCATTGATACACTTGTATTACACGCAAGCATGTATATATGTGTCTGAACAATCAGTCACGGTTTTCATTGCAGGCGTATGTGTATATTGGTACCATTAAACTTACTTACTTTGATGTAAATCATAGGACTATGTGATGAATTGATTTATTAATTTATATATATTTGTTTATGTAAAAATTGACACAGACCCATTTCATTTCATGCATGTGGATATGGAGAAGGATAATTGATTAGTGGCGAAACATTATCATTAATCATATAATTGTTGTGGGCTCTCCGATACCCCCTCTTTCTCTATCTTTAGTTGATATAATCAAGGAAAAGTCCGTTACATTGATTAACCGTTGAGAGAAATAGAGTAATTATTAATATTCCCTCGCCAAGAAAATGATAATCAGTTAATTATGGCTATGGACCGACAAATTATTACACGGCATCAATGTCCTTATGGATGCCGAGCTTGGTGCTTAAATGATGCAATTTTATTTTAAATTGACATTATTAAATAAAACTTACCATATGTAGATTTTTTTAAATATACATTGTCCCCTAATTTATGCAATTAGACTAAAAGGTCTTCTCATGTTTCCCTGACTCGGGGCATCCTCCATCAAATCACCTTTCACTTTATCAAGATTTGACTAATTAAAGCTGATGACTTTAAGATACACACATCAATTACCAGTTTATCTTGTTCGAATTTCGTAAGAAATTTAATTTTCTTGGAAAAACAGACGCGAAGTTGATTTAATATACCCAGAAACTAGAGAATTCGATGCTTAAAAAAAGATATACATAATGTACACAACGGAGAAACCATAGAGGAATTAAAATGAGGGAAATTAATGAACTTAATGCTTCTAATTAGATCGCTACTACTGTTGTAGCCTCAACTCAAAGACAGCATCGCATGCGTCGTAAAACGCCTGAACGATGACGTCATGGTACCTCGTCGAGTTCAGAGAGAGAAAGCACTGAAGCAGCTGCTCCAATTCTCCCTCGCCGAACATATTTTTCTCCAAAACCATGTCGATCATCGAGCTCTTGAAGTCCTCGTACGGATCCCGCGATTTCTTGACGACGGCGAAGCTCTCCTTCACCTTCCCGTCGATGGTGCAAGGTATCAGCTTCTTGAACACCGAAAGCCTCGCCGGCGCCGCCTCCGAGCGTCCGGTTCTGCCTTTCGCGACCTTCTTCCTCCTCCTCTGACGCGGCGCGCGGGCGTCGCGGGACGAGTCCGTCGACGAGCGAACGAGCGCGTCAAGTTCTCGGCCGCCGTCGCGGTTGTTGCAGAGGCACGACGATTCGTCTTCGTCGCTGGTGAAAGAGTGGGGCCAGCTGCTTTCGGCGGAGGAGGTACCGCTGAGGGGGACGGCGCGTGGCTGGAGGACGCGGGATGCGCGCTTCTTCGCTCTGCGACGGTGTCGTTTCGTCGGTGTTGGCGTGGCGGTGATGACGTGGTACTTGGGCTGCGTTTGGAAGGTGTAGTACTGCAGCTGCGGAGGCTGTTGTAGGGCGGTTGACGTGGCGCCGTGGGTGAATGAGGGCCGTTGATGTGATTTAGCCGATGAAGGGATGGGATTCCGCGGGAGGCTCGAAGCGTCTTTTGAACGGCAAGATTGGAGCGTGGTGGCGATCGCTCTGTAGATTCGAAGCTTGAAAGGCTTTGACATTATTTCCTTTTATTTGTTTTCTCGTTTTAGTGCAAAGTGGCGTGTGAAGGTGGAGTTTATATAGAGAGAGAATGTGTTGGTGTATGCTATTTATGGGCAAAAATAATTTAACATTCCGTGTTTTAATTAATTTTTCTTACTATCAAAGACTTCGTTTGTTTTGTAATGAACCCGTCAAACTTAGGCATTTCACAGCTTTAGATCTCCATTAAATCTTAGCTGTTTTTTGCCGTCTTCCAATGAACAAAAAGCCTACTGACGTTGATTGAGTAAGAGAGAGAACTAGGCTGCCATACATAGAGGTGTTAGATAGGGCCCCCATAAAAGGCCCGTTATAAATCTGAGGCCCGATTTCATCGAGAGGCCCATTTGAAGCCCAATATGTACTTGTTATATATATTGCTTAATATTTAATGATACCAACTTTTGTAGAGTGAGTATGAGCTGAGTTGTAACTTTATTGACAATACATGTGCACATGTAATGCGTATGCAAAAAAATAATAATTGATTGACAAAGAACGTGTATGGAGTAAGTAATTATAAAATACAGTGAATGATTATGTTTCTAATAATTTTCTATTATTTATTAAAATAATAATAAAAAAAGAATAACCAAATCCAATTCCTACGTGGAGTTAATTATTTGTTTTTTTTAATTACTAATTATAAATAAAATATGATTGGTTGATTGATATACCAAATGATAATTTTTAAATTTTTAAGAAAAATTCAAGAGTATAGATAATAAAAGCAAATTTAGTTGACTTGAAGTAAAGACACACGCACAAGTTATAAAGAACAGTTATAAATAAATGTCATAATATTGCTACTAGTAAAAGTACAAATTTCTAAATATGTTTCCTTAGACGTGGGAGAAGGTAAGGTGGTAAGGGTAAGTTTATTAAAACGCGTTGGAACAACAATTAACAGAGATACGTTAAATCTTAATAAATACGTCTAATAAGGATATATTATAAAATACAATATTATTATGTTTAAACTAAGACAGACAATACTTTGGAATTAGACAAATACATACGTCTCTTTCTCTCTCTCCTTCTCTCCCTCTCTCTCTCATAGCTGGTATCCATTAGTCGGTCTCCTTTTCTGTAATTGAATTGAACCCGCGTGCCAAAACTCGATATAGCAAGGCACAACTGGTAGAGAGAGGGAGAATATTTGTGTTTCAATTTTTATTTCTCCCACTCTTGGAATTTGGAGATTCTCGAAGATGAACGACCTTTTGACGGTGATTTTTCCTCTTCTTTTTGGTACCCTTTTGTTTGAGGTTTATCATGTTGCCATTGATCTGATTAGAGGCTGGTGGTTTATCGATTTTGATTTTGATGATTTTCGATGCGATGTAACCTAAAAGTTGAAGCTTTTTTGGCTGTTAAATACGATTCTTGATAATTATAACATTGCTGTATTATGTATATTAGCTTAATATGTTTTTTTTTTGTTAAATCTTTATGTTTGTATGCGGTGGATGGGAAATTGCTGGTGAAAATACTTTCTCTTCTTATCCGTGAATTACATTAGTTTATTGATGAAATGTGAATTTTTGAACGAGGAAGAATCTGGTGGGGTTAGCAAATGGGGTAGTGAAAGCCTCATTATTTTATTCTGTTGTAGTTGAATGTTGAATATACTTTGTTTCGGTTGGCTGAGCATTTTATGATAATTAATTACAGGGTATTTATTTGATGTATTGATTTTTTTTGTCATGTGTCTTTGATTGTCTCATCAATGTTTTCCTTTTTCTCCAAAACCAGCTTGGACTTGTTATGCTTATTTAGCAATGCCTGCGTTCTTATCATACGTGATATTGTCCTTGGACACGTCGCCTCAAATTATATATTTGTGAAAATATCAATTCTTTTATCTCCATTGTGCAGGATTCTTTTGTCATCCCACGTAATGACGGTAACAGAAATGGAGATGTCGAAATGGGAGTGGAGAGTCAAATGAACTCGGGTGACCTAGGATTGCAGAATTTTTTCAAGCAGGTGTCGATAACTTAACTCTACGATTGCCTTATGATCATAAAAAGGAGTTATTACATTGAACTCTTATTACAGCTAAGTTTTCACTCAAATCTCTCATTTGATATTTCCAGGTTCAGGAGATTGAGAAGCAATATGAAAAACTCAATACTCTACTGAGAAAGCTTCAGGTTTTAAGTTGAACTCTTTACTTCTTAGCTGATATGGTAATATAGGACAAGGAGGCAGTATTTGTAGAGATCTAATATTTTTCCTTTGAGGATCTTTAGTTTTATATCTACATTTTATACTTGTTATTCGGTTACGAGCTATTGTTGTATTTATGATGATGTCTTATGGCAATATCATCAACTGTTGATGAGGAGGTTCTATTTTTCAATTCTGATCCAATGTTACCAATTTTTTTTTAACTATAGGATGCACACGAAGAATCAAAGGCAATCACCAAGGCTGCTGCTATGAAAGGTATATTTATTTCCCAACAACTTGAAATGTAATAGCTTACAAAATGATGCTAGAGTCCATGAAGAACTTAGTTGCATTTATCTCATCTTTTCATAATTTGGGAATATTTTCTATCTGAGTTTAGTGCGCCTTAATTTTTAATACATCTCAATTCTGTTTGTAATTCAGCTATCAAGAAGCGAATGGAGAAAGATGTCGATGAAGTTGGCAAAATTGCACGTCTTATTAAGTTGAAAATCGAGGAACTTGACAAAGAGGTTGGGGACTTAGATATTATATTAATTATTTCATCCATTAATTTTTTATTGTTAGTTTTTTGCTGTAAATTTTTTGCTTCTTTGCCTCCAGAACTTGGCCAACAGACAAAAGCCCGGATGTGGAAAGGGATCAGGAGTGGACAGATCAAGAACAGCAACAACAGTGTAAATTATCTTTGCTTGATTAAATCCCTTTAATGATCTTGTCATATAAACCGAACAATCATTTCTTGAATTTTGTTTCTGAAAGAATTAGTCTGATTTCAGGGCCTTGAAGAAGAAGTTTAAAGATAGGATGTCCGAGTTTCAGGTTCTTCAGCTATAAATTTATTGGTTTTTTCGGTTTTAATAAATTTTTTTCCACACGCTCTTATTTTCTCTCCTCTTTCAGACTTTGAGAGAGAACATACATCAAGAATATCGTGAAGTTGTAGAGAGGCGCGTGTTTACAGGTTATTATTGATAACTATAATTGGGAACTATAATTAGGCAATTTTATATAAAAACGTGAATGATTTTGATGGTTACTTCTTTTTACATCGTTTCCAGTGACTGGCGCCAGAGCTGATGAAGAGGTAAAGAGCATTAAATCCTTCGTTTCCTTATAAAATTATAACATTCACAATACATACTCAATATCTTTTGTTTGCAGACAATTGATAAGTTAATAGAAACTGGAGACAGTGAACAGATATTTCAGAATGCGATTCGTGAACAAGGCCGAGGCCAGGTACTCTCTCTCTCCCTCTCTCTCTCTCTCTCTCTCTCTCTCTCTCTCCCTCTCTCTCTCTCTCTCTCTCTGCGTGACAACTCTCAGAAGTTCAATTGAAGCATTGTGCCCTATACTTTGTGAAAGCTTACCTGCTTCTTTCAACAATGCATAATATTTATGCTCCTCATATTGATTACATTTTTCTGCAGGTAATGGATACACTTGCTGAGATTCAAGAACGACACGATGCCGTCAGAGATTTGGAGAAGAAGCTTCTCGATTTGCAACAGGTTTTTATTCGTGCTGATATATATAACAATGCAATGCAAAATAATATATCTTTTTCTTACCTATCCCATTCTATTATTGCCCACTTAGATATTCCTAGACATGGCTGTGTTAGTGGAAGCTCAAGGGGACATGCTCAATAACATAGAATCACAGGTAAATTAATATTCAGACAACACACGCACACATGAAAGAAAGTGTTGGGGATTGAAACAACTCCTTTTTGTTTTTTTGTCTGCCATGTTAAAACAACTACCAGGTTTCGTCTGCTGTAGACCATGTGCAGAGCGGCAACACTGCTCTTCAAAGGGCTAAGAGTTTGCAGAGAAACTCGAGAAAATGGATGTGCATTGCTATCCTTATACTCCTCATTATCGTTGCCATTATTGTTGTGGGAGTGCTGAAGCCATGGCAGAACAAGAATGGTGCTTAGTGCTTATGATGATGATGATGATGATGTACGGTACTGACAAAGACTGCTACTGATGATTCATTCTTCTTATTATTATATATATATATATATATATGTGAGTGTGTGTGTGTGTGTGTAATGGGCTGCTTCTATTTTATTGTAACGATGGTGATTCTTTTCTATCCGTTGGAGCTTTGGCGATGCGTGAATGCATGAACATTTTTATTGATTCAATGTGAAGTTTTAAGATTTGTTGACGGTGGATATGACTAGGGCATAGATTGAAATACGTGGAAAGGTTTGAGGGTATAAATTGTAAAATTGGAAGTATAAGGACCAAAATGTCAAACAAAAGTACAGTCGATATAACAATTCATCCCTAGAACAAACCTTTTGATGGCGTCAGTGAACATGGCACAACACAATCCTACCCCCGAAAACGGCGCCGTAGAGGCCGCGGACGGCGACGATGACGTACCGATGCTCAGCTCCCAAGCTCTAGACGCTCTCAAGGAATTCCTGGCCGAGCAAAATAGTCACGCCGCCGCTGCGGAGGAGGAAGAGGAAGAGGTGGCGCTTGTAGCTGAGGATTGGCGGCTCAGCCAGTTTTGGTACGATCGCCGCTCCGCCGAGACGGTAGCTGGCGAGGTCGTTTCGATCTGCGAGGCCCTAGCTTCTCCTTGCGTCGCGTGCGTCGCCTGCCCCACACTTTATGCTTATCTCAAGGTGCTTTCTTCTTTGTTGATTGAAACTATTGAACGATTTTCATTCACCCGCTTGCGTTACAAGTTCAGCCTGTAATGTACCGGCCGTTGATGTGTCTCAGAAGTTGAGAGGTTTTGTTAGGGTTTATGAGAACTCATTTGGTGGCAGGAATTAGTTGCAGGCCTTATTTGAAAGTGCTAGAAATTGCATATATCTGCTTATTAAATAATCCAAAAGCTCGGTTATTCGAATTGATACAGTTCATCGTTGCATAGAAGATTTCTGATTCTGCTTTCAATGCTGCATTTTCTCCAATTGTGGAAACTGTTACCCTATAGTCTATTTGCTTTTAGTGAGAGATGATATTGTTGTATCATGTTTGAAAAATCAGAAAGCCGCTCCAGAAATTCCAGCTCAGCTTCTCGAGTATGATAGAAGGTTCGAACAATATGGGGAAGAATTCACCTTCTATGATTACAACCAGCCCGAGGACCTTCCTCTGCCATTGAAGCATTCCTTTTCCATCATAGTTGCTGATCCTCCTTACCTGGTAAAACTGAATCCTTCTATCACCATACGAATGTGGACTTTTGAATCTTTATGTGGAAGCCTTGTTTGGCTGATCGATTTGGTGTCAGAGCAAGGAGTGCTTGGAGAAGGTTGCTGAGACAATTAAGTATCTATCTAAACCAGACAAAACATATGTGTTGCTGCTCACAGGTAATAAAAGATCTTCATCGTTAAGGGAAATGCTTGCTTGGCTGCTGTTTTAATCATTCGTAACTGTCTTTTTCAGGTGATGTTCAAAGGGATTTGGCTGGAGAGCTTTTGGGTCTGCGTCCGTGTGTTTTCAGGCCTCAACATTCGAGCAAACTCGGGAACGAGTTTCGAGTTTTTACTAGCTATGATCCCGTAGATCGACTCGGTGGTTGGGAGAAGTAGTAATTCTCTGTTTTGGAGTGTTTTGGAGTGTTTAGGGTCCGTTTGGTTTTGAAAATCTGGATTCGAATGTTAAGAAAACGAAGTCAATTACGCGTCAAACAAAAAGTTACATCTATACTCTTTTATCTGTCAATTTGGTGCTCAAATACTAGCAAGTGTACTAGGTATTGCAAGTAGTATAAAACGGACGTAAGTCCGAGTATCGATCCACGAAGATAGCTCGATTAATTTTTAAGTTATTATTCCTAATTCTTATTTTTACAAAAAGGGAATTTTTAAGGTTTTGAAATTTTATAAATGAAACTAAAACAAGAATTTTAAATGAAAAGTAGATAAAATATAGCAAGTACGCAAAGAATGATTAAAATCAAATAATGGAAACGTGATCAAGACACATGCTCGGTACAAATTATTCCTACGTTTTCATGCAATTTATTCTAACTAATCAATACGAATCTTAGTTAAGGTAGAATTTCCTAAAATAATTGCTATTCGTTTGTCCCGCAATAGCAATCCTATGCGATAGGGAACCAATTTCTATATGTCAATAGAAATTGTAGTTTCTACGCACGAATTCAATCTCTATGAAATTCCCCGAGTTTAAACGCTTTCGGCGCCTAAGATCTCGGAAACCACACATACGAAACCGAATTCCAGGTTTGGTCGGTTTTACGTAGTGGTGCTCGATGTTTATTGTTCTAACTAGTCTAATTACTTTGTCCGTCTCATAAACCGGTCAAGGATCATGCCTATGGTGGCCAATCACACGCAAGCATTAAACTCAAACATAGAACACATAACTCAATTCATACGATCAAATAGAATAAAAAAAATAACATTAGCATGTAGTCATAATTCGACCTAACACGGCCTCAATCACATAATAAATTACGCTAGCATAGTCTTAAACGGAAACAACGAAGAAATCAAAGAAAACATCGTTGAAACGTCTAAGAAAAATAGACAATTCGTCATTCACGGTGTTCGGTTCGTCACGTCGTGTTTATTGAATTTCCTCAGCCGCTGGTGACGTAATCGAGAGCTGCTTGCTTTGTTTCTCTCTTCGATCCTCCTCTGCTGCACGTGTGAGTTTGAGGCTATGAGGCGTGAGCTGCTTGGTGTTTGTTCGTGAGCTGCCTGCTTTTTGGATGTGCGAGAGCTGCTGACGATTATATGTGGGAGAGAGTTCCGTCCCCTTTTTTTCTCTTTTTTTTTTTTAAATTATGCAAGCTCCTCCTCCTGGTATCTCGTTCAACAAGTTAGATTTTGATATTCAAAATCTGGTAAATTGCCAAATTGCCCCTGAGATTTCTGAAATTGAAAATAGATCCCCACAATTCTAAAAGCTTCAAAATTGATCCTATTTTTCCGCTCTTGGTTTCTTTTACTCCGATATCTATCAAATAAGAAATATAAATATAAATGTAGGACATTCGAAGCAATTCCAATAGATAACGATCGAAAACACACTTTCAATCAAATTATTTTTTATTATTGATAATTTATTAAAAAATATGGAAGTTATTTTCAATAATTTAAGTAACAAATTTATATATAAGACAATATATAAATGTACACTTAAGCGTGTATGCTGGAATATTAGTTCCTGTTGTGACGGTTCATCCAATGCTAATCTCATTTTCTGTTTGCATAATTATTTTATTTCTCATTTTCTTTATATTTTGAAAATAGTCTTACGAATTAACTTTTGCATAATTTTTAATTTATGTATAGAAACGTATTTAAAAATATGATTTAATTCATAAGTTATTTACACGGGCCAATTAAGCCCAATCCGACCCGACTTGAGGAATATGAACCGTTGTCCTGTAATTTAGAAGAATCTTCGAAATCCTAATTGCAAGTTACATTCTGGGCTCTAGCTCCGAAATTCCTAGAGAGCAATGAGATCGAACATTGTGACTGAGGTACGAAACTTCTTTACTCTGAGCTTCAATTCACCATCGATCATATAATGCATGCACTCATCAGTTTAGGATCTAGGGTTTTCTGACTTCACTGAATTTCAATGGGTTTAACTCGATTTTAGTCCGATCCAAACACTTATGGAAAGCGTCGAATTTCGAATCTTTTCGCGTGATGCAGTATTTATTCGTACACTTGCTTCATTTCGCGCCAGTATTGTGTAATTCTCTTAAGATATTGGCCACTTCCCCATTTTTCTGGGCACTAGGGTAAAGTTGAGAACTTGTCGAAGGTGCAACGGAAATTGAGCGGCTGACTTTTGCATGCACTGGGATGCTTTGTGCAATCGCGGAACCACATCTGTTGTTTGATTTTTATCTGTAGTTATTGTTTTATCCTCTAGTGTTAAACATAGACTGCCACTTCTCGTTATATCTTCTGGTGGAATAATCCCGTCTTGATAATTACTATGCTTGATTTTAGCTGATCAGTTATGTTTCCACTATCCTGCATTTCCCTAGAAATATCCCATCTTTTTATATTGGGTTCCAATTCCAATTAAGTTAGTTGTTTTCATCAGGCGGGTTTGCCAACTAGGTTAAACCAATGGTGGGATGGCATACCTCTCTTTACATCAGGAGTAGTCATGGTGTGTGGAACCATATATTTGGTTTGCTTGTTGGTAGGCTACGACTCCTTTCATGAAGTATGTTTCTTGCCTTCCGCTGTTGTTTCACACTTTCAAGGTAATTGTATTCTTTATTCACTGTTGAAATCATATGGGTTTTATTTACTTTTGATGTGATGGAAAAACATGCTGGTTCTGTAGTTCGTGAACATTTTATGTTGCATGAATTTGATGGTTGCCTCCACATCAGACTCTTGAAATTCATATTTTGTTGCTTTCTCTTATGTTCCATTTCCATCGTCGTTGAACAACCTTTTATTCCTCTTGTTTGTTTGTTACGTCAGTTTACAGGTTCTACAGTGGTATTATTTTTCATGGTTCGCTGCTACATGTTCTTTTCAACATGATGGCATTGGTTCCGATGGGCTCCGAGCTAGAAAGAATTATGGGATCCCTTAGGCTGTTTTACATAACACTTCTACTAGCCACAAGCAATGCCATAGTACATCTTGTGCTATCAATCATTGCAGATCACATTCCTTTCCATTTTCGAGACGATTTCATCAATCAGTGTTCCATAGGTTTCTCTGGTATCCTATTCTCTATGATTGTGATAGAGACAAGTCTCACTGGAGTTGAATCTCGAAGGTTTGTGATGCCTGCATAAACATATGATATCTTGCAGATCCTCTCTGTTTTTTTCTTTGGTTGAACACATACGATTATAACATTGGACCTACGTAGATATTCAGCTGACCGTAATTACACTTGATATATGCAGTGTCTTTGGACTTTTTAATGTTCCTGCGAAATTGTAAGTCGAAGTGCATATCTGAAATGTTTTATATTCTTTTGGTAATTGTTTTCCGGAACATCTTTCTTGACACCTCAAGATGTCAGGTATGTTTGGATCCTGTTAGCCGTGTTTCAGCTTCTAATGACAAACGTCTCATTACTTGGACACCTATGTGGCATTCTTTCTGGATACGCCTGTACGCCATCTTACTCAGGAATATATATACAATGTGTGCTAATGCTGTCTTTAAAGTGCATTCATTTTCCACTCATTTCTATTCCTTTCAGACGTCTTTGGCCTCTTCAACATCCTCATCCCTGGGCCAGCGTTCTTCTCATCTATCGAGTCCTCTTCATGGCTTGTAAGTTTCTTTAGCTTCAGAACTTCCTGTACGATCTCACTTGTATATTTTATCACTTAATGGTAGGCAAAGTGGGTAAGCAATGCACGTTCTCCTTTGTACCATTTTCTTGTTTTTTCTAATCTTGCAGAGATGTCACTTTACCTTAAAGTTGTGGATGTTTATGCAGTCATCATGTGTGAGGAGACCTAAATTTATAATGTGCTTGGGTGGTACTACTTCGGGCTACATCCCAACATACACGGGCCAAAACACCCCATCCAGGTATGTCCTGAGAGTTGTGACCAGTGCACTTCAGAATAATGGATATATTTAGCTATATTCTCATGCAATACTTTTTTCCTATGAAGTGGGTTGCTTTCTGGAAACATATGGAGGAACCTTTCTAACTTAATGCCGCAGAGAGAAAATTCTCCTCAGGTACAACTTTTCATGTTCTATGGAATTATCAGATACATAGGATCATTGTCAAAGTGGGATAAGATCAGCAAGTATATAGATTGTTTTACTGAACTCATGAATAACAATCATCATGTGGATCCTGAAGATAGTCTAAGGCAACCACCTCTTTCTTCACCTCATATACTTGTTTTACTATATTAGGAATCGGAAAAATAAATTACCATTTGGCTTCAATCGTCATGACGTGATGTTTGTAACCTAACCTACTAAACCTCAATTCATGTGTTGTTTCACCAACATTACAAAATATTTGAATAACATTCCCCTTCCATTCGGCATTCAGAAACTTAATGATTGATTCAACATGTCTTTTAACAGTAACCTTGAGAAACAACATTAGCGGGTGCAAGTTCTCTGAGTGTTTGTAGAAAGTTATGCTAATATGTGTGTGTGTGTGTGTTCAGACGACACAGACCGATGAAAGGTTTCCTGGAAGAGGAAGGACGCTTAGTTCTGGCACAAATCAAGCAGCTTCTGCTGTAGATTCTAATTCCACTCTACAAACTAGACTCCTAAACGATAACAATCTGAACGGTGCACCACGTCCATCAACAGCTGTGGGAGGGCAACGAGCGTCTGATATGAGGTAACCTTCATTGTACCCGAATCAACTTAATCTGTTACTAGTTGGAATTAATTGTCCATTTGATTTTGTCTTACCTTTGATGGTTATGTTATGTGTCTATTTTGCTTCTCTTCAAAACCTGCTACACTCAAATCTAGCTACTGATTAGAAAGAAAAGAGTCAAACAAAACTAGTGAGACGTGTATTTAATGTTGTAGAGCAGAAATATATAGTCTGCAGGTGTATTTCCAACATTTCTAGCAACCCTATGTTTTTCCTGTTATTCCATTATGGAAAAAAAGAAAAGTATGTATGAATTTGACATCATCCCGTAACCAACCTCTTGTTTCAGGCCACCTTCAACAAACGCTACAGGGCTGTCAACCCGAACACAAAACAATCAGGTTAAAAAATATAACAAAATTGCTTCTTTCCGTTTTTTATCCGTTATTGCTGGATCTTTGAAGGCTTTTACTTTCATGGAATTTGATCTAGGATTCAAAAGCATCTGAAGAGGAGATCCAAAAACTTGTGGCAATGGGTTTTGACAGAGTAAGTACTGTTATTACTCAGCCTAAAGTTGGCTATATTTGTTGGGCATCCTTAATTCTATTTACTCTGATTCTTCAGTCATATAAAATGCATATGACTATTTGTTTCAGACACAGGTAGAAGTAGCAATAGCAGCTGCTGAAGGAGACTTGAATGTCGCAGTGGAAATACTTATGAGCCAACAGGTATGTATGTATCTATGTATGTATCGTGGCCGTCATCATCATCATTTGTGCAATGTGTTCCCCTTCTTTCTGTAATGAGAGCTTATTTACTCACAGGGATAAGAGTGACGAAACGTGAGCGCCAAAGATAGCACCTTTACCGCCTTGTAATGCAACATACTAACATAAGTAAAAATGTATTTGGCTACTGCTTTGTGTGACTTGTAAACTATTGCCTCCTCCTCCAGTATTTAAAAGAAGAAATGTTTGAATGTTCTGTGCGTGCCAAGTATATGATAAAATTTAATAAAGTTGTTACATGGTTTTGTTGAAGAAAATGGATCGAAGCGAGGAATATTATATGAAGTACAAGCAAAGAAACAGTCGCTGTACTTGAATTCAGATTTGCGAGAAGGTATAGGAATTGTCTCAAAAAAGTTATATTATATATATATATATATATATATATATATATATGTATATATATATATATATATGGAATCGAGCGCAACAATGCATAAAGATAGATATGAATGTTGATATGTATATTGTACACACACATATATATATATATACATATATATATATATATATATATATATATATATATTCTTTTATTAAGGATTGAATATGGATTCTTTCATCAAAGATTGACTATAATGTGCATATGCAGCTAGGAAGTGAGAAATTGATGGTGAATGGCGATGCTTCGTAGCAACTTCGCTAGCGACATATACTACACCGATTGAATTTCATTGGTTACATTGCATTTGCTTAAACTCGTTGCTCAATATAAACATTCGAAGACGTCGTATTTATTTATTTATTAGAAACTATTTATGCAAAGTTGCAAACTTGATCCGTAATTTTTTTTCTTATTTAATAATCTAATGAATGGTAAGACATGATGACGATCGAATGGAATTATTCATTATTTTCCCTCAAGAAAGATGGACGGTTATGTTCAGTAATTGTTGCTTTTCTTTGAGTTATGGTTTTATATCGAGGAGAAAGATTTAAATAATTTTTTTTTTATCTGATTGTTAAAAACAGAATACATAGGACTCAGAAGTACGCCATGCAGCGAACAATTTCTAATAAATAAAACCCTAGCATATGTTCAAGCCAGTGATATCTCACATAACACACATAAGTAGTCGTTATATTAAATTATATTATATATATCATTAGCTTCAAACGTTGATCACCATATTTTTTTTCATGAGCTCAATAAATACAATACGATAGGCACCTTTTCATCCATCAAATTCATAGAAAAATGATTCACGACATACAATATACATATACGATAAAAAAACAAGATCAATTACACCTACAAGCTGATATGCATTAATCCATCGACCGGTAGGATATATGAATATGATCCAGTTTATAGATTTGTTACAGAGAAAAGTCAAAAACCTTATACATGCAAAGAAAGCATCAAAATATATTACAATGGAAAAAAAAAACACACACACGTCCCACCTTATTACATATATAGATAAAGAGATGGAAAATGTGCATCCAAGCTCAATCTCGAAAACCTCCTCCACCTCGGGGAACTTGATGATGATGAGTTCTTTACTTTGACCAAGAGTACAGTTTTCCATTAATTAAAGGCCTTCTTTAAAACGAGAATAAGTGAGGCGAATATTTTCTTCTTAATGGCTCCTCGTCGCCTTATAACTTTCTTAGATTGAAATTGGATTTGTTTTTTCAGGGAAGAAGTTGAATCGCAGATTTTCTGGGCCGTTGCCATTGTTGTGGTGTTAATTCCCTGAGAGGATTGTTTGAGGTTTTAAGATTTTAACAGAAGAGGAAGAAAGAGAGATATCAGGTGTTGGTGGGTTGTGAATTGTGACATGTTGATTGAAGTTAATATATAGAAAGAGTCAAACTATAGGAGATATATTGAGAACATATTTATACGTAGAATCATAGTCAATATGAAAGGGAAATATAAGGTCTTTAGGTATTTCGTGGCAGCTTCCTAAGGAAGGATCGAATGTCTTTTATGTCCCTAGATCCCTAGTGGAAAGTACCATTTCATTTTAACACACACACACGCATATCTATTATATATATATATAATATAATATAATATGTGTGTGTCCCGCGTATATACGTGAATTGAGACAGCCTTTAAATTTACACATTTATCATAATTTATTTAAGAGTATAGCCTTTAAATTATGACATTTATTCGCACAATCTAATAGCTAACCCATGTTTAACAATTTAATATAACAATACTATATAAAGCTATCAAGTAATTTCATGTTTAATATTTCCAACAACTGCTGAGCTGAGGCTGGGGAGGAAAGAAGCCCAACGAGTTAAATATCATGTGGACTCCTAAAATTAATTTTTTTTTCTCTGGAAAAAAATTTAGTAAAGGTTAAATATCGAAGTCCAACAAACAAATAAATTCCTTTTTCTGAAGAGAGAGATATAAATCGAAGAAAGATAGTTCCTGCGAAAAACTCGCGGTCACCATGGCGTTGTCGGCTGAAGGTACGCGCTCCTTGGCTCGATTAAAAAAAAAAGTGACCTTTATGAATGTTTAATCGTTAATTTACCTGAAACAGCGGCTAATTTTCGCTTCGGCAGTCGTTCCAATGGTTTGCAGTCGCTCGATTGTTTATGGAAAAATTGGACTTTCCATGAAATTAGATAGTGTCAGAATTAATTTCGCAAGATTTTTTTGTTCCTCGTTTTCTTTAAACATCATTTTCTCGAAGACATTGTCGGTGCTTCAACGAATTTGCAAGAAAGCTCTCATTTTCATGTTTCACGCGCTATAGCTGAAGTATAAGACTGTTAAAATCTCACAGTATTATGTATAGTGCTCAATTGTTAAACTGGGAATCTCTGTCACATTACCAACTGTAATAAAACAGGCAGTGAAGCTATGAACAGAGGAGACAAACTCGTGCTAAGGGGCTTGAAGTTCCACGGTTTCCACGGAGTGAAGCCCGAGGAACGAAAATTGGGCCAGAAATTCAACATCGATGTCGATGCGTGGATGGATCTAAAACCCGCTGGAAACTCCGATAACCTATCGGATACCATCAGTTACACTGCTATATATAGGTAATTAAGCATCATCGAACACTTCTTCTTAGCTGCCTCAAACTCATCAAAAGTTTCTCTTGCTTTTTAAGGTTGTAGTAATCTTCTTTATGCCAACTCTATGAATTTCACTTCACAGGATAGTTAAAGAAGTTGTGGAGGGATCTCCACGCAACCTTCTCGAATCCGTGGCTCAGCAGATTGCTTCCACCGTCTTGGAAAATTATTCCCAGGTTTCTGCTGTTCGAGTGCAAGTTGGGAAGCCACATGTCGCCGTGATGGGCCCCGTTGATTACCTGGGAGTTGAGATCACCAGATACCGTCAAAGCTGAGGTTTTAAACGGTCATTAATTTTCCTCACGAAAAGAAATTTCATCTTTTTCTCCATGGTCTCAATATATGGTTGTTTGCTTGTATTTTGTTTGAATGATTTTTAAAGAATGAGTGCGTTGAATGAAGCTCTGCAGTAATGAATATATAGACGTGCTTGGCATCAAAATGTCTTTGGCAGTTTCTTTTATTTTATTGTAAGATGATGATATTGGTGAACACGTTGTAGCCCTAAAATAAGCTCTCCTCCTCTCCTTCATTGCATTACTATTTGAGTTAATAAACAACCACTTCATCTCTTCTCTATCTTATTAACAAGAGTTCCCTGATATGGAAACCGGAGGCAAAGAATTAGCAAACACTAAAGATCAACACAAGGCCTTCGAATCTTCATCGGGCAGTAGAGTCCTAACGAATATCAATGTTAGGTTTTGCAAGAATCGGGCAGCAGATTCGAAAGCTGTTGTTGCGTTCGGAAGAACAACGAGGCCAATTCTTACAAAGAGCTTCTCTCTTCCGAGGGCCAACAATCAAGAACCTGAAGAGATAAAGAAACTTAGGAAGAGCTTGACGTTTAAAGCTAGGCCTCTGCCTGGTTTCTACAGGGAACCTCCTCCTCCTCCCAAGGTAGAGCTTAAGAAGATACCTATTACACGTGCAGTTTCTCCTAAGCTTGGGAGGCAAAGAAGCATCGGGACCAAAGAAGACGGTGGTGCTCCACGAGAAGGGACTAATAATAAGGTCATCCCATCAAATGCTGATAGGGTTTTCGATGTTGTTGGCTCCTGCAAAAGCTCCTCAACGAAGCCACAAAGTGCACAACGATCAACGGCTAGTAAAGTGAAGTGTCATAATAAGAAGAAAAATGGTACACTCGAGAGATCTGCGGCATTATTGGATCAACAACGCCCTGTGGAAGGGTGAAGAGCAGCGTGTTAAATGTCTTATTTGTTGATTGGGCCCTTTTCATTGTTTTAAATATTATGTTCTCTTTTGTCAAATAAATTCACTTTGAAGAAACAATTATTGAACATGTGGCTTCTCAAATCAAATTATTACATGGTCTATGTCTTCTTTCAGGGTTCATAATTTGATCTTATTCTCCTCTCTTCGATCACGAGCACAATGTATTTATATACGTACACTTGCATCTCCTCGTGAGATGGATAGCAACATGAAAAAGGTGGACATGAAAAGCAAAATAAACTGAAAAATGGAAATTATTAATAACGTGATATATATATATATATATATATATATATATATATCTTATTTATAATCATCAAACGTTGACACTACAGCTCTGAGAAAGCTGGTACTTGATCCCGCTCCCAATCACAATCCCGGAATTCTTGCTGTTTCCAATCGGGATCAGAGCCGGGCAAACAACGTGCAGGTGGTAATAACCCGACACAAAAGACCCGACCCGCCACTTGACCCGCCCGTTGAGCTTGATCGTCAGCGAAATGGACCCTTGGCCCTGATCTTGGCCCAAGGCGATCCCGTTGTAAGGAGCCACGGGGACGTTGTTTCCGTAGAGAAACGGGGACCACACGTTGGCGCCTTTGTGTCCTTGGTACACGGGGGATATTACGGAGTAGTACGTTATCTGCTGATCGCGGTAAGTGGCGTACACGGACATTTTTTCGTAGTAAACTCCGATGTTAGAGTTAGGGTTTCTCGAGTTGATGCTGACCTGGAGGGTTGTGGATATTACGTTTTGGGCGGAGACGTTGAGGTTGAAGATGGTGGCGTCTTGGAGGGTGAACGAGGGTTTTCTCGGTTGGAGAACGGCCCATATTATGAGGATTATGAGGAGGATTACGAAGACGAAGATGAGTAGGGCGGCGAGGGAGCGGCGGAGGAGTCTGCGGTAGTGGGCGTCGTGTTGGTCGCAAACTTTTTCCGACATGGTGGTTGAGGCGGTGGTGGATGTTTCTTGGGGTTTGAAATGAGTGATGTGTGTGATGTTATATATTAGTGTGGAGAGAGGTGGTTGGGTGGTTATGTGATTTGTATTGTGTGTTTAACTTAGTATCATTTTTGTACAAGTGTAGATTCAATTAAAACATCATTTGGATGATGTAATAAGTGAAACAAGTGATGTATCATTAAAGGTAAGAAAACACACATCGAATATACATTTTTTTCTATATATATATGTGAACTTTTTAGGTGAATATCCAATATTCTAACGCCACTGGATTTAAAAGAAAGCACATTACTTTACCTTCTTTTTGGATAAAACAAAAGAAGACAGAAAATACAAAGTAAAAAGAATAAACTATGTAGATGTGTGTGAGAGGTTGGCGCATCTATGAAAACCTTATCACCACATATACACATATCAAATATCTAGTTCGTTGGCCAAAAAGACAGTATATAAATGTAACATTATCATAAATATAATTATATAACCTTTGTGAATAAAATAACAATCACAATGGAGTTGTTTTTTAGTTTTATCATGAATTTCATAATGTTGAAGAAGAAAGCTTTGCAAAATCTAACTGCCGCGTTTTCGTAATGTAGAAGATAACTACTTTTTTTTCCCTTACCAACTTCATATGTAGTCAACTTATAGATCAGTAATAATCCAAAAGTCAGATTCCAATTAATAGCTCTTGAACATGAAAAAGGAACAACTAGATATACTGTCATTGAATTTTAAGTCTTTGGCGTGATTTTGAAATAAACCATACATGAAAATACTCCCAAAATGTTTTCTTTTTTCCTTTTTTCCAAAAACACGCAATACACCAAAGCTAAAAAACTATCAAATGCATGCATATATCTACTACAACATGTGCTAATGCATTAAGCATTTGCTCACCGAGCCCGGCTTCGATGCCGCTTCTCCCTTTGACGAGAATCTCAAACTCATGCCATCGCAGAAAACCCTCATACCCATATTACTCTTATAAACAGCCTTATCCGACGAAGAAGAAAAATTAGCATTCATCGAAAGCCTAACTACAAAATCCATCACCCCATCACCGTCCCTCCAATCAGAGACCACCGTGGGCAAACCCCAACCCTGCATGTGGTCGCCTGCGATTCGAGCATCATCGGACGAGGCACTGAAATTCAGGCTCACGGTCTCTCTCTGCTTGACTTCCACCGTCTGAAAACCCGAGATCCCGAGCACGATTCCCTTGTACAAAACCATAGACATCAACCGGTCGAAATTGATGCTGAGCTTCTTGTCTGCGTTCTTCACGGTCACTTGTGCCTCCCAGAGGCCCCACACGGAGGTGTTGGTGGCGGAGAAATTGGAGACTTTTAGGGAGAGGGCTTCGAACTCGGGCATGTGGGTCCCGAAGACGAGGAACACCACGAGGCTGATCAAGCACATGGAAGCGACGAGCACGACGAGCAAGAGGAGCATTAGGGTTCCGAAGGAGATCATATTCGCGGGCTGCTGGTTTAAATGGGTGGGTAACTGTGACGGTGCGGGGCTAATAGGTTGTGGAGACGGTGGTGATGGTGGGTGCGGTGGTGGTGGTGGTGGAGGGTGTGGGCTTGTTGGGTCTCCGAGGATGATGGCTCGGTGATGGGATTCATCGGGTTTCGAAGGCGAACGGGTTGTTATCATTTCGAATCTAACGCTGATGTATAATGATCGACATTTTCTTGAGAAATTAGCATATTGATGATCGAATGATGATGATTTTGATGATGCAATATTAGTTAAGGTTGTTTGAAGAAGTTGTTTTTGTTGCTTGTTATTTTGATTAGGTTATTTTCTTGGCATGATGTGCAGTTGGCGACGGAGAGTGAAATAAGGAATAACAATGCATAGAGATGGTGAGTGACTTCAGTTTTAAAAGAAAGAAACCCTAAATATAGAAATTGTTGGGGAAAAAAGCTCCCTTTTTCGGCCAGCAGCATACAGCATACTCTATAGGTGGTGGGCCTGTGGGATTACTGCAGCGATTTTAATGGGCCTATTTTGAAGTTGAGGCCCAATAACAAGTCAGAACAACGTTATGCTGTGGAAGAAGGAAAGGACGAGTTGACTTTTTGAATCGGTCTCATTTAATTGACTTGTAAGGTACGTTATTAAATTGGACTTTTTTGCCAATCTATTACTTATGAATTATTATTGGGTAATTCTATTTACACCCCATTGGATTCTATTTACACCCCATATTTATTATAAAGTAAAACTCAATTTTCAAGATCAATATGTTTACACTTGTTTAGTCAAACTCTCACTTGTAATTATGTATTTTATTAATTCAACTCTAAAGGTTTATTTTAAGTCTACCTACGTAGGTCATAAGAAAATTTTGAATTATATGATTAATTATCAAACAAACAATTAATAAATTAAATTATCTTTGGAAATTTTTTTTAATACGTAAAGATCAATGTTAATAAATTAAAAATATTATTTTTAAAATTTTTGTAAAAGTGTACATTAATATATATATATATATATATTAATAGTTGTTGAAAATTGGGTTAATTAAGTGGTGTTGAATTCAATGTGTTAATATAAAATAAATAAAAAATTAATGCTTAAAGTTGCGTTGATGAATGAAAGGTGAGAAAAAACAGAATTTTAATCTAATTTTTAAGAGTTCCAATATTTTTTTCACTCCAAAAAGGGTGCCAATAGCAACGCTCATTATTACCAACACCCATTATTATTTGATCTAGCCTTGGATGTGCATGCTTTTATTAATATAAATATTGAGACTACTAATATTAGTTATAATAATGACACTCAATAATGCATCTCGAAAACAACAATAATAATTAGAAGTAAACGCTCCGGGTCTGCGTTTTTCTTTCTTTTTTTCTTGGCTCATAACGCACTTTTTCTTCATTATTGACCACACACCGAATTCTCCCGTGAGAATCCATGACCTTTTGTACTTTAAAAAAAAAAAAAAAACTATTTATTTCATCAAGAAATGCTCCTCTATTTGTTTCTTTGAACTTTAATAGCCGCATTCTCTTACCAAAGACCAACGAACATAGAAAGAAAGCATCCCATTCTCTCCTCCATATTGTAGGCTAATATATGTGTGTGTCAAATTCATAAAAAAGATAATAATCTCCATCACCATGGAGGAGGACAACGTAGAAGTTCCCGAGTATTTCATCTGCCCGATCTCGCTTCAGATGATGAAAGATCCCGTGACGACCTCATCGGGGATAACTTACGATCGTGGCTTCATTGAGCTTTGGCTCTTCAACTCCTCCCACAGCACCACATGCCCCGTCACCAAGCAGCTCCTATCGAGAGACTCCGAGCTCACCCCGAACCACACCCTGCACTGCTTGATCCAAGCTTGGTGCACCGCCAACGGGATCGATCGAATCGAAACCCCGAAGCCTCCCATCAGCAGATTTTACGTGATCGATCTCGTAAGAGATCTCTACGAATTAGATCCATCTTGTGATGATAATTCGAAGAAGCTGATCAATGTGCTTCATCGGTTGGAGGCTCTTGCTTCCGAGAGCGAGAGGATTAGGGTTTTCATGGTCCGGGCCGGGCTTGTTAGGGCTCTTTTATCCTTCATCGTCGCGTGTTATAAACGAAGAAGAGTTTACGGGCTCGAAGAAGCAGTCAACGTCCTCTTCACGGTTCGCCAGGCAATTTTAACGAGCCACCAATCACGTGATGAGCCCTTTATAGCTGTTGTGGATTCCTTGACATGGATCTTAGGTTTCAAAGCTTCTGGCGCTCTAAAATCCCACGTGGCACACGTACTTAAAACCCTAATCCGAACTTCGGGCCGGGCTTTGCTGGAGAGGTTCAAGCCCGAGTTTTTCGCAGCAATCTTTTCTTACATTACAGGCGATCAAGGTCCAAAAAGCACAAACGCCCTCCTTCAAGTCTTATCAGAAGCAACCTCGTCCGCAAGAAACCGTGCAATAATGATCGAATCGAAGGCCATTTTCACCCTAATCGAGCCCGAACTCAAAGGCCCCATCCAAGGAAAGAGAACGACGGAGCTCGTCTTCAGCTTCTCGATCACGCAGCGGGGGTCGCATTGATCACAAAGAGGATGCTGAAAGTGTCATCGACGGCTGACGATAGAGCCCTTTTGATCGTGTGGTTGCTGTGCAAGTACGCGGCTACTAACGGTGTGCTTCAAGAGATGCTGAATGTGGGGACCGTTGCGAAGGTGTGTATGGTGATGCAGGCGAATTGCGGGGAGAATGTGAAGGAGAAGGCTCGAGAGGTGCTGAGGATGCATATGGATTTTTGGAAGGAGTCGCCCGATTTGTGCGTTTGACGAGGTACGCAGCTGCTAATAGTAGGCAGCTGATGTAGAACATTTGAAAAGATTGGTCAACTGTTTTTATTTTTATTTTTGATTACTTTTAAAGAAAATCAATAAAGAATATAAACTTAATTTATTTATTTGAGTTCTTGAGTATTAACCGCCCCAAGAAAAATAACAAATAAATAAGCGCGGGACAAATTTCGATCAAGATGGAATTTGTCATTATTCGATGTAATATAATACAAAATAAATCAAATTACTAAATTAGATCATATTATTTTTGGGTCACTAAATTTTATAAATGTAGAATTATGTCACTAAGTAAAGTATCTGATTTTATTTGGATCAACGGTGAATTTTTCGGTGAAAATTACCGGAAATCGAAGTGGTTGCTGAAATGTCATCGGTAATGTCGAATTTCGGCAAAAAATTCACCGGCGATCCAAAAGAAATCAAATGACATAGTTAGTGACCTAATTTTACAATTATCGAACGCATTAATCAAAAAATGAAAATAAATATACTCAGTGGACCTAATTTAGTAATTTGGCCCCTAAAATACAATTGAGTGGAGTGAGTTGTTAATCACAGTCACAGTCATACGCGAATCGCGGACCCGACCCGACCCGAGTTGCATTCATCACTTTTTCTCTCACCACCCTCCAAGATGAGACCTCAGCTACCCCCGAAGCTCACCCCACCGCCGCACGCCGACGACTATCCCGCCACAGATCAAAACCTCCTCCGTCCAAATCTGCCCCCCACCGTCGCGCACCGGAAAAAGGCAGTCGCCGGCGTTCGGCCGTGGCTGTTACTGGACTCCACCGGCCAAGCCCGGGTGGAGGAAGCCGGAAAACACACCATCATGAGGCGGACGGGGCTCCCGGCCCGCGATCTCCGTATACTGGACCCGCTTTTATCTTATCCTTCGACTGTTTTGGGCCGCGAACGTGCTATCGTCATCAATTTGGAGCACATCAAGGCCATTATCACGGCTCAGGAGGTGCTGCTCTTGAATTCTAAGGATCCTTCGGTGGCTCCGTTCGTCGATGAGCTGCAGGGAAGGATTGTTAGGCATCACCGGGCGGATAAAGCTCAGGTTCTTTCTCCTTCTCTCTAAATTATTTTGGGTTTTCGTCTTAATTACTCCCTCTGCTGTTCAGTACTGCTTTACTCCTTCGCTATAAAGTTTCCTAAACCGTCTTTAATGGAAACTATTGCATTTGTGCACTAGCTATTTTTTAGCTTTGTTATGATAACTGAAAATTGAGATCCCTGTAATAATGTGAAATTAAGGAAGCTGGAGATGGTGAGAAAGGAGACTGGGCTAACTTGTACAACATGGAAGAACCCCGATCAAGACCCGAGAGTCCTTCGAATTATTCCATCAGGTTCGAAAATAAAGACAGCAACGCGAAGACCGAAGGAAACGAGCAGCAATCTGTGGAGAATCGAGACGGCCCCAAACTACTTCCGTTCGAGTTTGTTGCCTTGGAAACTTGTCTCGAGGCTGCTTGTAGTTGCCTGGAGAAGGAGGTACCACAATTATTATGTGATTGCTTCTCTGTTGAAAATTTAATTTGGTGGGCCTTTTCGACTTTTCTCTGCTAGGCAAGGACCCTTGAACAAGAAGCACATCCCGCGTTAGATAAGCTGACTTCGAAAATCAGTACGCTCAACTTAGAACGTGTGAGGCAAATAAAGAGTCGATTGGTTGCCATAACCGGCCGTGTACAAAAGGTTTTCTTCTTCGATTACTTGTTTCAAATGTCTTGCAGGATCAAGAATCACATAATTCTGATGTAGTGGCTAATTTTATGGTCATTTCTTTGATTTGATCCGAGTTTCGGGCACGATGTTAATCAGGTGCGTGATGAGTTGGAGCATCTGCTCGACGACGACGATGACATGGCGGAGATGTACTTAACCGAAAAACTGCAAGAACAGCTCGAAAACTCCTCCTCTGTTACATCCATAGATGAAGAAGGTGACAACTTTATTGAAGAATTTGATGACAGGCAATTGCATACTCCCTACTTTCAGCTATTTGTTTTATTATTTCCTGAACAGCAAACAAAATCATGTGATTCTTGCAAGGATCATTTTATTGCAACTTGTGATTTCTAAATACTTACACAGAGCTCCAGTTGAAATTTCTGCTGAAAGTGGTGTGAAATCCAGAGCTGATTTCGAACAAATCGACCCCAACCGTGAACATATGCTCCGTGTTCTTGGCCACAACAGTCATAGCAGGACTCATTCCACTGCCACACACAGTGCCATAAGCAAACACCTCGATGTGGAGGAGCTTGAGATGCTTTTGGAAGCTTACTTCGTCCAAATAGAGGGCACTCTAAATAAGCTATCCACCGTAAGTATCCATATATATATATATATATATATATATATGGTTGTGTAATTGTTATATCAGCACATGTTATGTGGCACTGATTGGTGCCTCATCAACATAAAAGGTGTCAAGCAATGCCACATCACATCTTATGCTGATGTGGCACCAATCAGTGCCACATAACAGGTGCTCACCATAAAATTTCTGAATATATAAATAATTGTGTAGTGCGTTGTCTTTTGTGTGTGTTTCGTGAAGCTGAGGGAGTACGTGGACGATACGGAGGATTACATCAACATTATGTTGGACGACAAGCAAAATCACCTTCTGCAGATGGGAGTGATGCTAACGACGGCCACGCTCGTGATCAGCTGCTTCGTGGTTGTTGCGGGAATTTTCGGTATGAATATAAGGATTGATATCTTCAACGACGCGAAACATGGCATGCCGAGGTTTCTTTGGACCGTTGGGGGAAGTTCTTTCGGCTGCCTTTTTCTCTACGTCGCTGCTATTGCGTGGTGTAAGCACCGGAGGTTGCTCGAATGAATCAGGTTTTTGTGTAATGAAATGAATCAAATAAAGTCTTTTGTCGTATATTTTTGCTGTCGATGCTTTTGATTAATTGTGATTACGGTAAATATTAGTCGTTTTTAAATAGTAACTATCCTTTAAATTTGCCTTTTTTTTTAACTCAATTAGGTGAAATCATACTGTTTGTATTTTATTATGGTTTCTTTTTCTTTTTTTCTTTTCTTTTCTGAAAGGGTATTATTATATAATGGGATTTTGTAATGGTTGAACACGACTTAAAAACAGTCCATGATATAAAGCAATAATAACTTAAAATATGACATAATAGTAATTTGTATGCTCAATTGGGGTTCGTGAAATTGATATAACACGGGCGGTTTTTAAAGACTTGCTCAACCATATAAAATAGAATATAATTATAATTTGGCGGAATTGAATTTTTAAGGGTTAATTAATATATATTTAATTATTACGATTATGTTTAAGCAATTAATCAAAGTATCGAAAGTGTCCTTTAAAAATGCCATTTTTAACTCGTGGAAAAAACACAAAAATGGGCTCTTCGTCAACCTCTCTCTCTCTCTCGCATCTGCCTTTGATCATGCAAAAGAAGCTGCTACACAAAGAACTCAATCACTTACTGATCTTTTTATCTGTAATCGCCACTCTCATCGTTTCCTACGATGTATTGAGCCCATTTAAGATAGGCCCTCTTTTTAACTTAGGGTTCCTGTCGCAAATTTTGCCCAAAAACACAGATTCTCACGCGAAAGATTGCGATTTTTCCTACGGAAGATGGGTTTGGGATGAAACTCAACCACTTGGCAGATACGACGAAACGTGCCAATTTCTGGATCCTGGATTCAGATGCCATAAGAATGGTAGACAAGATTCGAATTACCAGAAATGGCGTTGGCAACCTCACGAATGTAATCTTCCGAGGTAATTTATTGATCCTCTCATCATTAATTTAGAGTGACGACGCAATTACACAGCTCTTGATATATTAGACGATTATATGAAAAAACCCACGAATAAAACGGAAGGATTGTTCGTTTTGTCGTCCTTGTGAAGAAAGATGAACAAGCTAGATAGATCCAATCGATTTCTAGGGTTTTAATTGAAGAAAGGTGAACGAGCTAGTTCCTTCTAAATTACGCTTTGCTCGATGTGCATATTATGAATTTCATGACTCCTCGCTTCTGGTGACCATAAATTTCCTGAATTTATTATATCATCTTACTGTAATCTGTAACGAATCGTTGATCGAGGTCATGCATGTGGGTGATGAGTAAAAAAAATACCATATGTTCTTGAGAGTGATGACAATGGTTTTCCTTGAATTTGGCGTCAACGATCGCATACTAATATAATCTATTACTATTCCAAGAACGTCAACCGATTTATGTATATATATTAAATGTGCATTCAAGCTCTCGATTCTAATGCTTCATAAGTGTATTATTTATTTTCCCAGATTTGATGCAAAAGATTTCCTCGAACGAGCCAAGAACACACGCATAGTGTTCGCCGGAGACTCCATAGGCAGAAACCAGTGGGAATCACTGATATGCATGCTCGCACAAGGCGTTACGAACATCTCCACGGTGTACGAAGAACACGGGAGCCCTATAACAAAGCACAAAGGGTTCCTCTCGATAAGATTCCAACAACACAACGTCACCGTACAATACTATCGAGTACCCTACTTAGTCATCATCGGTCGTCCCCCGCAAAACGCCCCTAAGCACGTCCGTGGAGTCATAAGAGTGGACAAGCTTCACTGGTTTTCGGGTCGGTGGGTCGGGGCGGATGTTCTCGTTTTCAGCGCGGGTCATTGGTGGAATCAGGACAAGACCGTAAAATCGTACGAAACCCTTTTTTTCTTGCACTTTATACGTACATAAACGTCATGCAGTACAATCTTTTTATTTAGGCTGTGTTTGAAACGGAAAAGTTAGTGTAAAAGATAAAATCGGAGAGGAACTAGTTTTCGTAAATTTTTCTTCCACTTTCCATTTGGCGAAGAAATGAGTTTTTCTTTATTTTAAATATAAACTTCACTGGATTTTTTTTTCTTTTCCTTTTCTTATCTATTTCTTCAAACGACAAAACATAAAAACTAGTTTTTCTTTTCCATTTCATTATCATTTCACTTTTAATTTTTTCACAAATCAAACGCAGCGTTACTGGGATCACATTTCTTATATGCTTTGTGGTGTTTTGTTAAGGGGGCACTATTTTCAAGAAGGGAAGAGTGTGAACCTTACTATGGATGCAATGGAGGCTTTTCGAAGGTCCTTGAGCACCTTGAATCGGTGGATGCTGCAGAATTTAGATCCCGAGAGGAGCCGGGTGTTCTTTCGAAGCTACTCTCCGGTGCATTTCAGGCAAGGGTTTCTTCTTGTTTAAGAATTAGGGTTTCTTGTAAGAAGTTATGTAATGACGATATGATCGATTTTAGGGGTGGAGACTGGAAAAACGGAGGACACTGCAACACGAGCATGGAGCCAGAAATGGACCCCGCGAAGCTCGAGCCCGACCCGGTAAACAACCGGATAATCCGCGGGGCTGTTGAGGAGATGCAGAGCACGAATAGAACGGTTCGATTCGTAAACGTGACGTATCTGACGGAGTTTAGAAGGGACGGTCACCCTTCGAGCCATCGGGAGCCGGGGACGCCGGTCGGTGCCCCGCAGGACTGCAGCCACTGGTGCTTGCCCGGCGTGCCCGATACTTGGAACGAGCTTTTGTTGTTCGAATTGTTGAAAACGGGATTTTTAGAACGAAGCCAATGATGTGATTGAGTGATTGATTTCATACATTTATGTAAATGTGCAGCCCCGTCACATAACAAGATTCAAGCATCGAGTTTGTTTACATCAACCAAAAACGTCGCCTCTCCTACTACTCCATGTAAGTACGTTCAATTAAAACCATACTAACAAAATGGGCCGTAACGTTGAACTTATTGAGCTTGAAGACTTTTTGGCCCAAATATGTGGTGGCACGGATGGTTGATACATATTATTTTATCTATTCTCCTATTACATCTTGACAGTTTGGCCGAGTGGTCTAAGGCGCCAGATTTAGGCTCTGGTCCGAAAGGGCGTGGGTTCAAATCCCACAGCTGTCAAGTTAATCAATTATTTTTTCATTTTCCAAAATTTTCGTTTTAGTATGTTGTATTTTTTTACCAAAATATTATTACATTTGGTCCCAAATTCATATATTTTCTTAGGCCCACTTATTCCAGGCCCAACGACGTTACGCAGACATACTACAACTTTTAGCTGTATATAAAACCTGAATTATCACCTCGCCTTCTATCTTATTTTGCCCGCAATTTCTAGGGTTTTGACGAGCCAAAGAAGTCTTAAACCCACAGCAAATTTGTAGATTTCAGGTTTCGCCATGAGCCGATCAGGACAACCTCCGGATCTCAAAAAGTAAGTCGCCTCTACTCTTTTTGCTTGCAACCTTTGATTTTCCTGTGTAATTTTTCTCCAGTTGAATTAATAGCTTTCCCGGTTTTAATTTGATACTGCAGGTACATGGACAAGAAGCTGCAGAGTAAGTTCCCCTGTGGTTCTTACTTTTCTTTCCTTTTTCGTTTAGCTTAAATCCAGGATTGAGTAACGTTAGGCTTGTTAGGTGAGGTTGTTTTGGTCTATGATTACGATTCAGCTGTTTCTGTTGGCTGCATTTATGTTCTGTGAAAATCAAATGGGTTTGCCTCTGCTGCCCTAAATTTGAAAAATCTGGCAGTGATCAGCTGTATATTGGTTAGTTCATGCTTGTTGAAATGAATGGGCTTGCCTTTTTTGAAGGTTAGGTGTGTAAAGCTGCTCATTGATTATTGTAATTGTGATTTTTTCCACTATCCTTTTTTTTTTTCAAACGATTTTTTCCACTATCCTTATAATTCGTAAAGTTCATATGATGCCTCTTTTCACCATCTGACACAAAATTCATGAAATGTTTGTATTTCAGTAAAGCTTAATGCTAACCGTATGGTCGTTGGAACTCTTCGTGGGTTCGATCAGTTTATGAATCTGGTGGTTGACAACACAGTGGAAGTGAATGGTAACGAGAAAACCGAAATAGGAATGGTGGTAAGTCTTCTTCTGTTCCCCGAGTATCTATATTCATCAGCCATTTCCGTAGAATCTAAGGATTCATATACTCATCTTACTCTTGCAATTTGTACTTATGCAGGTTATCAGAGGAAACAGTGTTGTCACCGTTGAAGCCCTCGAGCCAGTTAGTAGACCTCAGCAGTGAGTTTGATTTCTCTATGTTTATGTTTCAGACTCAGATTTTAAACCTGTAGTAACCAGATGATTACCTTGCTTTTTAAGTGATTACCGCGACTATAATTTCCGTAATCATTGTGCTTGCTTTGCCGAATTTCTCTCTGGAAAGTCTTTGCTCATTTGCAGATTTAAGAACTATGATATATAGCTTGAATCAAATAATCTTTCACCAATAGTCATTACAAGAACATTTCCCATCCTTAAAATGGTGAAACCTAGTTGCATCTCTGATTACAAACAAACAATCTATGTCTCTGCTGACAGATTTCACAAAACTGTGGCAATCACCACAAATCCTCAAGTTCTTGATAACAAGAACCTCATCAACCTTTGTATCTCTGTGTAAGAGGGCGAAGGCAATCGCCAGCTTCTCACTGTGCACGAGCCTGCTACTAACAGTTGCTCTCTCTGTTTTCGTCTCAAAACCCCCCAACTTCTCCAACATATCATATATATCTTTAGCCCGTGGATGAGATTTATCCCCAGCCACAAAGAGGTGTATCTTCCCGAGCCACTCAACGTAGCTATACCCGGGCTCCTTCTTAAGCCCCCGTTCTCTCATCATTACACGAATCCTCAACACACCTTCCATGTCTTTAGCCTCGGTGTAAATATTGGACAAAAGCACGTAATAACCCACGTTGAAAGGCTCAAGCTCCACAACTTTCTCAAAAGCGAGCTCAGCCAACTCAACGTTCTTATGTATCCTACAAGCCCCCAACAGGGCTCCCCACACCGGCCCGTCAGGCTCCATCGGCATGGACCCGATGAGCTCACGTGCCTCACCCAACCGACCCGCCCTGCCCAAAAGGTCCACAACGCAAGAGTAGTGCTCCGAGCCCGGGCTCAACCCGTATCTCCCCTCCATCGAGCGAAAATAGCCCAAGCCCCTCTCGGTCAAGCCCGCGTGGCTACAAGCGTTTAAGACACAAACGAAGACAGTATTATCGGGGCGAACGCCTTCTTCGATCATTCGATCGAAGAGCTCCACGGAGACCTCACCGTGCCCGTGCATTCCGTACCCACCTATGACCGCGGTCCAAGAAACTAGGTTCTTGTTCGGGGTCCCGTCGAAAATAGCCCGAGCCTTCACCAAGTTCCCGCACCGAGCGTACATGCTTATCAGTGCGTTCCGGAGAAACGGGTTCGACCCGAACCCACGGAGCTCCATCTCCCGTTCGATTTCATGCCCGATTCTCCTCGCACCGAGGTTTGCACAAGATGATAAAATGCCCACGTACGTTACCTCGTCGGGGGATGCATGTAATGATTTCATATTGTAGTAAAGGTCTAAGACTTCACGAGCAAGGCCATTTTGTGAGTACCCGCATATCATCGCGTTCCATGTTATTAGCCCTTTCTCCTTCACCTCATCGAAGAGCTTCCTTGCCAAATCGATCCTCCCGCAACGTGCGTACATTGATAGGAAGCAATTTGAGACGTTTGTGTAGCTCGTGAGCCCGAGCTTCGAACCGACGCAGTGCAGCGACATCCCGAGGCCCGAATCCACGTGGGCCGCACAGCGTGGGACCAGGCCCAAGAGAGTGACGTCATTTACACTCACTCCTTTGGTCCTCATCTCGTTGAACGAAAGCAATCCATTGCACAATTCTCTGTTCCTGACGTACCCGGATATGAGAGCGTTGTAGCATACTGTAAGCCTCGGTTCAGGACTTTCGTCGAACACCTTGTGTGCATCGCCCGTAAAGGAGATCTTACCGTAGGTGGAGATCAGGGCGGTGAGAACGAAGGGTTCGGATTGAGTGCCCGTCTTGATGACGTGGCAGTGGAGCTGTGCGGCGGACGAGGGCTGCGTCGCGGATTTGAAGACGTGGGGGAGCGTGAAAGGGTTCGTCGTGGAGATGAGGCGCTTGGTTGTGACGGCCATGTTTGGAGAAGCTTATTTCCATTTGATTATATAGTCGTTGCAAAGGTTTCTTCTTCTCACAAGTCATAGGTTGTAATGAGAAGGATAAAAACGTAATTTACTATTAATATTAAACCAACCAAAACCATGATTAAACAGAAAAAAAAATAAAAATAAACACACAAACACACAACGGCCCAACTTTTCCTGTAATAGTAATATTCTACGTCGACCTCTTCTCGCATAATCTGAAATCAAAAGCCATCCTCGTCGAAAAGCTCCACGTGGCGTCCGTTCATTGGCTGGCAAGGCCTCGCGTTGTTCTTGCACCGCCTATCCAAGGGCGCCTTGAGGGCCCCCACTTGCTCCATGGATACCGTTCTCACCTTAGCAATGACATTCCATATCACGTTTTGCGAGCAAGGCGGAGTAGTGAAGGAGCCCAAATATCTGTAGTACTTGTGGCTCCTCTTCCTCACTTCCGTCGGGTGGAAAGGCCCGAAAGTTATCGGAGTTTCCACGTGGCTCTTCGTCCCGTATTCGAGCTCTTCCAATTTCTTGTTGATCTATTAGTTAGAAATTAGTGTGGAAAGTAAAATTGGAGAGAAAATGTTTTTCCTAAATTTTTCGTTCGTTTTCCTCACCATTTGGTGAAGAAACTAGTTTTTCTTAGTTTTAAGTGTAAACTTAAACTATATTTTTTTTTCTTTTTTTTTTCTTTATCTATTTCTTCAATTAACCAAACATAAAAATTAGTTTTCCTTTTTCATTTCATTTTCTTTTCCCTACTAATTTTCACAAACTAAACACACACTAATAGTCGTTATCAAAAAGGATATGTCTCGATTCAATTTCTGATTAAAACACATTTTTCTAATAGGTCTCAGGGGATAGCAACACCACTCAATGATGTATAGCAAGGGACCTTGTAGCACAAATCCCATGTTTATACATACGACTACTACGGTATCATAGAAAATGACGAAAATACCCTTAAATTCGGAGGCTATCGACTTAAAAATATGGACCAAAGTCTAGTTTTTTAAAAGTTGATCGAGTCAAACAATTTTTGAAATTACGGATAATAGTATATAAGAAAGTAATCAGCCTAAAGGTGATAGGATCGTGCTAGAAAATAATAAAAAGAAAAGACATAGGAGGCCATCCTAATTATAGTCACCTTTAAGCTTTTTCTAGCTACTACTTGAAAGATTCGATCACCTTAACGAGGAGCGGGTCGGGTCTTCCGTATTTGTACAGCACCGCCACCACCGAGACGTTACCATCATCGGACATATGTACGAGGTGAAGCTCTGCTGCAAATCTGAGGTTATTCCACAACTAAGATTAATGTTTGTAAGAAAGATTAAAAAGAAAAAAAGAAAAAAGGGAATTAAGCATATACCGTTTTCCATTGATTCTGTGCTCGGAAGGAGAGTGCCAGTGCATTTGCTTCAGTGCGTACGTCTTGTTATCCACAACGATGCCACCTGTGTTATCCGGATAACGTACCTACACGCGCATACATTCTTATTATTATTACATCATTAATTAATTAATCTCTCCTAAAAAAAGACGATATAAGATGCGAAGTTAATATTTACTAACCCCAACGTTGAACTTGTTGTTGACCAACGTAACATTCTCAGGCTGATAAGACCTCACCAACGGCTCCAAATCCTTGTTGAGCACAGCTTCACTGGTAATAATATTGATCGGCGACTGCCATTTCCCCCGTGCGCACATGGTGAAATTAGGGCTGAGGTTTCCCCATTTATCGGGTCCTTCGGCTCCGGAGTATGTGAACTGCATAGTTTCATCGCCCCGTGTGGTGGTGGAGGTAGCGAATAGTAGAAGAAGGAAAAATAAATTAGAACAACAAGCTTGTTGTGGTCTACGTGGAGCTGCCATTGGTTGAAGACAGGAATCCACATGACATAAATATATATAACGACAACGAAAATGAAGGAGGACGTCTTTATCTAGGGCGGGCAACAACATTGATTCTTATGCGTGACTCCTTACATATGCATGGGGCCAAAACAAAACCTTACTCAATAATTGTCCCATTTTTATTACAAGAGTTGGCCGTTGAAAAAAAATAAATAAAAGGTACTACTTTTTTTATTTTGATATTATCTTATTTAGCTCTTCAATGTCACATGCCCAGAAAGTGCACTACAAGTGTATAATTATTGCTATTATTTTTCATAAAGTAAGAGGGATTTGCTCTTCAAGATGAGCACTACAAGTGTAACTATTGTAAAATGTATTATTGGTGTGGTACACGTATGTTGATTGACGTAACGCACTATGTGCATTTTTTCATGCCCGCCCTTCCACATAAGATGGCTACAATTGAAAGCTAATGCGCTTTCAAGAAAAGGGCTGATCATATACCACCATATAAATTGGGAGTTCCACTTTATATATGGTACCACAAATGCACCAATCAAGATAGACCCACCTTTTAGCATTTCATAATTTTTATTTTATTTAAGAAAATTATAGTCGTTGGGCCTTAGTTGGGCTTCTATGTTTCATTTAAAAAATTCGGCCTGGTGTTCGAATTGGGCCCGAAGCCCATTTAAAATAAAATAGAAAAGAAAAGTCAAATTAAAAAGAAAAACAATATCTCCACTCGAGTCATCGATAGTCTCATCTCATGGCTGAAATTCGACTCCAGAAACGTATAATCGATCCGCTACCATAGAGCATAAGAACACAACGAGCAAATGTCTTCCGCCATATCCGCGTGCTTGTTAACGTCTCACACCGTAGTCTTCCTCCCAAGACCGTTGAAACCCTCCCAATTCCACAACTTGACACCCCTGCCGCTGCCTCTACCGCGGCTCAATGTCGGCGGAGGTCGCTGCCGTTCCGCGTCCTTGATTAAGGCGAGCAGCAGCGGAGATATAGCTGATGTCGTACCGAGGTCACAAGACAGACCGGGTGGTTCGGTGGAGAGCGATAAGCTTCCGTCCGATGTGCGCAAGCGAGCGATGGAGGCCGTCGATTCGTTGGGGAGAAGAGTTACCGTCGGTGACGTGGCGAGCGGGGCTGGTCTCAAGCTCAATGAAGCTCAGAAGGCTCTTCAGGCTCTCGCTGCAGACACTGATGGCTTCCTCGAGGTTTGATTTTTTTTCCCTGTTGTATTATAGTCGGTTAAGTGAATGACGAGCCGAGGATTGGTGGAGGATCGTTGTTATTATGCTTAAGGGTTTGCAAATGGCTTAAGAATTAGTGATTCTCATTTTGGAGTAAAATTGTTATAATCTTTTGAGTTTTAACATTGGTACTATTACACTTTTCACGCTAGGATCGTACATAGTTATGCGAGTATATGATAGATAATTTGACTGCGTTGGAATGGTTAACTTTTTCATATCTCGATATCCTAAAAACTATTTTTTTTATTGCGGCCTTCAAATAGGTTTCGGATGAAGGTGATGTACTCTATGTTTTCCCCAAAGATTACCGTTCAAAGCTGGCTGCCAAGTCGTTTAGAATTAAAGTTGAACCCTGGCTGGAGAAGGGGAAGGTAATTGCATCGCTTTTGTGGATTAGGCTAATTTTTTATTATTATACTTATTAAAGATTAAAGCTTTGGTGACAGATGGCTGCTGAGTATCTAGTGAGGGTTTCTTTTGGGACAGCGTTGATCGCATCCATTGTTCTTGTATATACAACTATAATTGCTTTAGTCTCAAGTAGTCGGTACACTTTCTATTTTCTGAAAGTTCACCACATATTTCTGCCACAAAATTCTGACTATGAGGCTATGGCTTACCTTATGATTATTACTTTATATTTGCTGTAGTGAGGAGGATGATCGTGGAAGGCGAGGAAGGTCTTACAACCCTGGTTTCACTTTTTTCTTCAGCCCGACAGATTTGTTCTGGTAACGTTTCTAATTCATGTTGTCCCTTATAACTTCGGTGTATAGTGAAGAATACGATTTATAGGAAATAGCCTTTTTTGAAGCTTGATATTAACGCTTGCCTGAGATGCACTCATGTTCTTGTAACCAATTAAATTGAGCACTAAATGGTGGGCCCACTTGCGTTAATGACTCATGTTGAAAATTCTACTTGGAAGTTTTAACTCACGTGTCAAATCTGTATGCCAGGTATTGGGATCCATATTATTATAGAAGAAGACAAGTAAAAGAATCTAATGGTGGGATGAACTTCATTGAATCAGTAAGGAAAAAGTTCCATCATATCTCAGATACTCTCTCTTTTGCCTTTTGCTCAGGATAAATTTAATATATCTTGTACTTCTCAGGTTTTCTCTTTCGTATTTGGAGACGGTGATCCTAACCAAGGTATTGAAGAAGAAAGGTGGAAGTTGGTAATAACCGAGAACTGATTCCAGTGGTCCGTTAATATCAATGCTTTATCCCACAATTCATGTTAAATCATTTTTGACATCATGTTGGTTGTATGCACCCCTTTTATGAAATTTCCAGTTATATTGGTATTGGGCCTCACCTCAATATAAGTATGGAATGTTGAATTTGCCAATACCGAGCTGTATGCTACCATTGGTACCGCTATTGATTGTCTAACTTTAAACTTGTGAAAAAATTATAACTAGAAGATTCGGCATTTTCTCAGTCATTTGTGTCATGTCAGATTTTCTGTCACCTCATCCATCTATTTGATCATGTGTTATCTGGTTAGATTGTCAAAACTTTATAACAATGTCTTGATTTCCTTTATAGTTTTCGTCATTGTGATCATCTATTTCTGCAGATTGGGCAATACATTGCTTCAAATGGCGGCGTTGTAACAGCTGAAGAATTAGCCCCATATCTGGATCTGGAGAATGCAGAAAACATGGTATATATTAAGCTTAAGATATCATTAACTAAAAATCGCTACCATTTGTTTTTTGCCATCCAAAAAACATGACACAAAGCTTCTGATTTTCATTTAAATGAATGCGACCGAACTCTCTGTTCCACGTTTTGATTTGTTATCTAACAAAATTTTAGGCCTCATATGATCAGTTAATGAACATCGGAAATCGGTCATCTGGCTAATATAGTTATTGAAAATTGCTTCAGGATGACGAGTCATACATACTACCCGTGTTGCTGAGGTTTGACGGTCAGCCTGAAATAGATGAAGAGGTTTGTTCTTTGCTTCTTTTTCTGTAGAATGAAGATATTACAAATTGTGCATTTTCCACACATGGTTGCTGAATGTTGGAGTAATTTTCTTATGAGAATTTTATGAGCTCTCTCCCTCTCTTTCCTTATACTCTTCTTAAGATATGTTAAATAGGTTCCTCTATGTTTAGGACTTACAGTTTTCTCGATCGGACTGAAAAAATCTTCACTGATGGCAAAGTGGCTTATCTGAACTGCTATTGGGTTTTCTTGTGAAAATACGCCGTAAATAAATAGATGCTTTTATCTGAACCAAATTGTCTTTTGAGAGTTTAATTGAAAGCCACTGCAGGGGAATATTTTATATCGTTTTCCATCAATCCAACGCACCGCTGCTCCACAAAGGGGTGGGCGGAAGGAATACGTTGGAAAACGGTGGGCAGACTGGGTTGGAGGAGTCGAAAAGTTTTTCAGGGAAAAGAAGTGGCAATTCAGGTTTTTTTATTTTCAGTTTACTGACATTCCCGATTCAGTTATGACTTGAATTAAACACCATTTATGTGATCATTCGTCAGCAAAACTGGTGCCTCGGAGAGGGCGATGGTAGTTGGTCTCGGTGGGCTTAATTTATTTGGTGTCATCATACTCGGTTCCATGTTAAGGTGCACCTCTTTCTTCTTATACTTTGCCTTCGTGTTAATTGTTTCCACTTCTTCCTGATATTTATCAGAAGTTAACTCGACAGGAACATGACAAATAGCCCTAGTGGTTTCGTTACATTTGTGTCTAGCATTCTTCCCTTACTTCAGGTAGATCTCTTAAACATATTTTGTGCTCATCATATCCCGCATAACTTCATTTTAAAGTTGAAAACTTTGTGTGGGTTTAGCTTTTATGATCGATGTGATCACTCGTTTCAGTTCCTCCAAGATCATTTTTGGTCATTTACCTATTGTAGGTGACACATGCCCTGTTTACTTTTTCATATTCAGTTGTCACATCAATAATTTATTATTGAATGGAAATCTTATTATTATCCCTTATAAGCGGAGAGGAGGAAAATGAAAAAGCTATAAGGGGGTATCAGTGTGAAAATTCATACAAGTCAGGAAATTTATTGATATGCTTCATAGTCTTTAACTTTCATGACTATAAATGTTAATATTTCCTAGGACTGTATACTTCAGTAAATCATTTAGTATGGCAAACTCTATCTTTTCATCATGCATGTTTCTATTGTCGTATTGGATAATTATTATAGTATTGCATTACATTCCTGAGTCCCTAATGTTGACCGTGCAGATATATGCTGGCTCATTCTTCACGATTCCATTATTTCGATGGTTGTACGTTCAAAGTCAAAATGCTAAGATAGATAAAAGGAACAAAGCCAGGCAAAAGTATGCCAAGGCTCTCGAGTCACCGGATATTTCTTTGAGGAGGAAGGTAAACAAATCCAGTAACCATAATTGTTTCCGATTTATAAGGATTCATAACCGATTTTGAGTGCAAAGTCTATCTATGGTCACTGCATTTCTTTCTCTATACTGCAAATACTCTTTCTTCTGGTAAATAATTTGGAGTTTGTGACGTCCAGCTTTTGAGTGCTCGTGACATGGCTCAAAGGACATTCATAAGCAAGGATAGAATTGTCTACAGCACCGATCGGGATCTATACGAGCAAGATTACGATGCCCGTGAATGGGATAGAAAATTCAAGGAGCTCGAAAAATCCGACTGAATTTCAAGATTATGTGTGATCAATAAATTATTGAGACTTTTCACTCCATACTGTTTGTACATAAATTCATGCATAGAGTAAGAAAACCTCTATTTATTTGTCCTCCATAGTTCTCTGGTATCACTTTCTGGTTTCAGAATTGGGAGATCGAAATAAATAAAAGGAAGTTTTGTATGATAGTTCTGCAAGTGATTTTTTTCGAGGGTCCTTATTGTAAATATTGGAGAAGTAAGCAAGCGTCGTTGAAGAACCAAAACTTTTCGTAGGCCCAATTTTTCTCAGCCCTTTATGGAAAAGATACGGGTTATCGGGTCGGGTCAAACGAAGCCGCGTGTTGGGCAGACGAATGGAGAAGATATATTTACTCGAGCGGAGCCAGAAAGGGAAGAAATTTCAAAGCGATAACTTCATTCTTCGATATTCTGAATCGGTTAATCTTTTTCCTATCGATTTGAGGAATAGCATGTTCGTGAAGGTGGCATGAGTACCCCGTCCTCTCGCTCGCTTATCTATCGGCTCGCGCCGTACTTATCGGCTCGGGTTCGGCTCGGCTCTCGGTTTCTCAGCTCGCCCTCCGCAGTCCGGGATCCTCAGCTATCGGAGTCTTCCTCCGTATCGACCGACACCATTTACATGACGGACAGCTGCGTTAGGGTAACCTTTTTTCTGGATTTGGAGTTGAACCTGTAGAATCTCGCCGATGACTTCTATGTATATTAGAAATGAGAATTATTTCTATCCGATTCGTTGAATCTGAAGCTGAAGGTCATATTAATACGTGGTCGTAGCAATGTTTTGGTTCTAATTTTCAATTTTTCCCGGAGGAAGCTAATTGGGTGTGTTTACTATTTGCAATTCGTATATGCACCATTGAAAGATTGATTTTTTTAGGTTCATGAGGGTCTTTTTTTCCTTGAATATCACGTTATCTCTGAGATTCAGCTACTAACAGGTAGTGTATTGTGCAGAGAATGAAAGAGTTACAAGCTGGAGAGTCCGGTGAAAAGCTGCTGCGTTTGAGCATCGACGCTGGTGGTTGCTCCGGTTTCCAATACAATTTCTCGCTTGATGATAAGACCGGCGATGACGACAGGTGATTAATGGCATGTTATTATGTAGATTTTTCGCATTTTGTTGCTCATAAGAAAAAAAAAAGGTTATGGAGATACATTGCCCGATAATGTTGGTGTTTCGTTTTACATGTATCAACTCTCTTTGTTTGGTTTGCTGCAGGATTATCGAGCGGGATGGAATGAAGCTCGTTGTTGATAATATTTCCTTCGACTTTGTCAAAGGTGCCACCGTTGATTATGTAGAGGAGCTCATCCGCTCGGCTTTTCAGGTCCGTTCACATCTCTGCAATTTATGTGGAATATATATATATATATATATATATATATATATATATATATATATATATATATATATATATATATATATATATATATTTACTAATAGTACTTGAGCCTCTCGAGTTTTTTAGTATTCTTGCAATGGTTTTTCTTACCATAGATAATTCACTAAGGACCCATGTTTTGTAGCCTTAATGCCCATCATAATAATACTCACACTCTCTGCTCTATATATAGCGCTAAGTTGGGAAAGTGAGTGACTCTTATGTGTTTATTAAATGAACACACACCATCTTATACTAATGCAGGTGTCAACAAATCCAAGTGCAGTGGGTGGATGTAGCTGTAAAAGTTCTTTCATGGTGAAGTAATAGAACAACTGCTACATTCGTCATCATCATTCATCTTAGCCTCTACGATTCACACCGCACTCTCTTTATTTTGTTGTACTCTGTAAACAATGGATTATTATATGATTCATATACGCCGAAAATAAAAAAGCTTTGTTTTTGTTGTTTATGGCCGATATATCAGAATTCAATAATGCTCGCTACAGCTGTTTTTGGATAGTTAAGATTGTACTATTTATGCCACGTTTCGCATATTAAAATTTCTTGATTGATTAGTTTCTCATTTATGCCCATAAGTGACTTGTGATATCTATGGAGTTGAGACCCAATGAAGCTTGATGGATTTTGTCAAGGACTTAAAAACAACCAAAATCCTGTACAAACACACTCCCATAAAATGCCCGAATCGGCGAAGAACTGCTGCTATTATTGTCGTATATGTGAAAACATAAATATAGCACAACGAGGTAAAAAAAATCGATCAAGCCCTCGGGTAACGGGATCGCCCTTTCTTCTTCAAGAATTCGGGGATCTCAACAGAAGTCCCTTCGAAGAAGGATGATGATGGCCTCCTGTTAAAACCAGCATTTGAATCTCCACGGCCCAACTGATTTTCCTGTTGGTTCGGAAAAAAGAAATGAGTCCCATTAATGGTGTAGCGAGAAAATAAAACAATTTATATTTTGTTTCTTTTGGCACGATTAGTAATGGATTTTGGAGTATAGTTATAGCATACCTGGAGATTTCTTCCTTCGCTTTCTTCTTGACGTTTGAATCCGGTGGCAATCAGTGTTATGCTGACCTGAATTTGACAATTATAATTATTTAAACCATAACAGTCATAAGAACCATGAAAGCTGTGAAACGGGACATTGCCATGAGAAATAGTTCATTCTTTGTCTATAACATGTTAAGTTGTGTTCTTGAGAGGATGAAGAAAATAAAAACTTACTTGACCACTTAGTGATGGGTCAACAACAGCACCGAATATCAAGTTGGCACTTGGATCTACAAGATCATAGATGACCTCTGCTGCAGTATTCACCTGAGCATTACATATTTAAAAAAAAGTGAAGCCCATGTTACCAGCATTTTCAATAATTGAAAAATCTTGATTGAGATGATGCAATGAATAAATTGTTATAGCCAACTTGCGCTGTACAAAAAAGAGATAGAAACCTGGACAAATAGGTAAGAAGCTATTACCTCAAACAGTGTTAGATCACTGCCACCGGTTATATTCCACACAATCCCCGTAGCTCTCTCAATACCGATATCCAGTAACGGGGATTGAATGGCATTTAATGCGGCATCTCTTGCCCTTGTTTTTCCTTCAGTAACATCGAGGGATATGCAATCAAATGCAAAATTTAGAGGAAAAAAAGAAGAAGCTGAGTGAAGAAAAAAAGGGTATCTTTAGCAATCCATACCCGTTGCAGTTCCAATCCCCATCAATGAAGAACCAGCATTTGCCATAATAGTCCTCACATCAGCAAAATCTACATTTACTAGCCCCGGGATCTGCACGAAGCAAGTGGATAAATAGACACGATGGCATGCTCGATGTTTTTCAATAAATATAAAAAGAACTTGACATATAATAAACTATTGTTGATTGAGCATTTCTGCAATGGAAAAAAAAATCTATTCTTGGAGAGTTGGGTTTTATAACATGCTATCTATGTTTGATTTATGAGATCACAATATATAGTACCGTGATTATATCAGAAATGCCACGAACTCCCTGTCGAAGGATGTCATCAGCAAGATTAAATGCTTCGGTGACGGGCGTAGATGGGGAAACCGCGGTAAGCAGCTTATCATTTGGGATTACAATCAACGTGTCAACGTTTTCCCTTAAAGCTGCAATCCCTTCTTGGGCCTGAAGAGTCCTTCTGCGTCCCTCGAAAGAAAACGGGGTTGTGACTATGCCAACGGTCAAAATACCCATTGACTTTGCAACTCCAGCAATCACCGGGGCGCCACCTGTCCCCGTCCCCCCACCCATTCCCGCCTGAAAAGTTGAGGAGGATAACGAAATGAAGCCTGAAGCCAAAATAAAGGGACCAAATCGTTAGACCAGTAAAAAAGATGCGACTTACTGTTACAAAGACCATGTCTGCTCCATAAAGTGCCTCCTCGATAGCTTCTCTACTCTCCTTAGCAGCATTCATTCCAATATCGGGATTCCCACCAGCACCGAGCCCTCTAGTTAGCTCTTGCCCGATCTGCAAACGATGCTCATCGAACACGGGGGACATCTTCATGGCTTGAATATCGGTGTTGACGATCCAAAACTCAACCCCCTTCATAGCACTCTCAATCATACGGTTAACTGCATTCGAACCGCCGCCACCGACTCCGATAACCTTAATCTTGGCAGCGTTGTAATCATTCGAATCCGATGAATCAATGACATTTTCTGTAATGGTCCCACTATCTTGCCCCCTGAGCAACGAGATCTCGGGATACAGATTCAGAACCGGGTCCTTGTTGTGATACTGATTAACACTATGTGAATTCGTGGAGCATTTGATCGAACCCGAGATGCTTTTATGACCGATCACAGAAATCCCGTTCCTTTCGTCCACTGTTCTTAATGGGGCCGCTCGAGCTCCGAACACAGTCAACACACCAACGGGACTTCGTGTGTCAGGAAGGGTGAAATTAGGGTATGTGCATGTAACCATTGCTTATGAAAACCCAAATCGAGAATCGTCACTTGTATCTGAACAAACGAAAACCTTCAATTACAAATGGATAAACCCTGAACCCTACTAATTAGAGCTGCCTTTGTCCCTCTTTTCCGAATTTCAACACCTATCAGTAACAATGCGTAAATCAGAAATTTAACCAAGCATATCCACATGCTTAAAATTTCCAAGAACACAAAATTACACGTAGAACAAGCTCAAAACTGCACAAGCTGCGCTACCAAAGCACCACAAAATCCAAAAATGAAAGCTGCTCTTGAAAACAGAAAAGCGACAACAACAATGTATAAGCTAGAGAAGAACTGATAGGCGTTCACCTGAGCACCTGACCTTGATATTTTCAGTGCCGACGCAGCATAGCGTCGTCCTCTTGTCACTGTTGGAGATGGAGAAATGATAAAAATTGGGTCTGTGTGGGCTTTGTCACTACTATTTAATTACACTAATTACTATTATTACAAAAATACAGCATTAGCATTTAAAAAAATTAAAATAGCATATTAATTAAGGGAAATAATGCAACAAAAGGTCTCTCCAGGTCCAGGGCTCACATCAGTCTGCTTCAAGAAAACCCTTTCATGTCCAATATGTCACTTTTAAATGAATTGTCCATTTTCATAAATAATACTTTTTCTTGCCTATGAAAGACAATATATGGATGACCAAAAGTGGGCCTAGTTGGGTTGGGCTGAAGTGAAAGCCTTATCACTTGGAATTCAAGTTAATTGGTTCTTTCGCTTCACACTTGGAGGGGCCAAATGTAAATTTCAAAAGAGATGTGGTCATATTTGATAGCATACATACTTCAAGGGTTCAAAACTGTAATTATTCGATCCGTTTCTATCGCAGCGATTATCCAGCATTCAATTCACTTTCATTGCGTATATATAACCAAGATTTTCCACATTTAAACTCTCGCATTCATAAACAATTTAACAAAAAAAAATAGAAAAAAAATATAAATTCACCCACCCTAGTTTGATCTTAATTCAAGGACATTCTTAGCGGCAGACATTCGCTTAGCTACAAATTAATGACCTAAAAACGGTGAATGCCCGTACGATCTGTGGGATCGATATCATATGTATTATAACCCTTTTAATCACATATAGTATCAAAATTAACTTACCAAGAAAAGAATATCCACCAAACAAGTGATGAAAATATTAATGTCGTCGAAATGTATACTGCAGCCATGTTCAATAATAATGAATAACAGTGACCATATATAATAATTGAAAGCCATTATTTTTTTGGATCGCACCAATATTTGTAGGCTTAAAAGCCATAAAATTCGGCAGCTCGCCAACTACACACACACACATCACATCTCCCAACTACTTATGCAGCCTATTGCGCCTATATATAAAAGTGAGCAGTAACATTTCCTACACTGTTGCATCTATTTTTGAATATGAACATTGAGGAGACGAAAGATGGTGACATCATCGACGTCGTGGAGAGGTTGGTGACGTACGGAGAGTGCCTCAAGAACCATGCGGCGAGCATCGGGAAACATGCCGTGGATGGCTGCTGCGAGTTTATGCCCTCCGTCGTCGGAGGCAAAGGAGGTGGTGGTGGTGGTGCGGCGGCGGCGGAAATGTGGTGTGCGGCCTGCAGTTGTCACCGGAACTTTCACAGGAAGGTGGTGGTGCGAAGGCAGCAACAATATCAAGAGGCGGCGACGGAGGAGTACTCTAAGAAATTGTGTAGGCGATGTAATGATCATCACAAGCCTTCTACGCCCAAGGAGTGAGTGTGTAGCTTGATGGATGCTACGACTGAGAAGGTTAGGGTTTTTTTATTGGAGGAAGATTTATTGAACTATTTGAATTGCTATGAACATGTGATTTTCAGATCTTTTATTTGTTATAATTTGTGGAATAATTTTGAATGGAGGATGTTATAATTTATGTGGAGCGGCCGAATATTGATTTGACCTGTTTCCCGCTCGGAAACTGCCGCCGGAATATCATTCCGGCGTCGCTTCTCCGGCGAGTGGCCACCGGCGACTCATTATTTGGGCCTAAGGCCCATAATATAGTTGTTTGATGAGATGGGCCAATCGTTATTGATCGGATCTTCTTATTACAGATAAAGATCGGCCCATTATTAATAAGCAAAATAGTATTAATATTCAAGAAAGGCAATTTCTTAAGTAAAAGTGTTAGAATAGCAATTTCTATCCAATCCAATCTTGATAGGTGTCAAAATAATTACATTTCAAAATCCTTTTTTTTTTCCTAATTGTAATGATTATTACAGAGTTTGAATTAGGATGACAACTCAAAATCACATAAACCGATAGGACAACATCAAAATACAATGATGTTCGACTTTATTCAAAAATTAATAAAAGAAAATGTCTTCATGTATTTTCTAACAACCCATCAAATCCTTTATTGACTGACCTCTTAATTTTCCATCTGTTTCCACTTTCCCGTATTTGCCGACATGGCTATCTTGCTGAAGTGACATCATGAATTTAGATCCATGCATAAAAATTATATGAAAATTAATATGCCATTACTATAGTTGCAGTGGAGATCCTATACGAAAATTTGAAATTGATCGACGAAGTGGCTACGAAGTGAGCTATGCCTAAGCGAATATATTTATAAAGGCGAGTTCGTCACTCATTATTTTCTTTGCAAATTGAGTTTCCATAATTGGTTGAATTAAGATTCCTCCACCTTTTCACAAACGTTACACAGAACTATTGCAAGTTATTTTATCAATATATAGTTATTTCTTAATAATTTGATGCGACCTAGATATCGTTAAGCATAGGCTGCACTGCTTTTGCCAAGCAAACAAGACCCATAAATACTTGTAATGTGACTATACACATCACGTCAGTTGCTTTCTTGCAGCACTTATCGATCTCCCTGCTGTGTTATATATCATGCGAGACAAACACACACACACACATACTGACACACAAACACAGATATATATACACATATATATGTACATATTATATATGTACGTGAAATTATTTGATATTGCCTTCAAGCACAAGCCATCAGATCATTCATTAATTGATCTTACCAGTCTGTTGAGTTCTGATTCTCTTACATACTCATACACTAAGGTGAAAAACAGTATGCACACATTCACTTTTCCTACTTGATAATTAGTTGCAATGTGATTTTATTATATACATGTAAATATTTTGCTATTATGAACCAATGATTGTAAGTTTTGCCCATTTCATGGTCAATCTGCGTTTAAAGCGTTGTTCTTGGTTTTGGCAAGGGCTCCTTCTCTTACATGTGATGGTTCTTTTTGGCAATGGCTCCTTAAATTAGATTACGATGAAATTAATCTTGAGCCTGGATTTAATGGTTGGAATAATTGCACAATGTGAAGCTTTTAAAGGGGCTTTCAAATGAATGAAGCTAAATGCAAATTAACAAAATCAAGAATGTATATTTCCATTTGTGTTAAATTGAGAGTTCCATCTTAAAACCAATTGGTGATCGAAGGAGAGACATCTTTGATTTATATATTGAGTCGGGTGAAGATAATTTTCCGATGTGGAACAAATAATCTCAACACAATTTATCACAACTCATGATTCTTGTTCTTTTTTCGACGGTTCAATATCTCAACATAGATTTTCCCTCCATATCAACACTAGGTTTACAAAATCGTGGCGCAAGTTATTAAGATAATGGAAAATTGTGTGTGTGGGTGAGAGAGAGAGAGATAGAGAGAGACTAAGGGAAAAAAGAAATAGGGTTTTTTCCCTTCATATATTGATGAGGATATAATTTGAAATTAAGAAAAAAATAGAAATGAACGAAAAATACAGCTGCTGAAAACAACAAGGCCTAAGCAAGCAAATGCCAAAACTAAAAGAAGACGCAAGTGACTGAAAGTAGGTGATATAAAAGGCAAAGTCACGTACCAAGAGGAAATGTACATAAATGTCGGTTGTGCCCTGTTTCTTTCTTCACATGTCCAACTTAGTTGTCATTTATTATTATTATATTTATAATTTATCGCGTTTTTAATTCATTCTCAAATATCCCGTCTCTGGTCCCATCATTTGATCGTGCTTTAATCATGCATGAGTATCATTGCGTGCAATTCTAGTTGATTATAGTGATAATCGGTCATTTAATTATTATTTTTTAATTATAGGTTGTTAATTCGACTTTCAAATTCTTGGGCGAGAGTACTTTAGCTTAATATTTTGGTACCACACTGCATCCTATCGATTATATATTCGTTGACGAAGGCGGTCTTTGTTCTTTCAAGACCCATTATGGTTTTTTTTACATAATGATGATAGGAGTATTCTCAAATGATTATATTTGCATGGATACTTAAAGGTTATCATCACAAAGCTATGGTAATGAAAAATATCTGAACTTGGCACGCAGTTTCTTAGGACTATTGATAAAATAAATTAAGATAATATTTTGGTCATGACGTGTTAACATGAAAAAGGTAAAAAATAATGAAAAATAGAATTATATATTGATAGTAAAGTAAGAGGATTTACCTAGAGTTCGAGATATTCTTTTCAAATGCGACTAAGGTAATGAAGCGACCAAGATCTTCAGGGGCCTTTATTTTTGTACTAATAACTACTAAGAAAGAGATATAACATAATTATAAATGATATATAGGAAAGTAACCAAACATAAAATAAAGGTTTAAACCGGCATGGTTTCTAAAACGTGGCACCGTACCCTTCGCACACCCTTCGCACGACAACTTCTGCCCGCGAATGCACTTGTAATGCGATTTAGATAGACTCCGATCACATTTTTTTTACATGAAATGACCAACATATACATGAAAAATTATCTTCTTCTCAACAACATATTGCACGACACATTAAATGTTATCCTCTTCAAACAAAAGAGACTTAAAAATTATAAGTGGATATTGAAGCTTGAGTTCGAGACATTAAATTCAAGACAAATATCCAACTCGTGTCTTGCGTTCGGTCACTCGCATTACGAGTGTTTTTACTGCATTGATTGGTAGAAACTACTGACCAGGGCATGATACTATGCTTTAAAAACTATGAACGGATTTTGTGTAATAATAGAACCACAATATAGTGACGTGCATTTCAATATAACCATAAATTAAAAATAAAAGGGTTACTTAAACCAATTGGTGATAGAATGAGATAACATCTTGATAAATTAATTGGATCTAAAAATTTTGATTAATCAATGTGGAACACCCACGAATCTCAACACCAAACAGGGTATAATGAAATTTACCCTAAAATAAATTTTGATTTTATGTGGATCATTCGATCTCTATGGCTCCCATTAATTAATTTTCTTCCGTAATTTTGAAATATATGTTGCAACTATTTGTTTATAGATTCACTTTACTCTCTCTCTCTCTCTGTCTGTGTGTGTTTGAACCCTATTTTTTTTTTTACATAAATTTAAGTATGCATACCTTTTTATTGCTAAAAAGTCCTTCCTTTCATGCCGCTTCAGTTTCTTGTGGACATATAGACCAAATTATCCGTGATAACGTAAGTAATTGAAATTCTTGGTGTCTCCTTAGTTATTTAAAAGTTCCACGAAAGTGCTTTTAATGTTGTTGAATCAAAATCCACTTATAATTGAAGCCTCTCTGTAAATAAAAGATAATTCCTTTAGTTAACCCTTTTTCTTTTGGAAACACTAATTGCATCAAGTCATTAGGTACATCCTTCCAAAACAGTACACGCACAGATACAGTACACAATGTATATATTTCATTCGTTGCATCATCACATTATTAATTATACCGTATCGAAAACCCTACATGGTACATATACACACTTCAAGAGAGAGAGAGAGAGAGAGAGGGGGAGAGAGAGCCACACAATTTATTATAACATAGCTTATTGGCATTATTACACAACTGTTACAAGTCAGTTCGATCTCACTACAAAGAAAGGAGAGGGTCCATTGTACTAATCTTACGCCACTTCAAAAACCCTTCTTTATTCTCTTCATCTCCTCTGGAAAACAAGAACACAGATCGGCAGAGGGCCTCTCTGATTTCTTCCATCAAACCCTAAAAAATTTAATTTTTCTACGCAGATTAAAGAGTTAGAACACCAGTCAAACACTGTTGCTTCGAACAGTTGTCCCTTTCTTCGTTCTTTATATTTTCCTCTTTTTTTTTTTTTGGATTACTGAAACCATGGATAATGAGTATGACATAACAGATCTAAGGCAGTACATCAACGGCAGGCCCATGTTGATTAATCCTCCACCGCAAGATTACTATGACATGCTTCATGTTTTACCTTCTGATTGTGCTCACAGTACTTTAGCTACTGCATCAAATGCTGCTGCAAGTTCTGGTTTTGGGTTTGAACTTCAGAATATTGAAGCTTCTGGTGGGATGATGATTAGTGGTGATTACAACACTAATAATAATAATAATAATAACGGGAGGTGGCCTAGGCAAGAAACACTCACCCTTCTTGAAGTTAGATCAAGGCTTGATTACAAGTTTAAGGAGGCTAATCTCAAGGGCCCTTTGTGGGACGAGGTATCCAGGTAAGTTTATTAACCTAACAGAAGTTCTTAATTTAAGTGTAAAGTTCCCCTATGTTTTCTATTTTTTTCTGTAATAAAGGGAATTAAGTTTGTCTGAAATAAAAGTCCTTTTAAGCTAGCAAATCATATATGTGTCTTTTTAGATTCGAATTTGATGATAAAGAAGGGTTCATGCACACATACTTATGTTTGATTTTCTTTGATTAATAATCCTGATCTTGCAGATATTAATAACAAGTGTTTAACAGTACATCTACTTCATTTGATTTTGTCTTGTTATGGTGTTCACCGTCCTTTTAAATTCTTTTATCTCAACTGGATCTAATGGTGACGTGCCCTCTATCGTCATCTTGACAACAAACACTATCAGTCTTCCTCTTCTGCTTAACCTAGTAATTTTTTCAATATTAATTTCTTTTATTTTTTTTGAGGTTCTTGTTCATATTTTAATACAATTATTTCATGGAAATATGTGAAGGGAACAAGTTTTGTCTTATTTTTTTTTTCTCTTCCTCCATTTCTCCAGACAGTTGAACAGTCGCACTCTCCAAATTGAGGTTTTCTGCTGGGCACTAAAATCCGAAAAACCACATGTGTTTGTTCTTCCTTAGCAAAGATCATTATCAAACACTGACCCCCTTTGGAAACTTCAAGTTTTATTAAATGAACTAGGGTTCCTTTGACTAAATCTTCAGTTATTATTAAAACCCATGGCCCAAAAAAGTTAATTCTTTCTTTATATATTTCCTTCTCATTTATTACAAAAAATTTATCAGGATAATGTCCGATGAATACGGATACCAGAGAAGCGGCAAGAAATGCAGAGAAAAGTTCGAGAATCTGTACAAATATTACAAGAAGACGAAAGATCAAGGCAAGGGCACTTCGAGACCAGATAACGGCAAACGTTACAGATTCTTCAGACAACTCGAAGCCATCTATGGCGAATCTAGTAATAACCCGGCTTCAATCTCCGAACCCCATTTGAACATCGGTGGAAATTTTCCTTACAACAACGCCCCATCATCTGCTAACAACAACAATATCTCAACTTCTTCCGGTTACAACGACACTACTTCATCGGACCACATCATCGACGGCGGCTTCCCAAGGAAAACCACCGATGCTGGGGAGAAAAGGCTGTGGAAATTTAAGGTGAAGGATTTCGTGGCCGAACAAATGACGAGGCTGATAGAAAAGCAAGAAGATTGGATGGAGAAGATGACGACCACCATCGAGAACAAGGAGAAGGAGAGGGTGATGAGAGAGGAGCAGTGGAGGCACGAAAACGTCGAGAGGATCCAACGTGAACGCGAGTACTGGGCCGGTGAACGTGCTTGGATCGAAGCACGCGATAAGGCTTTGGTCAACGCGTTCGAGAGGGTCACCGGCAGAGAACTGAAGCTTCCGCAGAAGGAGCAGATTTTCATGGGCGGCGGCGTCGGTGGAATCAATCAGCAGAAGAGAAAGGATGTGAATAACAGTGTTGTTGTTTACCCAGAAAATCACGTCGACGCTATGATGAACAACGTCGGCGATCAACGAGGGGGAGTTGAGCATACGATAAGCCTCAATATTCATGGGAATCATTCGCTTTCTGCTGACAATAATGGTAATGCGAGCAATGCTGCGAATGATGGGTCGTTTAGGTTCTTCCCTTGGGATAACTATGGAAGATACTGAAACCTTCAATACCTTATTACATGAATTGGCAGAAGATTCTCTCGTGATCTGCATACTCTTAAGGTTATTCGTATGGTCTTAACGTGAAGATTGCTAGCTTTGGTTTCGTGGGATGAGATCGAGCATCTAAATCGAAGAGGTAATGAAATGATTATAAAGGTTCCTGAAGCTGAAATACAGCCGTTGTTGTGCTTTATGCCACTAATTAATGTATTCTTATTAATGCTACGACTTAAATATTAATGACTTGTTGTGTATGTGGATCCTATATCTATATACATACATATATATATATATATATATGAATGTGAAAGCGATCAACAAGTGTTAAGTTGCATATAGCTTGCTGAGTCCAAATGTGTATTATAGTATATTTGGTCTTGTTTACATATAATTGTTTGTTTTATATATTTTTTAAAATATGCAATAATATGTTAACTAAACAGGATGATATATCGCAGAATACTGTAGATTGTGAAGTTTGTATATAGAATATGGGATGGGACTTGAATTTGTTTATATAGAATTTAACTCAGACAAATAGTTAGATTTCGAGTTTGGAATCACGCCACCTTAATCATAGATATATTCTTTTTTCCCAAATATTATTTATTTATCATTAATAGAATAGTGGACGCGATTCTATTTCTATGTGCTGAGTCGAGCGCAGCTTCAGATAACTGAACTGAGTTATGTCCATCTGATTTGATTTGACCACATACTGACGAAACCTGCCTGGCCTTTACTATCATTGTTTTATTATTATTTTTGTCTTTCCTCAACTCTGCAACAATAGTCATTTATGATTTCATTTTCTTAATTTAAAATAGTTAGTTTGTAGCATCTACGAATAAATCACAGAACATAATGTGCAAGCAACGCTTTATTAATACACTCAAAACAGTCTTAATAATGACCACCAAATCACGACTCGCTGAAAAAGAAAATAAATCTTAATGACCAATCAGTACTTGTTAGTCCTCATCGTGAAGGCTCTACGAGGCGCCGTCGCCCAAAGAAGCGCCGCCCTTGTCTCGAGCCCATTAATCGCGTTGGGGTTAAGAGTGGCCTCCTCCTCGCTCTGCCCACCGGACAAAAACACCACCGTGGGCACCGCCGAGGGCATCGTCCTCTGCGGGGCACGTACGGTGTGCTCCGCCACCACCTTGGGGGCTCTAAGAGACATACAAAGGCACATTACACGGCTGAGTTTGTAAGAATTTTGGAGCTAAACTGTCATACTTCAAATTTGACGATGAGTTCGTCTAAAAACCAGCAGAAATCAAATTCGTAAAAAGACGATTCGTGATCCAAATCAACAAAAGCATAGATGAAGGTAGCATTCTAAGATCCGACGAAGCAATATAAATCACGTATGAAAATGTTAGCGGACACGTATTACTACTGCAAACCGTGACAGATCACGAATCATAAGATCACACTGCTACGAAAACATGATCACGACAGCAGAAACAAAAAAGGACCAGATCTAATCGTCCGATTGAAAGAAAACGCAGAAAGGAAACAAATCTCCACACATAAACTAGACCAATATCTATCATTTCTTCAGAAAAATAAGATCCAATTACATCAAATCACGTCATTCACCTAAGACTGATGTAAAAAAAGAAAAGAAATCTAAATGAGGAGGCAACGAGCTTACCAGCGCAATTTCCCTTATGAGTGATTTCCTCGAAGCGGAGCGGAAAAAACGAGAAGAGGGGAGAAAACAGTGAAAGTGAAAGAATTACTGTGCTGCGTTGTCATTTATATCGAAGGTGGTCATAGGTTTGGACTCGTCTATGTAAACCAAGCCCGTTTAGCGTCAGCCCACTTTTGATTTTCCAGCTTTCATCCTTCGGCCCATATATTCCGACCCAGGCCCATTTAATCTCTACCGAACCCGACCAATACTTTACTTAGTAGTCCCATCGACCCGTTTCGCATTAGCACTCATGATGTTACCTCGTAAACGCCAACATGGTCCAATCTGGTCTCAAAAAGCTCAACGAAGTCCTGAAGAATCTAAGATATTATCAAATTGCCCGTCGTATTATTAGTTATGTGTTAATATATGGTCCTTTGTCAACGGTAATATTTTATTATAGTACCTTTGAGTTTGAGCAGTCCATACATTTATGCGGGAGTTGGACGCTCTTTCATTGTTGCCACACCACAATATGCATGCATCGTCGACATCTTGATTACTATTATTATTACCGCCTTCACAGAAAAGGTGGTTGGGAATTTGGGGTCAGTTACGACATACATTTAGTATAATAATGTCTGCATAATGTATACATACAGTTAGAACATAAATGGCCACTCGTCATTTATAACAATTTAAAGATTGACCATATACAAAAATTTCAAATTGGAAGTGGGGCTAACGTGTTATTAACTTGAGCCGCCTACATGCGAACGACTACGTGTTGTAGTACTTGCGTACTTGTTGGCATCGTATTAAATGTCTCTCGAGTGATGACAGCATATATATATGTATATATTAATATGTGTATTTATAGATAGAGAGAGATAGATTTATGTCAATTTATTGCAACATTTACTTTTATTATTCATGGGGTGCTCTTACTTATTGATCTATCTATATTTGTGTCTGCACAATCCCTTTACATCCCCCTCTTTTTAAAATCGGAAAACATGTCTATATAATCATTATCAAAATAGTAATAAACACATTTTAAAAAAAATAAATAATAATTATTCACAAAGCGAGACGTCGTCCCCCTACCCTATTTAAGGATTGTGGCTCTAAACTTTGCGCAACACATTCATTAAGGCATAGCTAGGTTTCGGCTCCTAATTACTACAAAACTATTGGTCTAATGCTACAAATCCAACCTTTCTTAATTTGGCTCGTGTCTTAGCGAGGACACACTAATAGCTATTTGACTTGTAATATCTTGTCTATCAACATACATAACTTAACTAAGAGGATATAAGTTCAAAATATGTATTATTAATTATATGTTTTTTTTTTCTGTATTTGCTGTCGGCAAGTTTCAAGTGTCAGACGACAGTTTCTATAAGAAGAACACACGATGTGTTGTAGTTTTAATCGACATAGTGCAAGACTAAAGAAGATCAACGAAAGAGAAAGGTGTTCGCCTTTAGTGTGTTTTTTGCATGCTTTCTCATCGTACCGGCACTTAATCATTAGATAAATATTTTTTGTTTTTTAAAGTTTCATATAAGACACCAAAAATTGATCCATCTTATGTAATACACGCAACATACATAACATCAATTTATAGATAATATTTCGAGAATATAGCGTAGTTGCATAAAGGCTACGCAAAATGTCAGTAGTTTTGTAATGCGATTGCTAAAATCTAAGGCGACCTTTGATTAACATTTGAAACGACATAATTGAGATCTAATCTCTCTCTCTCTCTCTCCTATTATTTATATATTGCTTCAATCCAAAAGTTCAAAATATTTTTGCGAGTCATGAGGTGTTGAGCCTTATCCATAGCTCATAAAGATCTTCTTACTTCTTAGTACCAGCTGGTTTTCTTGTCCTATATTTCCACTTCGTTGCAGTATTTAGAGGGAAAACTAATAGAAAGAATCCCATCACTTTCTCTTTGTGTTTCTTTTTTATCTATCTTTTTTTTTTTAGCGTGAGAGTGCAACTAAGTACCATATCACTGGAGGAAACAAGAGAAAGAAAAGAGGGTTCGACGATCGAGGTAGAAGAAATGGATCAGTGGACTGGTAATAATATTAGGGTTCCTTTTATCCCTCGACCAGCTGCTTCTGAGAATAATTCTTACGGTCTATTTTACAACTACGCCGACCAGTTTCCAGGTAAATAAATTAACCATCTTATGAATTAATTAGGTTTCTTTGAAGTTGACTCATGCATTGGCCTGCACCATAAACTAGGGTTAATTAGTCATTAGCTAAGATGTGATCATTTCAACAACAAAAGGGTGTTCGAAATTTCTTTTTACTATTTTTTTCCTCATTAGCTAAAGATTTCTTCGGCTATTATGATTACTAGAGATGAAGCAACCAACGACGTTGATGCAAGAAACAACACAGCATCACCCACATTCGACGACAGCCCTAATGGATCACAATAAGTACGCCAACAACTTTATGATGTTTGATGCCTACTATAATAATATCAACAACGATAACATCGGTAGCAGCCTCAATCATCAAGACCCTAAGAAGAAAAGACTAAGCAATGAGCAGTTGGAATCTTTAGAGAACAGCTTTCAAGAGGAGATAAAGCTGGACCCGGAGAGGAAGCAGAAGCTGGCTAAGGAATTGGGGCTTCAGCCACGTCAGATTGCGGTTTGGTTTCAGAACCGAAGGGCTCGATGGAAGGTTAAGCAGCTCGAGCGATTGTACGACGCGCTCAAAAAGGAGTACGATGCTGTTTCTAAGGACAAGCATAAACTGCAACAAGAGGTAATAAACGAAAGACAAACCCTAATTGTGCATTAATATCAAGATCTTATCTTTCTTGCAGTCATTAAGTTGGCAGACACGATTGTGCACACGGGACATATCCTATGATGTTACATTGCTGAAGTGTTTTATGGCAAGCCATGACATTATTGCTGATGGAAGTCTTTTCATTTATGAGAAGACATACATCATTAATAATTGTGTTTTTTGTTTTCTCTATGATACGTTATGTTTATATTTATGTTCCTACGCACTGCCAGTGGTGATTTTATTTCTTGCATGGGGCGGCAAAAATGTTGAAAAGCAATTCAAATTCATGTAAAGAAACAATTATGATTTGTGTTTTTCACCCCTTTTTTAGGTTTTGGCATTAAGGGCAATGCTAAAAGAGCAAGTCATGACCAAGAAGCAAGTTTCCATAGGCTACACAGAGATTTCCAATGAAGAAACTACTGTCGAAAGCACGAGTGGTGCGTACGATCGTAAATCTCGTCCGTTGATTTCGAGTACCAACAACAACATTATTGATAATCAACAAACAGCAGCACAAGGCAATTATAATGTGCTCAATGTGGAAGATGGCTACAATCAAGTTTTGATGGCTCCTTACAATAACTGGGCTGCTTAGTTTTATCATGGCTAACGTTTGCAATTCCCTTTATTTGTTTAATTAGTGTAGAACAATAACTTCCCTAATATTCATATGAGTTGTTTAGTTGATCAAATTAGGCTTTTTTCTTATGATAAAGACTACTAGTCTTGAAGATTTTCGCATCTCTATTCAATAGCTAATATCATAATAATTATTCATAATTTGAAACATTACATATGCAAAGAGATGTTCAAAGGGTGAAAATTAATATCAAGAAATGAGATCAAATCCTTGTTCAAGAAGACTCAGCCAATTTCTCATTTTCAGCTTCGGTTGGATGAAATCCGTCCCAGAAAACATATTGCGTAGCGTTCGAACACGTCCCCACCGAACCCGAATTGCACAACAAGCTTTTCTTGACTCGAAAAACCCTGAAAAAAATACGTGAAAAATAACTAAATTGCCTGAAATAATAAAGGAAAAATCAGTTCTTGATTCATATTATATATATACGTACCGTTCTCCGTGGGATTCGAGATCAGATTCAGCAAAGGGTTGTAGATATCGAACACCACGATTTTCAACCCGGGAAGTCTTGCTGTTAAAGCCCGAGACGTAACGTTAAGTTTACCGTTGAACATAACGGAATCCCCGTTCAGCCTCGTCACGCACCGGTTCGTTCCCAAACCGAACAGCGTTATTGCTGCCGGTAGGCACCCCATTGGTGGAAGAGTCGTTACTCCGATTCTCCTCGCCCCGAGATTATATAAATTCTGTTGAAAAACTACGTTAATTACATGCAAAATGATTATTAATATATATCATTCTGAGGAAATAATCCCAAGTAAAGTGAGTTAGTGACCACCTGAACAAAGTTGGAGTATGATCTCATGAGTATGTCTGAATCTGAGGAAAGGATTGATGTAATAATTCTGAATAAAATCGCTCGTTCCTGCGCTGATAAGATGAATCCCTCTCGAGAATATCGCATTCGCAGCGTCCCTTCCTACTAAATTTACCACTCTTCTCTGCCAAATCGTGTAGTAATACAGCTGCTGGGGCAAGGTTAGAGCCCTCTGTAATAATAATATTCGCAAGCACACACGCGTTCGAGTTTAGACAAAATCGCGGTTATGTCATGTATAATCGATGAAGCACAACACTTACGTAGAACGTCGCCGTTTGGTTGTAATAACCAGAAGCAGCAGAAGCAAAGTTGGGCCCGCGGGCTTCTTCGCTCAGATAGGCCGGTGGGTACGAAGATTAATTTTTTTTAGTAAGAATATAGTGTTATCATCTTCAATTTATTACCGGTGAAGTCTGAGGCGAGCTTTCCGTTGCAGAATCTTCCGGTAGGTTTGTGGGTAACGAAGTCTCTCCCGTAAGGAAGAAAATTTGCTTTGATCAAAGTCTGCAGATAGTTGTTGTTTCCAACGTCGACTACGGAGTCTCCGAAGACGCATAATGCGGGGACCAGAGGCTGCTGATCGCCTCGAACGGAAGCAACCGAAGACAAGAAGAGCATCATCATCGTTATGAAGAAAACATTACCAAGAAGAACAATAATGAATGTTGTTGATTCTCTTTCCTTTTTTATCTCTCTGTATTTGCATGAATCTAGAAAAGCTTAGTTTATTATAGAGGAGGAGGAGGATAGTGTTAGTTCGTAAAGTGACTTCCATAAAAAGTATTCGCGAGGAGGGAGATGCAAACATGTTTAAGATGTTATTATCCGTCCATCGAGTCCGTTTGGTTGGAGGGATGGGTTTAGATGGTATTAGTTTAAGTTGGGTTTATTTAATGGGGGGTATTAGTTTTTTTGGATGTTTGGTTGATGGGATTAAGTAATGATGTCCAATATGTTTGGTAGATGGTATTAGGTTTAAATAAACAAAATTACAATTTTACCATTTATAAAAAAAATACGATATTAGGAGAGAGAAGAAAAAGAGAGAGAGGGAAGACGAGAGAGAGAGGGGGGAGAGGGAGAGAGAGAGAGAGACAGAGGGGAGAGAGGAGAGAGAGAGAAGGGAGAGACACGAGGGAAGACTAGAGAGAGAGGAGGAAGGGAGAAAATTTATAAAAAAGAATAAAATAAACAAATAAAATTTAAAGTAAAAGGATAATTTTGTCCAAAATGTGTGGGATTAGCTAAAGGGAGGGGTGAAAGTTGCTTTAAATAATACCTTATAGGGGTATTAAGAGGGTATTAATTAAACCTTCCCTTTAAATAAACCATTTAACCAAACACCCCTTTAGCTAATACTAACCCTCCTAATCCCTCCTAATACCCCCAACCAAACACACCCTTAACGTCTCTATTCTTAAGAAAAAGACCATTATAACACACACTATAACTCATTACGTAGTAGTAACTAACTAACTAATTAATAAATCGAAATAAAGCATGGCAAAAAATAACACAACTAGTCTTTATAACTCAACAGATGGTCCGAAAAATCTAACAACGCAAACAGCAAATGTCTGATTAAAATCTAGGAATTATTCGTAATAATGAGTTAGTTATTAGTTAACGGCGACTTGAGAAGAAAGAAAGCCGGTGGCCGTTTGAAGGGTGGAGGAGGAGGAGTCCTTGGCCTTGGCATGTTGTTCGAGCACCTTATGGGCTGCTTCGACCTTAGAAGAGAGTTCCTCTGCTGAATCTAACAAGACGAGAAGTTCCGCATTGTCCATCTCCAGAAGCATCCCCGTTATCTTTCCTGCTACATCAGGCTGCAAAATGCAAGATAAAGAAAAAAATAAAAAGATGAAAAGAAAAAAAAACTTATATTATTAATGCATATGCATCATCAAAATTGATAGATAATGAATAAGATAATAGATAGTATGTATATATACCTTCTTAATCTTGGTGACGAGTGGATAGAGACGCATACCGAGTATATGCTTCTGCTGCTCGGGGGAAGAAGCAGCAAGCATGCTAGTTAACATCTCCAGTGACCCTTCTGCACCAGCAGCAGCAGCAGGAGGATGAGACCCCCCGTTGTTCGTCTCGATTGATGAACGCACATGATGCTGCGCGTGAAAGCAGATGGATATTTTTCATGTTATTTTAAGCTGATAAAGAAAGAACACAGAGTGCAAAAAGACCTGCTGGCGATTTCCCGAGTCTCTTGCAGACACTGGATAATGAGCAGACTGTTGCAAATTTGTTGCAAATGGGCCAGCAGCAACTTGATGGTGTACATGCCCATTCATCCTCCCTCTATGCTGCCTCTGATGCCTTTGATTGTTAGGAGGCGCCTGCAAAGTGCGTGATATTATAATATTTGCAGGGAGGGCTTGTAAACAAAACAGCAAAAGATATAAATTGCTCTTAAATATGAAATTCATATAATTAAACTGACCAAAAGCATTGGAGATGTTTGAACCATTGGCCTTGAGGGATTTGTAATGCCATTAGGTCTCCATGCGGGTTTGATGCCCGAAGACTGATGATACATGAACTGAGGAGGTAAGATGCCCGAGGCCGGGGGATGATGATAGTAATATTGAGGATAGCCAGCAGATACGAAAGGAGGTTGCCCTGCTAAGCCAGCCATTCGCTGTGCGTGCAGTAGCTGCAGCTGAGCTCTCCTGTCCTCTTTCTTCTGAGCCACTGCTACGTACAATGGCTTCCTATGCAGCATAAATCCTGTAAAGAGAGAAAGAAAGTCTTGTGATTATTTCAAGTAGCAGAGAGTTAATGATAAACTAAAAAAGTGTTCTGTGAAGTAATTTTTTTTTATGACAAGATACCATGGAAAGTATAAATGGCCTTGTGTGCCTCCTCTGGCAACGAGAAGCATACAAATCCAAACCCCTTGTTGCGTCCACGTTCGTCTCTCATTATTACAGCAGAGGTAATAGTGCCACAGTGGCTGAAAAGTTCCCGCAGCTCATCATCGGTGACATCGTCATCAATGTTCTTCACGTACAAGTTCGAAGCCTGTGGCAAAGAGTTAAAACATCGTGTATCAAAAGGAGTTCAGCACACGGATATTTATTCGTTCCAGACCTGGCTCTTCGAAAAAATTTCCCTTTGTTGTCTCAACAGTTCCTCACGTTCAGATTTTTTCTGTGCCTTATCGACGTACAAAACCTGCGAGCCTATTGGATGGTGACATAATTACGTTAACAACATTTTAATCATGAGGGATTATGTATATGCTAGTAGAAGGTTTGTGCATTCATCATACCGAACTTCGATCCATGTAAAGCTTCCTTTGCAAGCTTAGCATCTTCCGCGTTGCTGAAATTGACAAATCCAAAGCCTCTTCCTTTCTCGTCTTTAGAGATGACTAAACTTAATATATTTCCATACTGAGACAACCTTTCCTTCACGGCTTCTTCAGATATATCTGTATCCAAATTCTTCATATAAAGATTCGTATACGTCACTTCAGTACTCGGAACAGCTCTGTCATTTTTCTTCACAAACTTACTGACGTACCTGGGCAGTTCGAGTATTTATCAGTAAGGTGCATAATATATTATTTTTCGGTAAGGAACCACACTCATCAAAAGATATGACACACAAAAAATCTCAACTGTAAAACATACATTTGCTTTCCCTCAACCGTGGCACCATTGAGGTTGTCAATGGCTGCAATAGCACACGTTTCCGATTCAAACTGGACGAAACCGTGGCCTTTGCTCTTTCCATCAGCAGTTGTGGCAATTTTGCATGATATTATACCACCAAACTTCTCAAACATTTCTTGAAGCTTTGCAACATCGACTGTGCTGCTCAAATTCTACACAAATCCAATAGGAATGTGAAAAATCAAACCAAGAAATGCAATCTTAATGAAAAAAACAGAGCATCTATTCAAATGAAAGACCAATTTACCTTGACAAAAACATTTCCTAGTCCGCTTTTTCTTGCATCTGGATCTCTGTTAGACCACATCACTCTAATCACTCTACCATTCAAGGTAGAATGATTTTTCACATTGATCGCCCGAATTGCTGTCGATGGAAGGATGAGCGAAATCGTCAGGTATACGTCGACGTACTAAAATGATTTCGAAATTCACAGTAGCGGAGCTAAAATGATTTCTAAATTCTCAGCAAACATAGACACGCCAGCGATCTCAAAGGAAATTAAATAGCGAAACGAAGATTTGAAATTCAGAGAAATACCATCGTCAGGCGAGGCGAGATTGACGTATCCATAGCAAAACGAGCGATTCGTCACTGGATCGCGACAAACACGAACGGACGTGATGCTCTTGAACTCGGAGAACGACTCGAACAGCATAGTGTCCGTCATCTCCGGATTCAAATCCCCGACGTACAGAGCTACCGTCTTCTCCGCGGGAGTCACCTCCACTGCAGCTTCCACCGCCATCGTAGTGATTCCGAACGAAAAAATTGAAAATTTGGATAGAGAGAGAATCGTATGAATCGATTAAGAACGAGGAGATTGTGAGAGCGTAGTGAGAGAGAGAGAGAGAGAAGAGTGGAAATGCGTTATGGTATTCTATATATGGAGAGCGAGATTTGCATGGCCGCGAGTTTCGTAACGGTTTGCGATGCGACGCTCTGATGCGGCGCGTCTTTTGGAAACCACCGTTGGATTTTTCTTCTTTTTTCCCACTTCTTTCTGTTATATGCTTATTATATATATATAATACAAAACCAATTAACCCATTTTTTAATATCAGATCATTATTTCCTTTTATGATATAATGCATTTAATTTTGCACGAATTTCTCAAAATACAACGTCGCAAATGGAATATATTGTGACAACCCATAATTAGGTGAGATTTATTTATAGCTACGATTCTAATCATAAAAACTATAATATTAATATTATTATAAACATATGGATTTTGTTTGAAATATTATACTATGAAGCTTGTTATCGCGTATCTGTGTCTTTATTAGAGGTCGCGACCGTACCCAAATAATATATGTCGTAGCCCATGATCGTGAAATGTCACGACCTTATCGAAGTGAAGCGAAAAACGCGATCAAACTCAAATATAATATAATTATTTAATTTACTGTGATATTGTTTAAAAATAAAAAGAAAATACTTGCTGCTTGCATCATCAGGCAAATATAGATTATCGCTTCTATATTGAATATATTGAAGATATTTTCTATATATATAAATTAATATATACTAGTTCGTCGTATTATGTATCATGTATAAATCTCATGTACAACAATGACTTCATAATACATTGATAAAGCATATGTACTTGCAACAAAAGTATTACAACATCGGAATCCAAAGAAAAAGCACATGAAAAATGAATATCGCTTAAAAAATAAATGGTAATAATAAAAACCTATACCAATAGCATGGCATATCCCTTGGAAGATGCCAACATATGCTATCTTTTACACATAAAGTGACCACATAATATTCCAACTTATGTCACCTAATTTTTTAATTTTTAATTTTTAATTTTTTTTTGCAGTCATACAGCAAACATCATCAGCCTTTATATAATAACCTCACAACCCTTCCTTATCACACCTCTTTATTGCCGTCATCTCATCACCGGAGCCACCTTCTGATCTTCACCGCCACGTCCAGTGGTGGTGGTGGTGGGCTGACGTGGCGGTGAAGATTGTTACTGCATGGGCACGGCTTAGCTTTAAATGGTGAAGGTGATGGCTAAGTCTTGTTAATTACACAGGGCAACTTCTATCCTTTGGCATTTTCATATTAATTAAATCTCGTTTATGCGTAGTCTCTCTCTCTCTCTCTCTCTCTGTCGATTGATGAGAGGCCGAAACCAAATATTCCGTTTCTTGTTGATGTTCTGTGGCGAGTAATGAATGTATGGTGCTTTATGTGTAATACAGTTGGTGTTTAATTTTATACAATATTATATATGTTTTTTGGATCACATTTTGCCATAATAAATTCGTACGTCATTAAGTTTACCCAAGTAAAGGTTTTAACTACGAATTTTCAATTCTAATCAGTGTAGCTTTTCAGTAAGTCTCATTAATTACCTTCTTTGTGAAATGACATTAACTTACGTTGAATCTTAAGGTTTTACCCTTAAAAAAGCAATGGGTAATAAATAGCACGTTAATAATAACTGGCCTGCAGTTTCTTCTATATGTATATTATTATATTATTATTGTTTTATCGAATCAGATAAAATATAAGACAACAGACGTTTTGGTTACAAGACAAATCTTATCGTCACCAATATATATCACATACATATTCATAAAGAAAACCAGAATCGTGAATTCTGTAGCTTATCTGTATAACAACCAGCTAATGTACAAATATTACAACAAAGCTTTTTTTCACACAGACACTGCACTATATATTACAATCAATCCCATAGATAAGATAGATGTCAATACTTTCATACATAATGCACAACAGCACATCATGGGACACTCTAGAACCTTCTGGAAGATTCCGATTCATGTCCCGATTCGATTGAATCCAACCGTGCCGCTCTCCATGAGCTCGAATCGGCAGACTTCAGCAGCAAACCAAGGGCAGAGGAAGACGTTGCTCGTACGATTGAATCCGGTGAAGAGTTTATTTTTACAACCAACATTCCAAACACCTGAAAGAGAAAACAAACATTAATTAATGTGTCCTAAATGATTTGCTTTTTGTCTATAGATAGATAGAGGTCTTAGAACCTACCTGGCTCAGGTAAAGGGCGAAGATGTGTTCATCACTCGTGAACATAATCACGCTGCTGCAAAGATAAATGGCATTCGCTTGAATTACAGGCCAAGGAGCCTCGAATGCCTGTAATAGCAACAGGAGAAACAATTTAGAAAATAATATTCAGCAACCTTAAGACCCATATATTAGTTCAACATCTATCTGTTTAAATTCCTTCAAAGTAGAATATACCTGTATTAAAGATGCCATGTACGTATGCACCCTAGAAGGCATGAGCTGATTAAATTGCTTGGCAAGGTCTCTGAGGAAGTCTTCATAGTCGCCTCTGGCCAACACACAACAAGGGGGGATAATGTGTTAACACAATTTAGGCAAAAAGTAAGAAGTTGGAGAAACACAACATATTATGACAAAGAGTGGATACACAAAACCTATGATCAGAACTAAAACGATGTGTGTTTGCAAGAGCAACCATCCCATCAGATTCCATCAACGGAACGATCTGTTTAAACGTGTTCTGGGAAAAAAAATGTGGAAAATTAACCGACTCATCTACTGTCAAAATCCACGTTACTACTGAAAATAAGGCAATAAATCCGCAATTTTTTTTTCCATGATTATTATTTACCCGACATGCCCGTCGTACGCTGGAGTCATCATCGTGGAGGTGTAATAGCAGACGTGGAAAGACAGCGTGAACCTGCGAAAAATGAGCACAATAAGTTTGACTTGAAGCACCCGATACAGAAAAGCATACATTAAGGTGTTTTAATGACATCATCGATGCAAGAGTACTTTTTTAGAGCACCATCAACATTCTACCTGTTCAAGAAAGGCATCACGCTGAGGCCCCAGCCCGTAGCTGCCTAGTACTCCAAACGCTGCAAATGCATTTGCCCGGATATTTGCATTCATGCATATCTGATACAAGCAAAAGAATAGAGATACTTCATGATCATGTATGAAACACCAAGTGGGGAGACTAGTAAAGATCAAATTGGATTTAGAATTAAATTTTGTGATAAAATAGCAAAACGGTTTAATGAAAATGAGTCCCACTATCTCCATCTGAGTCTCTTAAGTTTACTACCGGGCTACACTGAATGTCATAAAGATCCAAAAAATTAATAGCCCTATTTATACATCGGCATAAAAATGTAATGTTTTAAATCCCTTGATGCGGCATAATATTAGGAATGGAAATGTCAAAAAATTGCACCAAATCCCAAACCCAAGAGTTTTTAAATATGAAACACCAGACAGTTTGTAACTGAGATCGAGAATCATCCGCTACTTATTGGTTTGGCGACGGAATCATTTTATTCATCAAAGTTAATCTGACATGTCATATATTTCTGTGACAGTACCGGAATGATTAGGAAATTCCCACACATTATTCGATTGACCCGTCATGTGTTATAGTTTCTCACAAATTAAAAATCAATGGACCAAGTTATGTGAGAAGGAAAAAATGTGATATTCCAACACCAGAAAACTTACTTGAAGATTGCGAAGCCGGACTGCAAGATTAAGCAAAATAGGTTCCACTGATTCACTGTTGGATGATCCGAGAACCTATCAATATTACCAAACCAGAGTGAGATTATAATAGAAATAATTGCAAGATCTTTGGAGTTTTTGGTAATGGCAGCAAAATATAGAAATGCATTGAGGAATCACCTTGAGCAAACACGATACTGCAGTAAGCTGCACAGATTCGTCTGGGTCATCGAGCAAAGCAATTATCACACTCAGAATTTGAGTTGCGTGATGAACAATGTGGACTGGTGGCATCTGCAAAGGATGAAGGTAAACTCTTGCCAATCTTAACATAAAAGTGAATGCGAAAGTACAATTTGCATAAACGTATTTTAGTTTATCTCCCAGAAAAATCTTGGAGGAGAGGGGGTAAAAGAGAGCTAGAAGTAAATGACAGAAGGATAAGGGAATTAAGGATTGAAGTCCCAATTAAGCTAATGCGGTAAAAATGCAGGCAGCCTCCAATGAACTGATACCCACACACAAAGGAAACAGTGATGTAGAATATAACTATAGTTACAGATACCTGCACAAGACCTTTGAGACAAAGGCGCCTAACAGTAGGTGACTCGTCAGAAACATGTCTACATATACCTTCAACCATTTGCTCCAATAGAGAACCAAACCCATCACTGCAGAAGGACAAATAATAAGGTGAGAATTCTAAATCGAAAGCAAACCTAAATGAAACAACTTCACTTATATAACTACTATTAACAAAAAAATCACAGGCACAGCTAGTCCCTGTGAACACACAGAAAGGACCATTATAAAACAAACAAATACACAATGAGTCATCATCATTCCAAGAAAGCCATGCACACAAGGTGCGGAACTATGTCAGCGTTGCAAGACCCATTAGAACTTCAACATCTTTATATATGACGTCACAACAGTTTCGAAATTTGCTTCTTTTCATGCATTATGAATCATAGCTGAACCTGACGTAGCTTTTCCCAAACGGTATCTATCACACGATTTTCCATATCATATTAGGTATGATCTATATGCCAATAAATGTATAAATTTAGAAGTATATTTCTTCATATACTACACTAGAGCTGCCTGCAACAGTAGAATAAAAAACAAAAATAAGGCGCCTCTTCGGGAGTTATTGAATGACAAAAAAACTTCTGCGCATAGAGGGGGAAGGAAATGGAGTTCCTGAAGTACCTAAAATGAACAAACTCCGATAGGGCAGCAGCCGCAGCTTCCCTCAGATATCTCAGCGGCCGATCCAGTGATTGAGTAAGTATAGAGCATATGATGGGAATCTGTGATTTCACAAATACATATGGAGAAGAAGATTAACATACGGTAGGGAAAACTGGAATCGAAGTAGAAAATATTTTGTAAATCATAATTTTTGGATTTTGTCTTGAATGCTTCCTAATGTTGTTCGGTTCAACCAGGAAAGTTTCAACAGAAAATGACATGTAAATCACTTGACAGAGTCACACCATTATAAACTTAAAATTTTCTAGCATTCTCAAGAATCTTTGCATTTGGACAACATATCCACAATCTCATACACCTTGGGATTCTAGAATCCATTTATAAAGCTACAAGGTCTTTCTTTTACAAAATTGCGTTTTGCACTTTGGTTCTTAAAGGTCTTTCCACATCAGAATACCCCCTCAGCCCTGAATCAAAATTAGCTCACCTCTATAATATGTTTTCAGTCCATATTTGACAGAGCTCTATTTTTTCAAAACAACTAGTGGTCATAGTTGCAAGTCAGAGAAAAACAAAAGCCATACTGATTATAAGCCTATATTGCAGCCAACTGTCTGTTCAAACCTACAAATATTTCCCTTTTCAATCGTAAGGACTTGTAGAGTTCCATAACTGCTTGGAATCTATGTTCTACAGCAAACTTCACTTTAAAATATCAAAACAAATAAGAAAATGGTCCAAGTTTAATGAGAAACCTCTTTTGGCCTCTTTATTGAAATACACGCAGCCAGATCACCAATTAGACTGATCCATAGCTCCTCTTCACTATCCTCCTTGTCTCTTGCCAGAATCTGTACAAAATATATTTCTAAAGCAAGTGCAATGTGAAGTCCGTACTGCAAAAGTCTGATAAATGAAGGTCATGTACCTTTCCCATCTCCAGATCACCAACGCATTCACAGAAAGCATTAAAAGCAACCAGCAATGCACTGCAAAAACGATTGTACAAAGTTAAGCAGGAAAATGGGCCTTGTCACTACTTTTAACAGATCAGATTCACATGCAACAGAATGAAAATACCGTAGTGGTTCCAGCCGCCCAGCTTTGGCTAAACTATGACAACTTCCATAGTGAAGCACAAGAGTTGCAAGAACAAAACCATAACTAAGCTCAACAGCCTTCTTACCAGTTCTGCCTCCGCCTCTGCAAATGATGTTTGAGGGTCATTATTATTTAAAAAGGGTAGATTAAAGTAAAAGTAAAATGTGTTTTACAGATGGCCCTAGCAATTCATGATAGGATGTGTCAAATTAACACACCATCAAAACATCAATTGGATAAGAATGGAACCGTAAAATCTAACAATCCATAAATCTTCTAGTATAACCGATAAAATTAATAAAATAACATTGTATATAAAGTAATAAAACACAAGCTTATTAACCATCATCAAGAGTGTATGATCAAACAATATAATGCAACTTAAAAGCATACCTGAAGAAGGCAGTGAGAGCTACGGTGGCTGCTGGCAACTGATAACTCTCTACATGAGTTTCTGTGGAATCACTGGAAATTTCTCCCTTACCATAATCACCTTGAAAGATTGGCGTCTGATTCAGGATAGAAGTCACATGTTCCAGAAATGAAGAGGAAAGAACTGAATGCTGGGAAAATACCTAATAAAGCCATAAACGTTAACATTAGATACAGAACTATGAAGCAACGACCGAAAAAAAATACAGAGGACTACGAAACAGAGAAACTACTACAAATTGGGCCATGCAATGCAATGCGCAAAATTTTGGAAAATTTCTATATCCAACCATCCCATCATATTAATGATTGTAGACAAGTTTATTTCTAATATAGTTTGCACACAAGGTGTTCTGAGAACTGGAACAGTACAAAAAGTTTTATTAAAATTTCTCATGCGGCACGAGTTCAGCATTCTCTTAGATTTATTACTAGTACACGAAATTACTTCTATTCAATGGGAAACAGGAGTTTTGAGATTTAGACAAGGGTGTATGCTCTACTATTTGATGTTATTTTCTCAAACAGTGAATGGTAATGTAGTAGATCCTACAGGAAAGAAACAAGTATGCATAATACTGAGTAATATGAGACTCACATGAAATGCCTCCTGTATAGGCCAACCACCACGTAATCTGGATACATCTTTAGTGGCTATATCTTTCTCAGCAGCGGCTAAAACTTCATTAAAAACAATTCTCGAACTGGTACTCTCAGCAAGAGATGAGATCTTTAATCAGTTAAAGAAAACAACATACTTAGCATACATATATTGCAATAAAACCAATCTATATCTAGATCTTGCATATAATAAGATAGATAGAGTAGTGATGGATACAGCTCCTAGAGTTTCTTGACGTAGGTACTTCTCACTAACATGAATTGCTGCTGTAAGCAAAGACTGCGTTGTTCTGTGGCATATTCTAAGTCAGGTCATAGACACACAAGTATTCTAAATGAAAACTTGAAGTCAGAACTCTCTCACTTCACCTTGAGATATCAACATCATTTAGCTCATTCCCTCTCTTTGTTATGAAGTCGATAACAGCTTGAATTGCACCTTCAGCAGACTGCTTGATCTTATCACATATTGCTGTTGAGCTAAAACTTAATGCAGCAACAAGCTGGAAAAAGTGAGCATGACCAAATGGACTCATTCAGACAGAACTCAGAAAATTCCTTATCTATAAATGAATAGTTTAGACTGTTACCTCTTCCTTAGTGAACAGAGTGCAAACAGCGGAAACTATCCTGTTGAAAACCTCAGATGGGTCAAGTGATGCATCCTGCATCGAACAAGATAATGAGGAAATTTACTAGAAAAGCGAATGCAAAACATCGGAAAAAACATGGGTCCTCTGTTAGCCCCAATTATTAGAAATAAATCAATGTGTATACCAAATTTGGCAAGAAAAAAAATCAAGCTTACACTCCTCAGGATAGCAATAACATCCTCAAGTGCTGACAAAGCGCTGTAACTTAATTCAATATCAATTCCAGCTCTAGCGTTTGCTGACTTTGGCAGCGAAAGAGATATACTAAAAAATAAATCAACAATCTGTGCAGATAACAGGAAAAAAGAAGACATAAATTGCCAATAGCTGATAAAGGAAACAATACACATTTTTTCCCGTTTAATTCATAAGTCAAAATAAGATGATAGACACCCATCTCATACCAAAGCTGAAGATTTTATAACTTCAGGATTTGTATCAGCACATCGTGGAAGATAAACCATGACTCTCTCCCCCAAGAATAAAGAATCTCTACTAGGGGATGCGAATGCAGCTGACAGAAACCAGAGATGAATAAAGAACATTGGCATACACATCCATGCCAAACGTTAGCACAAATAGAGACAGGAGACTCACTCGGCAAATTAGCATAGTTGCTACTAGAAGATGCACGATCGATTTTTTTAACATGAGAACAACTCCCTTTGCAACCAAGAGCACAGTATCCACTGATGCATATGCTACGAAATCTACGAAGAAGTTCATTAGCTGCATGACAGCCTCTTTCTCTCTGATATTCAACTGAGGAAGACACCCATGGATCGAGTTGTCTCAAGATATGCAACAGTTGCTCTGCTCGACTTCTTCCATCCTCTCCACTAATTAAAATGACAAGTCAAAACCACCAGAAATATATATATAACGATACCATAACTTTCTCGTCAATTAGATAGAACCTGAGAAAAAATTGATTGAACTGCAAACATTTACATTTTTAAGCTGTTTTTGAATTTTCTTTACATTCATTACCTATGTCAACCAAAACAAAAACTAGAGTGAGTGTATTGAAAATGGAACGCTGGGCTTCCATCAGAACTCACTAGCTAGACCGTTGTAAGCTCTAAAGTTGCATGTAAATTATTGTATATGTACATAACATTAATTAAATAATATTATTCACATCAACCGGATTCTTTACACTAGTTACAGCATTCGATATAGTGAATCAGTAAGGGAAGCGGCTGGCTAGTTATAAGTGAATAAGGAGATAAAGGCATACCTTGTAACAAGAATTGCACAAAGCAAAGTTATAAGATTGTGTATAAGTCCATCAACGACATCAGAAGGTTCTTTAGGTAGACCAAAAAATCCTAGCGTTGCCTGTCAGGATGCTGAAATATCAGAACCAAGGAATTTTTCGCTACCATCAACAAAGCTGCAGCATTTTTACCTTCAGAACGAGGTTTCTCGTCTCAATGGCAAGCTTTGGCTCCACAGAGACCAAAGTTGTACAGGCACTTAAGGCAAGGGACTGCAGTTTAAATGCAATTTCAGGGTAAGACAAAGGAAACATTACAAATAATTTTCAAACCCATTCGACAAGTACTCTCAACTCTGTATGGCAGGTCGATATGCAAGTTCAAAGTCAATCGTGTAGAAAGGAAATGCTAAGCATGTAGGGAAGAATAAGTATAAGTTCTCCAAATTAATTATTCAAAGTACGGCTGACAGGTTTCTAGAAACAAACCCGAGTGCGTAACAGCTCCATATTGGAAACAGAAAATCCATCTTCATCATCTCGGCCCATTAGAGTCAATATATAGTCGAGAAGTTGATCTCTCCTTTTCAGTGGAAATGATATCCCACACTCAGCAGCACTTATTACAGCCTGACCTGCAGTTAAAAATTCATAATGCAGTAACTTTCTCATAAATCAGCATCTTCGCTACCTGAAGATTCATTATGCAAGCTTTAAAACCCAGCACAAGCAGAATGCTGTAATAAAAGGGCTAGTCAAGATGATAAGCAAATTATTTGTATCGATTACATGGATCCAAAACCAAAATAATTCCTCAAAATAAAATGACCACATCTTATCTTTTTCTTTATTGTGGTTATATATATGCTCTAAGGAACTCATATACAGATAATATAAATATGGATATATATAGTAGGATGACCTACATTAAGTACCATAAACGAAATGGTAGCGAATGTTGGATAAATATTGAAGCTAGAACGTTCACGAGATGAAATGCTACATGGAAATCAACCCAAGAGAATTCTCATTAACATGCTGTTAAAGAGTGACGAACCTAGTAAGTCAATAGCCGTAATAACTGCCTGCTTAGCAGTAGGATGGCGTACATTAAGAAGACGCGATAGCATATTAGTTCCCTGCAAACAGTGGAAATACGAGTCCGAAATATAACCAGAGGTCTGTGAGAATAATAACAAGAAGCAGCCATGACAAACAAACAAGAAAAATGCAGCAATTTTAGCCTATAAATAACTGAATTGTCAGAAGGAGCGGTGTGAAATACACGGGCATGGCCCATTAAAAGAAGCGAAACATATATACCTACCACGAGTGCATCTATTCTGGCTTCAATAACCGTTGATGGAGCGTATTTTGCAGCATATCCATACATGAGAGCAAGAGCAGCATAGATGTCATCTGATTCTTCCATTTTAGCTCCATCAGAAAAGAATAACAAAATCCTGTTTATGTAATTTGTACCGGTCAAACAGATGCTGAAAGCATGTCACTTAGTATCATCTCTACTTCTATAAAGTGCAAACACTTCCAACTATGTTGTCTACAGACAATGCCATTCATTTGATATATGTAAATTTAAAATAACTAAGTGAAAAAGATGTTTATTAATTGAACATTTCATTGTCAATTAATAAAATATTAATTAATGTATCGATTAATAATCATTACTTATCAAATTAATAAATTTTGGTGGACCGATTAGTATTAATGTACAGAGTTTCTACTGTATAGCGTACTGTAAATGAAAAAATGACAGGTATGAAAGGTCTAGTACCATTGCTTCATAGAGTAATTGACAATTGACATTCGGAACTAGACTGTACCTTTGGAATATGCTATGTCCAACGCTATCCAAAATTTCCTTTAATTTTTCCAGAACCGTGTCCAAGTGCGAAGCAGCAACCTTGAGGCAGTAAAGTAACGTTCAGCAATCGTATATGAAAAGTATTACTATTTAAATCGAATGCATAAAACAATGAATAATTTCCAGTGTTCAATAAGCATATTAACAGGAAAGGATTATCACCAATCCCATAGCCTTTGCCAAACCAAGCCTATTCACAGGTAAAGCAATGTTAGCCTGTGTGTACATCAAATCAATCTTCGACCGCACATAAGCTCTGTCCCGTACTTTCTGAAGCAAAATGCCCAGACACCTGCAATATATAGTCTTTTGGCGAGGACCAACAAAAAGCTTCGGGACAAAAAACATAAGCGATTGAAGATAAGGAATTGCAATAAGTATACATAGCATGAAAATCAGCAAACACAAGAAAAATACTTCCATTGATTTCCTTTTAATCATATAAGCAAGCACCAATAAGAAGATACTCTGCAAAGAAGAAACACTTCTACAAGGCATGAAACCAATCAAAGGAAACTAGGCCGGTGCATCCCCTTAGGGCCATGAATAATATGATACCGAAATTGCAAAAAATAAAAAATGAGGATAGACGTCAAATACATAACTATCCTCATTCATAAAGAGAAGCATACATTGGCAGAATACCTGTGAAGCAATGCAGCATGCTCATCATCAGATGAATAGAGTTCATATTGTTTAGCAAAAGAATTCCCAAGTGAAATAACCCAATCAACATCCCGAATTACATCCAAGGATTCTGCTACAAACTGCATGTTCCAAACAAAGATTGCTTAGGTAGCATGGAAACATTAGTCCACATAGTTGATATCTTTTTATCTTCAAATTAAAAAGATGGCCTCTCCGAACATTATTTTTGGCCGTAACGAATCACGACACCAGCAACATTTCTAGCACACTGACAAAAGAGCTTACATTTACAATCATGTCATCCCAAGTCTCCTGATATGCTGGATCTTGCTTTAGGTCTTCTGGATCACTCACATAAGCTTTCATTTTGGGAATCTAGAGCTTACAGAGAAGGGAATCAGTAAGAACATGATTTATGTCTCCTCCAACGCGATCAACATGACTTCTAAAATCCGTTATCAAAACAAATCATCAGGCTGCATACCTCATCTTGCCAAAATAAGACAACATTCCTGGGAAATAGAGAAGCCAAGTGATAAAGGACCTGCAGTACAAAGGAGGAAACGAATTACACATTATAAGAGATGTGATGCCCCCTTTCAAGCACCAAACCAAATAGCACTATCAAACTATTATCCAGTTGACTGTACAGTTGATTGTAAAGGATTCATTAAACAGAAATTTCGAAAAGATTCTAGAAACTCCAAAAGTTATTCTCCGGCACTCATCAGCAAACAAAGCAGCATAAGTTGTTAAAGAGATTTTCAAATCAAATCACAGTATCTCATGAAATCACTCGTAAAATAGTGTGAATTGTCTATGCTATGGGCATATATAACAAGTCCTTCAAATCAAGTGCAGATTTTGCAGTTCTTTTGGCCCACAATTCAAAAATAATATTCTAGAGGTGAGATAAAGTATTCATGCGTACGCAATCCAGCAAGCTAACCGTTAATATATGAGTCACAAGCTGCTCCCTCGCCAGTGGATCATGCAAAAGAACCACAAGACGTGCAAAAAGATCCTGGATATTAAATGACATAGTGTCATCTTCAATCAAAGAAAATTAAGACATTTAAACAACTAGGAAAAGGTGACAAACCTCCGGGCAAGGAAGATCAGCACGGGATTTGTAGTCGGAAAGAATTGCATCATTTTGGGAATGCTTGTGCCTGCATATTTCGGAGATGCATCTACAGACCTAATGACGACCAAAAAACCGTTCATGGAATAATAATACAAGTTTAGCTATTACACAAGTACTTTTACAGGAAAAAGGAAAATACTTAAGAATACGCAACAACCTACCGTGGCAACTGCTCCAGTGTAAGTTCGTGGAATGATCATTTTCAACAAAAATGGCCACAGGACGTGCTAGAGAAAAGATTCAATTTAGAAAGTTCACAATTTGTGCCAATATAATGTTCCATTGATCACCACTGAAGATAAAAGATATGAAATAAGGTGAACTTGAGATGGTCAAACCCAGTTACTCACCTCCATCTCTGGGATGGTCACAGTGATTAGAAGAAGACCTTTCTCACAGATATCACGTAAATCAGTTGGGCGCACCCCTCCGATTTTTACCTGAAAATGTTCTAGGAGTTGAAATAGATTCCATGTGAATAGACAGATATTCATACCTTAAAGGGATAAAAATCCAAAGATATTCACAACCAGAAAAAGATGCCAAGGATCATCTAATTACATTCGGTCCGCAATCAAACTGGTTGGATTTAGTTTCATAGTTTCGTAATAAAGTAGGGAGCCGGTGAATGCCAATCGACCCCGTGCTTTGGTCACTTTTAACAAAAAGTGTAAAAACACACAACGAAATTGTAAATAACATTGGAACGTTGAATTCTCATAGCCATCACATATTGAATTTCATATCGCTTTTTATAGGTGTGCATTCAACTCAAATTTAACGAAACACAAGAAAATAACCTCTGATTTTTTATTCCGAAAAGGGTAGTAAGAGCCAGCTGATGGAATTTTTTCCTTCGAACTCACATTGTGTTCCATATCAGAACCCGTCAATGCACAGTGGCGTACCAAGTACTCAACAAACAACTCTCCAGTCGACCCAACCAAGTAACAGTGAGAGGCCATGACGACGATTAACTAAAATTTACAAAGAGTTGCAACAGAGTAAGATTACTGTAAACTTTTAAACAACCAAATGATATTACGATATTACCTCGGAAAGAGCCTTTCGAACAGCCAAATTAGTCTCATCTAGCAAACTATTCACGGCTTCAACTAGCAAGGTCCTTTTAGCATTCCAAGCTTCGGACAATCTTCACCAGGGTTTCATGAGGACATACATTGGTAAGATCCAGAAATCAGATTGTTTAAGAGAAACACAAAAATACATGTATAAAGAAATAAAATAATATAAAAACCTAGGCAGAAGATGCTTCATCACCGAAAGTGCACCAAAAGTTAAAGGTTCTTCCTTCAACCTGCATTTCTGGAAGAGCAAATATCAAGTTCTGCCTGATGGCATGAGATATACGAGGAAGAATGATAAGTTTTCTATGTAGGTTTCGTTGATTTCTATTCCGCATAATAGTTTCATGATTATTTCGGGGTTCTTTTATAAAAGGAATCGAAACATTAGAGAAAGTTAGTATTCGTGTATTATAAAACAACAGCAGAAGTTACATATGTTTTGCACTGATACCCACATAAAGAAGAAACGTGAACAAATCTTCTGGGTAGACCAAGCCAACCGTGAAAAAGCAATGTTGAACTTCATTGTAAGTCTGCAAAAAAAGAGAACATGAACTGGTTACCAGTTACGGAAAGACGGCAAAAATAATATTAAGGTTAACAAACGTCTAAGAATGAACATCAGAACAGAACATCGATTGCGAATAGAGAAAACAATGTTGATCCTATCGTAAGACATTCAACTCTAAATAGCTTCCACGAAAAAATTTACGCGAAAAAATTCACGCGCACAACTATATAGCAAAGGTACTCATATAAAGATTATAACCATGTTGAGTTGCTTAGCGAAAAGAACGAACAGATATTTCTAGAGTACATTTTCATTATCCAAGCATTTGAATTGAACTGCTTAGAGATGTCATTAAATTACTCATGATGTCCAAAATTTTAAGTTCAGAAATGGTTAGACTGACTGCAAATAGTCATGTGTTACCGACCTTTAATCCCACGGAAAAACCTGAACGCTGCTTAGTGTCATTATTGATGCAAACAACTGGCAGAAGAGTCGACAATAAGACAGTTAAGTCCTGCAATTTTAAACCCATCATGAAGAATGATGAATTAAGAAATGTAAATTGTAGCAAATAGTCAAAGAGGATAATGATTCAGTCATGTAAATCTCCATAGCATGTCATTAATAGAACAAAAGTATTCATCACATTGTTTAGCACTTACGTAGAAACACAACTACATTAACTGACCTCAAAGTCCAGCAAAGGTGGGCCAGATTCTGAAAGTAAGGAAGCATTTAGTAAACCGTGGAGACAGCAAGTAGCCACAAATGCGAAATCTTGATCTTTTTTATACCTAAATTAGAAAAGCAAAAACATTGATTCAAAGTAAATGCACAAAGTAATATAATCATTCTTCCTCTTTTCCTAATTCATAATTGAGAAAGTAAGCATAACCTATAACTATTAAAGCATCAAAGCATCTTACAAGTCTAAAATTGTGGGAACAAGTCTTGGTAAAGCTGATTTAAGTTGCATCCGTGTCACAAGACCCACCATTTGACCTAAAGCCTCAACAGTAGATAACCGTACCTGAAGATAAACGAAAGGAACTCAGAAACTTATGGATAATGTTAAATAAAGAATACCTTTTAAACCAAACGTGAAACGACTACGTTTCTTTTCTATGTTAATGTTCATGGTGCAATATTAAACAAAAAGTACAATAAAAATATAGAAAGATACATTTGTTGGAAATGCAGGGCCAAAGCATAGAAATGAATTGGGCCTAATTCTAAAAAACTGAAGGAATCTAACCTTCCGATCTCGTGAGGTTGCCCAAACCCTCAATAAAAGCTCAAATGCAGAATTCAAAAATGACCTGCATTATTTAAATATAAGCGGTCGAGATAGAGGTATGACGAATTAGAGGGAAGCAAACAAATCTTACATGACGTCATCATCTACAACTGTATGAAGGGGGAAATCAACATTGTATAGCCAACATGCCTGGCACCAGGACTTGAATGCTGAAATAGAAAAACAAAGTTAATAAGATGATCAATGCCTTAGGCTCTGCATGTTGCAATTATCGATTTTCGAATGGAAATTAATTTGGAATTTATCCGATACAAATTTTACCAATCATAAGATGGTGTCCGGCACAAATGACTGTTGATTTATCAAGAATAAAGAAAACTCACAGTTCAAAATGATCATCTAATAAGATAAAGGTGGAATTTGACCCAATACTTGATAGATTATCACTTATTAGATTGTTTATTCACTACAAACATTTCGAAAGTATTGTTCAAACACAGCCTAATCCAACTTAAAAATGAAGATGGTCTTCGTTGGATACATAGAAGGATTGATGTGCTACCTAGATGGCATACCATTAGCGAAAATTGGCCGATGAACGTCTTTTACAGTACCGAGAATTGGCAGAACCCTTGTAAGCACACCTTTGAGCCGTGGACTAAACTGAAAAGCTTGAATATCACAAGATGGCATTTAAAAACTTAGTTTGTGACAGCAAAACCAGAATTCAAAGCCAAGAACATTTAACGAAACTCTGAGAAACAAAAGTGATTCATACGGTCAGATGAAGCAAAATCTGCAAGTATTTGAACCATAGCTGGAAGAGCTGAATTTGATCCAGACAGATGGAGAAATATCTCCCCCATCATCTGCAATGCCACAACAATAAAAAAAGGTCGCAATTACAAAATCGAAGACATGACGCCAAACGTAATTCCTCTTCAGTCGTCATCACAATGCTTGCTCGGAACACACTCTACCGACCACCTCTATAGTCAGCTTAGGTGCTGAAGAACTAGAAAAACCTCTTCAAGTGGGTGTGCTATAGGTTAGGTCCACAACAGTCAAGCTAATAGGTGCAAAACATCATCCCTTATATGAAAACTACAATAAGATCTCATTTCACTATCATGTCCTTTGCTCTAAAACAAAACATTCAATTGGCTTTCATGTATTCTCTACTTTGATATTCAAGATAAACGCTCACGGCTGAAAATCTGATGTTCCAACTTTTTCAACTACTGAGTTAGGGAGAGAACAATATTCAATTTCTCCCAACATTGCAAATTTGCTGAAGGAACTTACAAGGTCAGGCAGATGTGAACCCAATGCAACAAGTACACTTGAAGCAGCCCTTTGCCAATCAGCGTTCAACTCCTAGATTAAATTACATTGCATGTGATAAACAATGTAAATGTTTGATATAACCAGCAAGGTATCGTGGCATGATCATTGATCATGCTTCCAGAAATCGTGTTGTCTCATCGTACAAGTTGGGGTGAAAAGATTCCCAATATCCAAACCTAGTCATCATACTAGTAACTCATAAAAGGATCATTATTCATGTAAACAGCCTACTAACAGGTACAAAAAGTAGTTGCGGTTCTGTATGACCTTAGTTGATATTATCTCAGAAGCCACGATCTTAGCGATCTTCGTCATATACTGAGGATCGACTCCATCTTTATCCAACGCCTGAATAGCCACAGACATAACTTGAAACAATCCAGCTATATTCCCAAATCTCTGCAATCACAACTTGAAATTGATATTCCAACACAGCTGAAGTTCAAGGGTCGTGCTAAAAGTTAAATTTCAGATCAATTACTCGAGCAAAATATAAACTCTTATTCACTGAGCAAAATCTTATTTTAAATATTAAAGAAAACATTACCCTCCTGCCACCGCGAGACACGGCCAAGCAACAATCGAGAACTAGAAGTGGGTTCCTAGAAATATAAACAATAAAGCGGATTACAAACAAAATTCAAAGTATTCACCCACAAAGAGTCAAGGTAAACAAAAACAAGCTGAAAAGAAAGTAAAGAACACATTACAGAAAAGCAATGTCCTTCAGTGTAGCAGCAGACGCTTCCCTGACCGAAGAAGATTCGTCAGCCAGCGAAGATACCATAACTTGAACTGCTTCTGGAGAACCAACAAAGCATAAAACACAATAAAAATGAAGTCAGAAATACTCATTTTCCCCTAATCAAGTAAAAGATGGCAGCACGTCAAACGGAATGTGATACCAGGCGCAGGAATGGAACCACCGGAGCTGGAAGAGGCCATGAAGACGACGACGACGAAGAAGAAGATGGAAGAATACGGGTAGATCGGAATGTAATTCAATTTCGTTTTAGGGTAGAGAAGGTGAATTGATTGATATCTGAATATGATAATTCTCGACGATTGACGATCGATCGGTTGTGCCAACTGTTATCTTTCGTGGCAATCCCTTCTAACGACAGAGGTGAGTCACATTTATTTCCTTCATAATCACACGTGATAATCAATCAACGATTAAAAGACAACATCAATAAGGACAAATCGAGAATTGGGCCTAATGGAGCCCAACAGCACAGTAGGCCCACCACATGAAGCCCAACTAGAACTGACGTCACCATCTTCTTCCTAATCCTATTTACCGTAATACCATCAACGCCACCATTTCCTTCCCACGCAAACAAAAAACGGAATCGCATACAAAAACGGAATCACTGCAATTTCGAGAGAGAGAGAAAGAGGATTCAAATTGAAGATATTTGATGTGAAATAGTGTGAGCGTAAAGAGAGTAGAGTCTATGGATAAAGACGCTGACATGGCCGGCGGGATTGGGAAGATTGAAGCAGGGAAGAGAAGCGCCGGAGAGAACAAATCGATGAATAGTTCCCAAGGAAAGGTCACAACCGCGTCTAGTGATGACAACCTCAGCGAAATCTTTCGACAGATCAAAACTTCCAAAACACCGGTAAGATTTTGCATTTTTTAGTTTACAAAGAACTGATTTGATTCATTGCGTATTTTTAAAGCGACGCTTGTGCAGGCGGTGATCAATTACGGTGCATCGTGGTACGTTTTACGCGTTTTTGGTTTAACAAATTCAAATCTGATGTATGAATTGTGAGTCTCAGAGGTGTTCGATGAAATGCTGCTTCCAATTTTATTTTTTTTTCTCAGGTGCCGTGTTTGTAGTCAGATACTTCCTTCATTCTGCAAAATGAGCGACAGATTTCCGAAGCTTTCGTTCGTGTATGCGGACATCGACGAGTGTCCCGAGACGACACAGCACATTCGTTATACGCCGACGTTTCACTTCTACAGAGACGGTGAGAGGGTCGACGAGATGTTTGGCGCTGGCGAAGAGCGTCTCCGCGATCGCCTTTGGCTGCACTCTTGAGAAGATTACTATATATTTATTATTTTCATAGTTTTTTGTGGGGTTGTTGGTGGGTAATAAATAACTGCTGTAACGGGGAGTTCGTGAAAAGTCTCGAAACATGATTGGGCCTAAGTCGACTCTTGTGAGCTCATATTTACATATGCCGAAATAATTGGGCTGATTAACATTTGTGTCCATTCTTGAATTATTGCCTTCTTTTCTTCTTGTTTTTCGTACAATTAAAGCTGTAAATACTTTGACAAAGGAATTTTTTTTAAAAAAAAACCCATGTTCGAAAAACATTTTTTAATAAAGAAAATTGAAATTAGGCAAGAAAAAAACGATTTTTTTATTACTCTTGCTTGCGGAGGAAAATGAAAATGAGAAAAAACCAAAAAGGTAAGAGCAAAAAATAAAATAATGAACCATGTGAACATGCAAGCTTACTGCACGACTACCTACTTCTGAATTAGTTAAGATTAAACAAAAAAATAGTATTTATACACAGATAATTATAAGTCCCTTTTAAGATTCTTCCAAACATGAATCCCACTCACTCTCCAGCCAAAAAAGTTCAAAGGACCGAACAACTAAGGATCATGCGAGGATTATGTAATAGTGTACTTAAATAATTGAGTATCTAAACTTAACGCAGTATGATGGTCATATAGTGGGAAATTATATATATATATATATTGTTATTTGACGTTTTGGGGTTCATATAATTAGAGGAAATGGAAGGAATGCGATGATAATATTCATTTACATTGAGTGACGAGTAACGTCCCACCTTGAAAATAGCAGTTGACTTTGAATCGTATTCTTGTTCGGTCTGGACTTTGAATTATATTTAATAAACACATTATGCAAATTAGGTCTAAGTGCAATTATTTCGAAAGTTTTGTGGGCAACCTTTAACAAAAAAGAAAACTATATGGATCAATGAGCTAAGTGTGTGATCATCCGATATTAGATCCCTAGGTATATTAAATAAAGTACGAGCAAGACAAGTGAATGCTATTATGGCATCACATGCAAGGCTTCGAATGGGAAAATTTACTAAAACCTTTTTAATTAGGATTCATATTTCGGGGTTTGTATTAAATTCGTTTCCACTTACTTCAATGTAAGAACGAAAACCCCTAATCATGACCTCTCATTACTAATGTCATCCAATCAACTTTAGATATATGAATTATGAGGAAGATTGTAATTATTTGAAATAATTTCTGCAAATGAAAATTATATCGGAATCAAGTAATTATATTTTTAAATATATTACTTAGCAATAGCGTCGCTGAGTAAAGCAGCTTACACCTGGGTGACACCTCAGGTTCACATGCCCTTCTACTTCAAGATGATACAATTAATAATAACTACTTAATAGAGCTTCATTTCTCCTTAATTTCATTGAGTTTAAATCAAATTAAATCGTTGTATTTTTTATATGGAATTGGCTAAAGTATGGAATCTAAGGATTCTACGAGATTTGCTGATAAAACTATTGATTTATCCAGGTGAAATTTTGTACTTGATTTAATACTTTTTTTATTGTATTTTATGAAAAATAAAAGTGCCCTTTTATAGCAATTTTTTTATTTATTTGTGATAATACATATTACATAACACAAAGCAGTAAATTGTGACTTGTACTTCATTTGATACTATTTTTACGTATATCTTATGAGCCTATAAAGGTAGAATTGGGTCTCCAGCAAGTAATAATAGCAGTGTTCCCCTGATTGAAAAATAGTTACAGTGAAGTGAACCAAGTAAATAAAAATATCGAAAAACTAATATTTGTGCATAACAAGGAAGACCGCCGGATTTATAGGAGACATACATTGAATAATGGTCACAACATGGGACTTATCCAACCTTGTACATGAAGCCTCACGATCTCCACAGTCAAAAAAAAAATAAATGAAATAAAATAGTCCTCGTTCAAAGTCAATATAGCCCGAGAATAGTAACACGGTATTATTAATAAATGCTATATTTTAGTAACTACTATTTCTCGATTGACTGACAGCCGATTCTATTTTTTTTCTCAATTATTTAAAATGGGCAACTCTGAAATCTTGCGTAAAATGGCCAGGGAATTCACTTTATTAATATTAAACATAATTATGCCTATAAGGATCATAAGTTAGAAACTTTAATTGTAGATTATCTGAATCATTTAGATCTCTTTGTCTTCATGCTCACATCATTGGCATCTTGAAATTTTAGTCAAACACTTCAAGTTCATACAGTACTCCGTGTCGGAGATTGCGTAGAAGCTTTGCTTTGTTCAAATCTATCTCACCACTGCTAAAAATTTCAGTAAAAGCACCACCCACTGTAAAAAAAAAGAGAATTTTTTAAGATAATAATAATAAAAATAATAATTAGGTAGTGCTCAGTGAGGTCACCCATCAAAGGCAGCATTTTTATTTATTTATACTGGTAATAATAATAAACAAACAAAGAGCACGAAGAATAAAAAAGAAAAGTTAAAAAGCTCAAAGGGAAGAGTGAGAGAGAAGGAACATATTTTATTTTAAGGAGGGAGAGAGAGAGAGAACCATGTCAGAAAAAGACAGTAGTGAAGAGCTGAAAGCCAAAGAGCAGTGGCGATGGTCCGAAGAAATACAAGGCCTCGAACTCGTTGTCTCATCTCAATCAGAATTTAATTCATCGGACAAAAACAAGTCAATCGCCAACAGCCACTGCACCACCAGTTTAATCACTGTAGCTTCACCTGCTGCAGCAATGGAAGTGAAGAAAGACGAAAATGGTCCCTCATCATCGTCGTCGCCGCCGTCGCCTTCGTCGCCGCAGCCAGGCGTTAATTTCCGCGAGCTCTTTAGGTTCGCAGATGGGCTCGATTACGCCCTGATGTCGATCGGTACGGTTGGCGCAGTTGTCCACGGCAGCTCGTTGCCTCTGTTCCTCAGATTCTTCGCCGATCTCGTAAACTCCTTCGGTTCTAATGCGGACAATGTCGATAAGATGACCCAGGAAGTTCTAAAGGTGAAATCTTTGTTCCGATTTCGCTGTAATAACAATGACTGATGTTTAAAGTTGTAACCTTTTTTTTTTCCCTTTGTCTATTTGCAGTATGCATTTTACTTTCTCATCGTGGGAGCTGCGATATGGGGATCTTCATGGGCAGGCGAGCAAAGAATAACAAATAAAAATTGGATCTTTTTTTCTTCCCTTTTTCTTTCTAAGAGTTTCTTGATTGAAAGAGGCAATTTCTCTGCAGAAATCTCATGTTGGATGTGGACCGGTGAGAGGCAATCGACGAAGATGAGAATAAAGTACTTGGAAGCAGCTTTGAACCAAGATATTCAGTTCTTCGACACAGAAGTTCGGACATCGGATGTAGTTATTGCAATCAACACCGATGCCGTCATGGTCCAAGATGCAATTAGCGAGAAGGTGGAGAACAGAGAAAAAAACAAAATGGGCTTTTGCCTTTTCGTTTTAATTTTCACCTTTTACCCCTAATTTTGACTGTGATTAATTTAACTGTTGGACACGTGTCTTCTACAGTTGGGAAATTTCTTGCATTACATGGCAACGTTCGTGTCCGGATTCGTGGTGGGATTCACGGCGGTGTGGCAATTAGCGCTCGTAACACTCGCCGTGGTGCCTTTGATAGCTGTCATCGGAGCCATTCACATGTTTACGCTCACTAAATTATCCGGTAAGAGCCAAGAGGCTATGTCGCAAGCAGGAAACATAGCGGAACAGGTAATAACATGGCAAAAAAGGGACAATCTTGGGTCAATTTTCTCAGTCAATTAAAGGCATACAACTCAAAATCGAACTTCAAATCTGCAGACGATAGTCCAAATCCGAACCGTATTGGCCTTCGTCGGCGAATCCCGAGCGTTGCAAGCCTACTCTGCGGCACTCAGAGCCTCGCAGAGGATCGGCTACAGGAGCGGATTTGCAAAGGGACTCGGCTTGGGCGCCACGTATTTCACCGCGTTTTGCTGCTACGCGCTTCTTCTCTGGTACGGTGGTTACTTGGTCAGGCGCCACGTCACCAATGGAGGGCTCGCGATTGCCACCATGTTCGCTGTAATGATCGGTGGGCTGTAAGTATTTCGACTCCAATCTTCTTACATCCTTAAAATCTGCAACAATTTGAGGTTCCTTTTAAATTAATTTATTCGATTAGGGCTCTGGGCCAAGCCGCGCCGAGTATGGCTGCGTTCGCGAAAGCGAGAGTTGCAGCGGCGAAAATCTTCAAGATCATCGACCATAAACCGAGCGTAGAGAGAAACAACGAAGCGGGGCTTGAATTGGAATCCACAACGGGGCACATAGAGCTCAAAAATGTCAGCTTTTCTTACCCCTCGAGGCCCGAAATCAAGGTTCTCCACCAATTCTCACTCACCGTCCCCGCCGGTAAAACAATAGCTTTGGTGGGAAGCAGCGGCTCGGGAAAGAGCACCGTGGTTTCCCTCATCGAGAGGTTCTACGATCCCTCTTCGGGTTAGTTTTTATTACCGTAAAAACTAAGCCGAATTCTTGTTCTTTGTTCCTTAGGCCGTGTTTGGTTTAAGGAAGAAGTTAGTATGGAAAAGAAAATCGGAGAGAAAATGGTTTTCATAAGTTTTTCTTTCGTTTTCCTCGCCATTTGGTAAGAAATTAGTTTTCTTTAGTTTTAAGGATAAATTAAGCTAGTTTTCCTTTTCTTTTCTTGTCCTTATCTATTTCTTCAATCAACCAAACATAAAAACTAGTTTTCCTTTTCCATTTCATTTTCTAATCCCTACTAATTTCCACAAACCAAACACACCCTTACTGAATGTATGATTCTCGACAAATTTTGTACAGGGCAAGTAATGGTAGACGGGCACGACGTAAAGGCGTTGAAGTTGAGGTGGCTGAGGCAGCAAATCGGGCTCGTGAGCCAAGAGCCGGCGCTGTTCGCAACGACGATCAAGGAAAACATTTCGTTGGGCCGGCCCGATGCGAGCTTCGTGGAGATCGAAGAGGCTTCGAGGGTCGCTAATGCTCATTCGTTCGTCGTTAAACTCCCCGGTGGTTACGATACTCAGGTAATTTGGATAATCTAATCATTAATTCACATACATTAATTTAGTGTTGTAATGAGGCAAGAAGCACTTATGTTGTAATGAACAGGTTGGTGAGAGAGGTATGCAGTTATCCGGCGGACAAAAGCAGAGGATAGCCATAGCGAGGGCCATGCTGAAAAATCCCGCAATCTTGCTCTTGGACGAAGCCACAAGCGCGTTGGACTCCGAATCGGAGAAGCTCGTGCAAGAGGCATTGGACCGGTTCATGATCGGTCGAACCACGCTGGTCATCGCGCACCGTCTCTCGACCGTAAGAAAGGCCGACCTGGTCGCCGTGCTTCACGAGGGCACCGTGTCTGAAATGGGCTCGCACGACGAGCTCATAGCCAAGGGAGACGACGGTTTCTACGCGAAGCTCATCAGGATGCAAGAAGCCGCCCACGAAGCCGCTCTCTCCAACGCCAGAAAGAGCAGCGCGAGGTTCTCTCTTTACTCCTCGCAACAAATTTTTTTTTTTCCGGTCAGATAGGTATCCCCACACAGCGTCACCGTAGTCCTTACACTCTGATTAAGTTTATTCTAAATCGAAACTGAATCTCAACGTCGGGTATGGGACTGGTCCTCCCTGGTTAATGTGACCTACCCCAAATCTCACAACCACTAGGCTAGACATGTGGGGGTCCCACAACAATTTTTCTCAACAATATTTTATTTCTCATGTTGTTCTTATTTAGGCCGTCCAGTGCGAGAAATTCGGTTGGCTCCCCGATTATTACGAGAAACTCTTCCTACGGCCGGTCTCCGTATTCCCGAAGGTTGTCCGATTTCTCGACGTCGGATTTTAGCTTCTCGATCGATGGAGGCGCTTACCCTAATTACCGTCTCGAGAAGCTACCGTTCAAAGAGCAAGCCGGTTCGTTCCTCCGACTGGCGAAGATGAACTCTCCCGAATGGGCCTACGCGCTCGTCGGGTCCGTCGGCTCCGTAATCTGCGGGTCCTTGAGCGCGTTCTTCGCGTACGTGCTTAGCGCGGTCCTCAGCGTGTACTACAATCCCGACGAAAGCTACATGATCGAGCAAATAAAGAAATATTGCTATCTATTGATCGGCGTTTCCTCCGCCGCGCTCGTCTTCAACACGCTGCAGCACTTTTTTTGGGACGTGGTGGGCGAGAACCTGACCAAGCGGGTGAGGGAGAAGATGCTGGCGGCCGTAATGAAGAACGAGATGGCTTGGTTCGACCGGGACGAGAACGAGAGCTCGAGGGTCGCGGCTAGGCTGGCTCTGGACGCGAACAACGTCAGGTCCGCGATCGGGGACCGGATCTCCGTGATCATGCAGAACTCCGCACTCATGCTCGTCGCGTGCACCGCCGGCTTCGTCCTGCAGTGGCGGCTCGCGCTCGTGCTGATCGCCGTGTTTCCCGTGGTTGTCGCCGCCACGGTCTTGCAGGTGATGCGATTTTATTTTTTCATGTAATAATTTGGGCGAATGGTATCTGCGGTCCCCAAATGTTAGGGGAATGGGACATTTTCGTTTCTCTCTATGTTTCGAGATGCCGTTATTTTTGACGGAATTACGGGCCGAGCCAGGTTCCCCTTTCTCTGGCCCGCATAGTTGGACTGGCCCGGCCGATGTTAAATTAATCAGTGAACCAAAATAATCCAAAATCGGTAACGCTTGGGGACTAAAAGTGGCATCTCGGAACATGGGGGACAAAAAACGCCCATAGCCCGAACACTGAGGGGACCAAAAACGGCCTTCTCCCACATAATTTTGACGAAATCTTTACTCATTTTTTTAATTTAAAATCAAACTCGAGCAGAAAATGTTCATGAACGGATTCTCGGGCGACCTAGAGGCCTCGCACGCAAAGGCCACGCAGCTAGCGGGCGAGGCGGTGGCCAACGTAAGGACGGTGGCGGCGTTCAACTCGGAGCCGAAGATCGTCGGGCTCTTCGCGGCGAGCCTCAACCCTCCCCTCCGCCGGTGCTTCTGGAAGGGACAGATCGCCGGCAGCGGCTACGGGATCGCCCAATTCTCCCTCTACGCCTCCTACGCCCTCGGGCTGTGGTACGCGTCGTGGCTCGTCAAGCACGGGATCTCCGACTTCTCCAAGACCATCCGCGTCTTCATGGTCCTCATGGTCTCCGCCAACGGAGCCGCCGAGACCCTAACCCTAGCCCCGGACTTCATCAAGGGCGGCCGCGCGATGCGGTCCGTCTTCGAGCTCCTCGACCGCAAGACCGAGATCGAACCGGACAACCCCGACGGCTCGGCGGCTCGTGACCGGCTCCGCGGCGAGGTGGAGCTCAAGCACGTGGACTTTGCGTACCCTTCTCGCCCCGACGTGTCGATTTTTTCCGACTTGAACCTACGCGCGAGGGCGGGGAAGACCGTAGCCCTAGTTGGACCGAGCGGGTGCGGCAAGAGCTCGATAATCTCCCTCATGCTAAGATTCTACGAGCCCACCTCGGGACGGGTCGTCATCGACGGGAAAGACGTGAGGAAGTACAACCTCAAGTCGTTGAGGCGCCGCGTCGCCGTCGTTCAACAAGAGCCGTGCTTGTTCGCGGCCACGATCTACGAGAACATCGCGTACGGGCACGAATCCGCCACGGAGGCGGAGGTGATCGAGGCCGCGGGATCGGCGAACGCGCACAAGTTCGTCTCCTCGTTGCCCGACGGGTACAAGACGTTCGTGGGGGAACGGGGAATTCAGCTGTCGGGAGGACAGAAGCAGAGGATTGCTATCGCCAGGGCTATTTTGAAGAAGCCAGATATAATGCTGCTCGACGAGGCCACGAGCGCGCTCGACGCCGAGTCGGAGAGGTGCGTGCAGGAGGCGCTCGAGCGGTGCTGCTCAGGGAAAACGACGGTCGTGGTGGCGCACAGGCTCTCGACGATCCGGAACGCGCACGCGATAGCGGTTCTCGACGACGGGAAGGTGGCGGAGGAGGGCTCGCATTCTCATCTGTTGAAGAATCATCCCGATGGGATCTACGCGAGGATGATACAGCTTCAGAGGTTTGTGACTTGAGAAAGATGTAACGGAAGGATATTAATTGTAGAAGAGTAGGGTTTGTGTATTATGATGAACTAAAATTTGATCATGTATCAAGCTATAAAAAAACTATTAATCGAGCTGAAATAGCGACTAACTGCTCTAGTTCAAGAACGGTTCGAATTCGTAAAATAATTGGCACATAAAATTTTTTATCATGACGGAGCAGTATTTTGTACTACAATGATAGTGATCAGTGAACGATGGGAGGGAGACACAATTATTGCACCGAGGCTCACGTGGTGACTAGCAAGATTACAAAAAGAGAACCGTAGGAAGAAAATAATAGTGATAGAGACGTGATGATTAGGGTTAGGCAGGGCAACCATGTCCTTTCATGTTCGATTGCTGGTGCCTTCATGAGCGTGAGCGTGACATTGATGATCAAAAGGTGTAATCATGGATTAAAAATGGTAATGAAATTTACCCTTTTCTTTAACCATGGAATTTTATTTTCGTATTATTCAACTTTGAAATAGAGAATAGCCGTTAGGGTTTTGCAAAGGGGTGAGACGGGACAGGAAATCCCATCACCGCTCCGTTCCGGTAGCCATTGTTACTATATACGTGTGAATGGTGTGGTGTCCGCCTTCGAAAACTAGAGCGTGAATGCATGAATATATGTTCGTATGATTTTGAAACACACATAACGATATTATATATATATATATATATATATATATATAATAGAATATAACAAATTCTGTTACATAATCAGTCCCGAATTTGAGTTTCCCGGATTTGAATTTCAAACTGTGTAAAAAACAAGTCAAAAATTCAAGCAACAAACTACCATCAAAAGATATATATAATTCAATGCGATTTATTTTTTTTCGTGGATTTGAGTATTGAAATCGTAAAGTTTAAGCAACAAACTATCGTTAAACACCCATATTCAATGCGTTTTAAATTTATTTTTTTTCGTGGATTTGAGTATTTAAGTTGTATAAACGGACCAAGTCAAAAATTTAAGCACCGAACTATCATCAAAATATCCATATAATTCAATGCTATTTTTTCGTGGATTCGAGTATTCAAATCGTGTAAAGAAAGCAAGTAAAAAATTAAGCAACAAACTATCTATTTTTTCGTGGATTTGAATATCCAAATCGAATGAACAAACCTTCAAAAATTTTAAGAACAAACTATCACCAAAACATCCATATAATAACTCAATGCTATTTTATTTTATTTCTTCGTGGATTTGAATATCCAAATCGTATTGTCAAAAATTTAAGCAACAAACTAAACTATATCATATTCATCAAAACAATAACGAATAAACTAAACTATAAGGAGATTCTTCAGCTTTCTCGGGAACGAACACCGATACTTCTGCAGATAGGGCACACGTTTCGGCACCTCAACCACTCCGATATGCATCGCCCGTGAAACTCGTGTTTGCACTCCAACACGCCGATGCTGCGATCATCTTCTTCATCGACAACAGCACAGAGATTTTCTTGGCAAACGACGCAGATCTCCTTCGACGATCCTTCTTCATCTTCTGCACGAACCCTCCTCTTCCTTAACGCCGCCGACACGACTCGTTCGGACAAACTCGAAGAGGGTCTTATTTCTCGTCCTGTCGAAGGAGCGATTATGTCTTCCACCGTCGCGTTTTCGTCTACGATTTCAACAAACTCGTACGGTGCTAAAGGAGCAATTTCACGTTGCCGCTCGAGGATTACGGGCTCGAATCGAATGTAGTAACTCGGCGTGTTCCGAGGACATATTAATTCGGTTTGCATTTGGCGGTGGATATTATTTGTTCTCATCGCGGGGTAGAAGAAATTGTTACGAGGTGAATGAATAGTGTGGCGGCGTTAGGAATTAATCTCGAATATATATATATAAGATTTATGGGGCGGGAAATCTCATAAGCATTATAGAATACGTAGTTAGGTTTTCTTTTATTTATCCACTTTTCCGATTTCGTCGTGTAATTTTATTTCTTGAATGAAATCTCATCAACCCTAAAAGTGCAATTTGCTTGAGTAAATAAAATAACAATCTTGTACTAAAAATAAATGAGCGGGTAAATTATATCCCTACACATTATAAATACCTCGAAAACGGCCAGAGACAAATACAAGTATAATTTGTCACTGCTGATAAATATTTATTAAATAATTTATGCAACTTTTAATACATAATAAACACGTCCCATTATAATCATCAGATGAGCATTCGTTTCGTTAACTTGCGAATACGAAGGCCTTCACTTTCAAGCTCATCGAGACGAATAATAAAGCCCAGAAAAATAAGAAGCAGATCCAACCCGCGGAGAAGACCGAGGAAGCGTACTTCCCTTGTTGACGAACGGTGACGCTCGTTTCCAAATTCCCATAACCGTCGCCGTCGACGTGCCGCGAGTACCCGAAGGAAAGCACGATGCTGATGTTCCAAGGCTTCTCCAACGGCGGCTCGTTCACGTCCCTTATCCGTATCATGCCAGCTGTCACGTGGACAGAGCTAGACGACGGCTGGGAGAGAGAAGCGAGGCGGTGCATGGCGTCTTTCGAAGGATATTCCGCGGAAAAGGCGAGCGGGGCGGGGATGTTCGCCAGCATTTGGCTCGCCTGTTTCGTGAAGGGATGTTTGATATCTGCAGCACGTTAAAATTGACGTTAATCGTGACAGGAACGGGCAAATTGGTCCAGAATCGACAGCATCGGGGACTGAATTGGTATGCAGAGTAAACATTAGGGACCATTTTGGGTTTTCTCCCATGTAAATCTACGGTAAATATATTAAAGAAAAAAAAAACATGACTCTGGATGAGACATTAATACCTGGTTCGTATCCGGACGGTGATGGAACATCGTCGTCGTCGCGAAGATTTCCGCTAGTTAATTTACCTTTGCTTGTTTTTCCGTCGAGTTCCTGAGACGAAAGCAGAAAACAAGTTACAGGGCTGCAGTTGATTTTACGATGCGTATTTGTAGAACTTTTGTACCTTTTGAGGAACAAATGCTTGATCATCGGACTCGAAGAACGAAAGGTACTCGTCGACCATTTCTAAACCGGAGGTAGCATTAGTTTCCGTGTTGCCCACAAACTCATCGGCGTCGAAGTACTCTTCGTCGAGAAATTGGAGGCCGTCGAGGGAGAAGTCGGGGAGCGGCTCGTCGAGCAAGTAATTGATGTCATCGGATTCGCCGGATTTGCTCGATTCCCCAATGTATTCGTGCTTAACCTGCTTCACGTCACCATCGGGTGGAGCCAGTGTGTAGTAAAACTTCCCGTCATCGAGTTGTTGGCTTTCGTGATATTGCTCGCCTTCACCCGCTACTTCCTCACCGCTGCTTCCATCAGATGAACAAAGGTTGTTTAATTGGCTCGTAGCATCAGCAGGTAGTCCAAGAATCTGAAACACGAGAGGTTTTTATGTTTGGTTGGTAGAAGAAATAGTCAAGAAAAGAAAAGAACATAAAATTTAGGTTAAGTTTATAATTGGAACTAAGGAAACTAATTTGTTCACCAAATGGCTAGGAAAACGAATGAAGAACTTACTAAAAGCATTTTCTCTCCAATTTTCTTTTCCACACTACTTTCTTTCTTGGGTCCAAACACAACCTTAGAAACAAAATCACATTTGTCAGGAGATCACGAACCTGCTCAAGATCGTCGCCGTCCAAGTAAAAATCATTGCTGAAATCAACTTCCTCTGCAGCTTCCACTCGCGGTATGGATTCCATTTCCACCTCATCCTCCTCCCATTCCTCTTCCACAAACGGTGCCCCGTACTTCTCGCCGTTCTTCGGGCCCGTGCCACTCTTTTGAAACACTCGGCATAGCACAAATGCATCCTTTTTCATATAACAAAAATACACAAGTGAGGACATAAAATTTTGATCCTCGCTTCAAAATCTACGTTTCCTCAGCAGATAAGAAGCATTTCATCTGATTTTACCAACTACAAAAAATGGCTAAAGGATGGATGGGGAAAAAGAAGAGCAAGCATTGTTTTAATATCCACCTGAGGTATGCCGGCTCTCTCGAGCTCCAAGTCAGTGAGCTTGTATTCGTGCATCACCCAATTCGTTCGCTGACCCTTCGGGGCCCGTCCGATGTGGTAAACAAGGGTTTTCTTCATCCCGATAATTTGTGCTTTGTGGTACACAGCTCTGTCTTTCCCGGTTGTCTTCCAATATCCCTTTTCAGTGGCACGGTTGGTTTTTGCCCCGTTACCGTATTTTTTATCCAGCATGCTGAAGAAGTACCACTCTAAATCTCTAGTATTAAGCTTTGAATAGCCTGAATACGCCCAATAAAGTCAATCATTTTTGTTGATTCGGACTTTTATAGCTTGAGAAAACGCAAAGGTTATCAAACAACAATGAACGACATAATTTGGTGGACTCGAAAATTATTTCAAAACAATAGACGAAGTCCCTGATCCAATTATCAGAATCAACTTCAAGCCCCACACGTACGCAACATTAGGAAAAGAGGAACAACTCATAATTCTCCCTCCCCTAAACAAAAAGAAGAAAAAGCTTAAACACGCCTCTATCAGCAAATCTGAACTTTCAAAGTTCAACATCAATTCCTACATACAAAGAACGGAGTGGACAAAAAAACCCAACAGTGTCATCAATAATACATAATAACTAAGATGGGTCCGATTCATCAAGATTTTCAATGGGCACAAAATATGACGCAAAAAGGCACTCTTCTTCACCGAACCGAAAAAAAAAATAATTTGACTTCACAGGGGAAAAAACAAAATAACGGACAATTCCTAATTCGTTAAACCCTCCAACAGCAAACCAAAACTGACAAAGAATCTAACAATCAGACAGCAAGAGTTGGTGTTCACATACTCGGAAGATCCCAAGGTTCGATCTTGTATATATCAACATCGGAAATCGCGTCGAATCGGAACCCCTTGCCGCAGACTTTTCGCCGCAGATAGTACCTTACCAATTCCTCATCGGTCGGATGAAATCGGAAACCTGGCGCCAGCATATTCGACGGCCGACCTTGCTTCTTAGGCTTGTCATCTATAACTGATCCAATCGCCATTGACTACGAGTTATGTCGATACTTCAGAGGATTATAAATATATATATATATAGGTAGATAGAGAGACGGTGCTTCGAGCGAAAAAAAAAAGTTAGGTGCGATTTGTGATGAATAAATATTTGACCTAAATTTAATTTATTGGCAAGCTGGTCTTTTTTGAACACTTCAAGGCCGAGTAATGAGTCACGGTGCTGACGAAGGTTCGAGAACGTGATTGTCTCTCTCATTTCTCGTGGATTGAATGGAAAAAAGATAATAAATATAGCTTCAAATATCTATTCTATTTTATATATAAAAAAAACTCTATTTCACGAAAACCACTCACTATCTATTCATGTGAACAAAAATATTTTAATGCACACTAATAAAAATTATTTAATAATAAAAAAAAATTGTTTTAATTCACACTAATGTAAATAAATTTATTATACTGACAGTATGATGATTTATAAGTATAATATCATGAAATTATTCCCAATATTCAGTTTGAATATGTAGTAATTTATTTTCTCCATTATCTTGGTAAAACATCTATGTACTACTATTAGCACTTACAAATTACAACATATGTACTACTATGGGAGTTCTTCAAGACTTGTAGAAGCAATCCGAACATCAATGATTGTAAATTTAATATGTTTTCTTGAATCATCTAATCCAATTCCGAACCCATCAAATATGCATTCATAATCGAATCATTTTACCATGAACTATAATGCCAAAACCCAAAATCAATAGGACTATCCTTGTATTTCTAGTGAAATAACGTTGGTACTTATTAGGGTATAATTGCCAAACAAGAAATCAAAATATTGGTTGGAAAATTAAAAGTTCCGTCTTTATCGATCGACGTAACTACCAAAAGTGCAGAAATCGTCGAACGGCGATGCTCGGATCCAAAGTGTCATTACATTTTTGTTGACGATTGCTGAAATATTATTTATTTTTCTTAAAATAATAGGCTATATAACTCACATATACTGTTCCTTTACGGTTGATTAATATATCAATATCTCAATTTCAACGCAATTCTCGTGGAGTTGGGGCTAAGGTAAGTTTTCATGAGCAGCAAAGCAAGCTCGCGTTTTAGTCACCTCGTACGAACGTGACACATTTGTCGCTCTATATTTATTTGTTCCGTTAATATGTTTGCATTATTACATGAATTTCATATCTGTAGTAATTTGGATATTTATCCTACATACACTCAAAACAATAAACAAAATGAAAGACAGAAAAGACGCATTACATTACAATTGAACTAGCTAATAAAGAGCTTAAAGAATATAATACGTATATATATAATATGTACCGATTTATCGACAATTTGATTCTAAATCAAATAAAGTAGTATGAAGAATGAAAATGTAATGTATACATGTGTCCTCGATGGCATTAGCTGTAAGATGTGAATATTTATAGATATATATATATATAGAGAGAGAGAGAGAGAGAGAATAATATAGTAATAATAAAATGGAACCTTTCTTATTGGTTGTGCCAAAAAAAATTAATAATGGCAGTCAACCAACGGAGTAGTAGTAGCCGTGTTATTGCTGGCCAACACAAGTGCCGTTGCCGTTGCCTCATTATTATTATTATTATTTCCTTGAAGATCTCTTATTACACCATCGCCTTCTTCCCTTATTGCAGCGATTCCGTGATGATCATGATCTCCACCAGGTGCCGGAAGATTAAGATCGAGACACAACGATAAAGCATCGTTATCGTCTCCTTCGATCTTCTTACACTGATCACCGTGGGCGGCATTATTCGACGGTCGGATGTTGACCGGCGTCCCCCGGTGCTTCCTCATGTGCCCCCCAAGAGCCTGACCCGATGCGAACTCCGCCCCGCAGTAAGAGCACCGGTGGACCCTCGGAGACGGCGACGGCTTCGGGGTCGGGGGAAACGAGGCGGGCGAGAGCTGAAGGGAGAGGGAACTCGAGAGCTTTTTGTTTCTGTACGAGAGCTTCAACGGGGACGGGAAGTCGTCCTCGACGGAGAAGATTGGGACGGGTTTTTTCTCGATCTTGAGCTTCTTGTGGCTCGTCCGGTGCCCGCCTAGGGCTTGGAAGGACGGGAACGATCGGTTGCACGTCTTGCATGTGTAGGCATTTGTCGTCGGGACGGCAGCGTCTTCGATCTTACGTCTTTTACTGTTGTTATTGTTGTTGTTGTTGTTGCTGTTGTGGAGACTGCTGGAGAAACGGTGGCCACGTGCGAGGAGGAGGAGGCACCTGGCGACGTCTGCATCCTCGGTCGTGGTGCTCTCCTCCGAGGACGCGAGGATCGGGCTCGAAGTTTCGCCGTTGTTGTTGTTGTTGCTGCTGTTGCTGTTGCTGTTGCTGTTGTGATTCATGACGACAGTTAGAGGTGCGACGAGGAAGGGGATCGTAGTAGGAGAATGGTGCCGGTATCTCTTGGTGCGTTTTCCCTTGGCGATGGTGAAGAGGTCTTTGTTGTGGAGATGATCGTCTCGTGGCGGCGGCGGCGGCGGTGGTGATGGTGGTGGTGGTGGTGCCGCCATTTGCTCCATGGCATTCATGTCGACCCTCCTCCACCGCCACCGTTGTTCACGATTCACCGGGATATGTGGGTGCTATTACTATGTCTCCACTTTGTTTTGTTTTTTTCTTCTTTTTTATTTTTTCTGACGGATGGAGATGTAGAGAAGGAATGTTAAGAGGAGAGAAAAATGGAGGAAGTTTATGAGCAGTGTGGGGCTGTGAGGTTATTGTTATACAGTATTTGTTTAGGGTCACTAAAAATATTAGTGACGATGATTGGCTTTGGAAAGTCAAAATATAGTTTACTTTTTTGTGAGTAATTCTTTTCCTCCTAATTATAGTATTTTGATTTGGTGATTAAGACTATAGAAGTAATAATGTCATCATCATTTACACTCATTTCCTTGTCTTTGTTGTATTTGTACCCCGATTACATTAAGACATTATATAACCTTAAAAAATAAAAGACATCGTGAATTTAATTTTTCTTTCCTTTTTTAAATCAGGCCCTTCACTAGATTGTATAATAGAGCAACTCAAATAAAACATACGAAATTGTCTTATGATTTGATTATCTTATATGATTATTACGAAGAATATGCATGGAACTGAAAATGGCTTATGATTGATTGAGTTAGTGGTGTGAAGGGTGTAAGAATTGAGGGTTGCACGTAAAGCACCGTCTTTATTTGAGTCAACAAAACACATTAGTTAAAACATTTTAAAACCAACTATGATTATTGCTGTCAATGTTCATGTTTCTTTTTGACAAATCTTGCAAAAAAAATTCATATATATATATATACTAATAATCATCGACGATTTTCGACGAAAACCGACGTCGTCCTCGACGGTACGTTCAAGGAACCCGAAGACGCTTCGTACGTAGAGCGTTTCACAATGTGATCTCGCGAATTCATCTGAAAAAAAAAACGTAATAAAAGCAAAAAAATTCGAAAAATTATTGTTAATAAGGACGCGTCCAAAAATAAAATAACGGATAAGACCAAGGAGAACCTGTAACGGATGAAGCTGAATGCATTTTCCCCTCAATTCAGGGATCGTAAGTGCGATTTCGTTCGGGGAAGCGTTGATTACAACAACAACGTACGAGTACCTGAAAAATAAGATACAATGTGTAATTATATTAAAGAAATTTGGGTAAGAACAAAAAATGGTGTTACTAACGTGGGATCGAGCTGTGTGAGCCCCGTTACGCCTTCGTGGCCATCTTCGATGCTCATGACGATGACACCCGGGACCCACGATGGGCCCGCATTGTGAAACTTCACGCGTTCCTGCGTGTGAGGACAAGATTAGCGTATATAAAAAAACCCGGGAAATTTCACACGTTGAAATATTTTCCAACAAAATCCTCTTTTACCTGGATTTCACTTGCTGTCTTCAAGCGAAACAATGGCGAAGAGTATCTGATGCTCAATAAGCTGCAGAAGTTTTCGAGGGCTGCAATGATGTGGCTTCTGTCGGGTTTATAGGACGGGTCGGATAATCTCGTTTTTATTCTGAAATAAAAAACGTACACATAAGTTATAGGGCGAGTGTGATTATATTGATCAATAGGATATTAATTAACAGGTAAGAGAACGATATCGTATATGATATGCTTACAGAGGCCAGCTTCTTTCGTTCTTTTCTTTCGGAGGAAGTCCAACGCCCCAATTATTACCGTTGTAGCTGAAGTCTAACCTAAAAATATAGTTGAATTTATTTTTTTTTTGCCTGATTTCTGAACCTCGGAGCAAGAAATATTGATTAATAGTATAAAGAAATATACTACCTATTGAACCAATCACCGGAGTTGTAAGAATCGCGATCTAAGGATTTTGATCGCAAAATCTCATCACCGGCGTGGAAGAAAGGTATACCCTGCATGCATATAATGAAACAAGCCAAGGTGAGATAATCTCGTTATAATATGACAGAAATGTGCCTCACTTTCCTGTTAAAATTACGCAAGTCGTGAAAATTCAAGATTGTAAATATGATACTTTGCACAAAACATCAGAAGAATATTCTAAGAATTAAAGAGGTACAAATGGAAATATATTCAGCACCAAACCTGGGAAAGCAAAATGATACTGGTTGCCAAGTGGTTCATCCTACATCGGTCGTCCACAGACAAATTCACTGGAGTCTATAAAGCATGGAGATGAATATAAGCCCTGTGTAATAAAAAGAATACTGCACTTTGGAAGAATTAGGATTTACCTTTAAATTCACGATGTCAAACAAGGTCTCGTTGTCGTGGGCAGAAACATAATTTATCTAAAGGGATATGTATACATATAAGATAAGGGGATAATGCATCAAGAAAATTCACACGTAAAGGAAATTAATCTTTACTGTTTCCACGGGACATGAAGCATAAGCAACAGATACACCGTCATGCGTCAAGATTTCTCTCCCTTGAACCTGTTTCGAAGAAAGGGTACCATGAAATAGGATATGTAGTAGAACAAGGTTTACTGGTTTGAGAATTATATAATTGATTATGTTATGATTATTTTGGATTAGAGTATGCGTTTATGCTATAATTTTCCTCGTAAAACTCTTCTGCATCTCTACTGAATAGTCCGTACTTTTTTCCCATTTATATTTTCTACAAGTAGCATAATGACAAGGATCATAACGCGAAATGTAACATCGAGGCACATTTTATACAGAGATAATCAATGAAATTGCCAGAAGAGGACAGAATTGAATCGAAATGAATTGATACAAAAGAATGCAAATGCTACCTCTTGGCCGTCCTTGTTGGTTAGAACAAAGTTCTTCAGATTTGCAGCCATTCCTATCTACAAGTTGGCGGTTGGCACAAAGAATTATGAAACTCTATGAGAATCAGAAAATGAATGTTATCCTATTACGTGGAATTAACAATTATCGATAGAGTAAACATTTATTTTTCAACAATAAAAATGATTGAGAGTACCTGAATGTGATCTTTAAATATAGCAAGCATATGTTGCATGTTCGATTCGCCTCCATGGTCATGACCATTGGGCTGACGAATTGAAGTAACAGAAAAGTATACATATAAAATAGTACAAAATACGGTTCTTGATTGCCATTACCATCCTACTTTTTGCGGAAGACAATTTTGATTTGAAACAAGGCCAAAATTTAAATTGGGACCAACTAATGTAAATGAGACTCCAGAAGAAAAATGTATTACCTCCATAGATAGACCTGTTACGAAACCTTGTTGAAGAGGATGTCCAAAGGGAGATCCACCGAGCATCGCATCTCGGATTCGATCGTTAAAGCTAACCGAATTAGACAAATCATTTTGGGTTTCCAATTGATTTCATAGTGTACAGAAACAAGGATAGTCGTAGTCAAGATAGTGCAACTAAGCCACAACAGAATAAGTAATTACAGGAACTCATTGATTTAATGAAACTAAAAGAGCTATTTCAATGGCAAAGTGGATTGTGCTTCGATAAGAAACTAAAAAATGACCATTATATTTATTTGAAAAAATTAAAAACTTGAGAATATTACCAAATACCTTCCGATTCCGGTTCCACAAAGGTTGAACTGTGACGCATTCACACCGCGGGCACTTTTAGCCACTTCTCCAAAGTCCCATCCTTCACCATATCTAATTTTCAAATTAGTATATAAATTCAGGACCAAACCTATTATAAAACAATTTCGTGAGCATAAAAGAATACCAGAAATATAATATAATCTTCACTCTTACATGTAGATGTTTGAGCCATCAACTCCATTACTCTGACTTGATAAGGCATGAAGTGCACTTTTAGCCTTGACCTGCATTGTGAATACCATGGTAATGCTTCTTTACAAAAATAGTAAGGAACAACTACGAATGTAATATATCTTGGCAAATAATAGATATTAACATATTACGCTTGACTGCGGTAGATAGTAATTAATATCAAGCAAGGCATACCATTGTACGCTTCATAATATGGCCCATTAAGTCAAAACGGAATCCATCAACCTGAAAGACACCGGTTAACAGCTGATGTAGGAAGCACGTCCAAACATTTTTTTATTACCATCCCATTTTATGTGAATATATGACGATATAAGCATTTCTAGACAGACAATTACCTTATAGTTAACTACCCAATGCAAGAGATCATCAATAATCATCCGCTCAACCATATAATGTTCGCTTGCTGTATTGTTTATGCATGTACTGTGCTCAACAAGACCATCAAGGTTCCTTCTAAGGTAATAGCCTGGAACAATCTGCATTTAAATCAGGGATACTATAATAAACTAAAAATTTATATTGAACAGAAGAGAAAGCTCTCTAAATCATGTAATAAAATGGACCTTGTCTAAAACTGAGCTCTCAGCATAGGGGCCGCTCGCGTACAAATGATTATACACGACATCCAACACTACACGAAGACCGACACGGTTTAGTGCCTGAAAGCAATATCATAAATTATAATCAGATAAAACTGTATCAGTTTGTATGCTAAGAAATAAAGACATTCATAGCTTAACTCATATACCTGCACCATCTTTCGGAACTCAATTACACGGCAACAGCCATTTGGATCAGTTGCATAGCTTCCTTTTGGTACACCCCATAGAACTGGATTATACCTTTTCTAAGACATGATTGACGATTTCATTGTCTCACGAATCACTAAATATCAACCAAATCCAAAAAGGAACTAAAGGAAGAATGCATAATATTTGGAGTTAAATTTGGAAAAATAGGATCTCACCCCCAATTATACCCATCTTCGTTCTGAATCGCGGTTATATGAGCTTGTTGCTCATCACAGTCCGGTGGTAATGACTCAAGAACCTGTAAATCTATTAATGAGGTTTTTATATCAGTTTAATGTGTAACAAATTAATAGGATAAAAAGATGGAATGTTAAGTTAAGTCTTTTTAAAAAAAAGCACAGATATAAACAAAAAGATGCATATAATTGTTACCTACAGTCTTCCATTTGGTCTTATCGTCGTGAACACCACCAAATTGGAAAGTTGGCAGGAGATGAACATGTGTAATACCGGCATCTGATAAGTTGCTAAGATGAACCATTCCATCAGAGTTCTTCAAGTGAGAAATAAAGAAAAATGAGTTTGGATATCCATAGAAAAGGCATATTAGTTATATATCCTCAGTAAATACGTCTTTGCAACCAAAGAATAACTCCTCTGATTTAACAAATGAATGAAAAGAACTACAATTTTGACAAGCAAAATATTTGAGGAACTGTTACGAACTTTACCGGGATAGTAAAGGCAAGATAGGCACCACGTAATTCAGAAGGCACACTAGAGTCATTTGCACTGGAGGAAAAAATAAGACAAAACTATGACAATCATGAAAGAGCCTTGAGGCTTGAAAATCATATATTAACAAGTTTGCATCATTATTTCACCTGAAGTCTCTCACATGCAACTCATATATACTGATGTCAGAAAACGAATCAAGGCTAGGTTTTTCATCAGCCAAACTGTTCCATGCGTCAGGCTTAAGACTCTCAGAGTCCACATTCACAAACAACGTTCTGTTAGCTTCGGCGGAGAGTCTGAAAAAAAAAAACAATATACAGTAATATAAGACAGAAAAACCAAATCCTTAACAACGTTCACTAATATACTGATTAGTAAGGAACTAACCTACCCTCTTGCATATGGATCATTTGCAATACATTTTTCGATTCTTAAGGTTGTCGGATGGTAGACAGTGACTTCATAGACATAGTAAAGTCCCTCCCAAGTCGATGGGCCCTTAGCACTCCAAACTCCATTGGATTCCTTGAGATGAACTACTTCCACGGGACTTCCACTTTTGGGATCCTCGTAGATAAGTGCACACACGTTCTGTTACGTCCACGCCGCATCAAAAAATAAATATTGAACAAATAGTATGAAATTGAACAAGTAAGGGGAGTTAACATGCAAATCAAGTTATATGCTCTCTTCACCTGAGCAGTGGGTGCCCAAAGGTACAGGGAAACAGCATCAGGCAAGAAAACTGCACCTAGAGGACCATTGTAAGAGAATAGTTGATCTATGACACCTGGCAACTGCAGACCAGTAATTGTGGTGCAATGACCAGAAGCTGCACATGTAATAAGGTTCAATAAAGTAGGTCCCTATGCCAAATCTGTATAAGGTAAAGAACTTTCACAAGCATTTCGTTTAGAGTGTTAAAGACGTTGTTAGAATGCTCGGGCAAATTATAGGATAAAAAATACAAGGATCGATAGCACCAACATGCCCATTTGAGAAGGAGGAGGAAATTGTTGCATTACACTTACGGTTTAAGACAGCGATAACTAGTTGGCTTTTCAGCAAACCTTCGACATTCAGGGAAGGAGGTACTCGGAAGGGTTTGAAATATTGTATGTGAGGAAACTTTTCAATAACCTGACACCACGAAGATAATGAAATGCAAAATTTCTAAAGCCTGTTTCTTCCTTTGAAATAAGAAATATAGTATTTTCAGCAAGAGCTCATTAGATGCAGTAGCCTAAGTATCTTACATCTTCTGGAAGTCGGGAACTAAGTTCTTCAAGCTCGACTTTTACATCATATCCTGTTTGTACAGAAAAAGGAAACAAGTTTCTTAGGTTGAGTCATAAATCGTCTTGAAAAGGTTCTATACCAAAAACAGGACAGAACCTTCGATTCCATCATTTGTGACAGATATTGAAGCAGTGTGACTTCCATAGAGCCAACAAGAACCATTTTTTATCTCCACATTCCAAGAGATTAATTCTCTACTAACCCAAAAGGCTCGAGAGGAAGACAAGCTGTCCTGCTATCTTATGCAAAGGATAACTTTCTTAGAAACTTCCTTTCACCAATAAATAAATAAAAAAATAGAATCGCAGAAACATGTAAATTGATAAGGAGAGCCATCTATCTCCTTCATCGTAATTGGAACATCGCACAAAAAGACAAGAAATATGAGCACAAAAGAGAACAAGAAAACCACCTCGATAGCAGCAGAAGTCCAAGAAGAATCGGAACTCTCACGAACGTCCATTGCAGAGAAGCAGCAAAATGCACCACTATTGAGGCCGAAGAAGCGATTTTGGTTCCGGAGGAGCTTGTATCGATCTCGAATCCTGGATTGCAACAAGCGGGTTCCAAGTTTATCGCAAGAGCGATTTCTAGTTTTGGTATTACAGTGTTGAAATTTATGGTGGTAGGGAAGCAGGAGAGACATTTCAGTTGCAGTTGATTGAGATGAGCTTAAAGGCAAGCACAGCTAGTGTGGAGCGACGATTTACTACACATACCTTCATTTTTCCTTAATTTTTTAATGTAAAAAATAAATTATAAATAATAATATCCTTATTTTGAAGCGACGATCACAAATTGACTAGAAAATGGAAGTTCTTACTCAATAATAACAGCAATTGTTATATATATTGATAGGAGCGAACAGAGTTTTCATCACCGATTTAATCTACAAATAGATTGACTACAAGAAAAAAGAAAAAGAAAATCATAATCTTAGGGCTAGTTTGGTTCCACTTTTGATTCAGAAGCACGTCTGGTAAATGGACTTTTTCGAAATGTAGCTTTTATAAATGTAAATTTATTTTTTTAAAGTGTTTGGTGGGAATGGACTTTTGCAAAAGTTGCAGGAAGTAATTCTGAAAAGTCATTAAAAGTTGCTTCTCTCAAATGGACTTCTTGAAAAGTAACTTATTTTAAAAGTCCATCTCAAAATTTTCACCAAAGATATTTTACTTTTCAAAATGGACTTTTAGGTTAGAAGTCCATTTCGTAAGTGCTTCCAAACACACACTTATACTCCCACAAAGACGAGGTTCGTTGCCATTTTCTTATTTCATTTGTTCTCTTCCATGTCCAGTGCGAGAAAAATCTCCATCATGATCATCGGTTCTAACACTATAATACGTGAAAGAAATTAAAGAGAGAGAGAGAGAGGAGAGAGAGAAAAGCAAATCCAACAAAATACATGACTAGCCAGAAGTCGGCGATTGATTTTCCAACCATCTCCCTCATTCGTAATTACTAACATTGTTCTGGTATTTATTTCCTTTATCCCCTTTCTTCATTTCCTATCATGCATGCGCGTGTGTTATATTTCTATTTCGTCCTATTTAATTTTGATCATCTTCGGTTGATATGTATTCTTGTCTAGGTTGTTTTGGTAGGAAAATTACTGTTCGACCTTTACCGCGATTTGCATGCAATTCATGCCCCGTTACGGTTTCAAAAGAAAAACAAAGATCGCATTTTGACGGGCTAGTGTTAATTAGTTTAGCTCTTCTTCTCCGATTTTAAGGTGATTTCGTTCGTTTCGTTTCTGAATTCAGTTCTTCCATGGAATCGAACGGGACTCGAAGAAATTCAGGACAAGGATCAAACTCCGATGCGAACCTCGACGAAGAAGCAGAAAACTTGAGGGAAAAAATCGAAAACTGCTCCTCCAACGGCGGCTGAATAATCAGAACCGAAATTTATTTCTCGAGCGAGAAATGGAGAACATCAACAGAAGGCGCCTTACGCAGCCTATTTATAACTCCTAATAGCCTCACGCAATCCGAAAATAATAGCACCAGCTGTAATAATAAAAATAGTAGCAACTTAGTTAATAATCTGATGACGGAGGAAGAAATTCGATCGACTCTCGAGTACTTAGAATACTATTACTCGCACGAGAATCTTAATCCTAGGTTGCCTCCGCCTTTGTTTTCCAAAGAGGATTGGCGCGTGGCGCAGAGGGTTAAAGCTGCCCCGGGCTTTCTCCAGGTTCTTATTTCTATTTGTTTCTTTTTCTGGTATATATAAAAAAAAAAAAAAAAAGCAGTGATGGTTTTAATTTTTATCTATTTTTCCATTTCCAGGAAGGATCTGGTAGGCCAATTACGTCGAACCCGCCGCACCCTACTGGACGAAATTCGATGAATGGATTTTCATCGAATCAAAATGTAAGAAAAGGCAAAGTCTGCAAAAACATTTTATCCAATCCACAAAGCTCGTGTTCTAACGTTAGTTCTTCGAGCATTTTCGAGTTTTCCGATGCTGCTGCTGAATCTCTTTCGGGGATAAACACCTCTCGAGGCGGTAGCGAAGATATTCTGAGGTCTTCGTCGCTCCTAACGAGAATTTAATCAATCACGGGATTATCAGAGGCCTTAATAATTCGAACCCGTCTATCAACGAGATTGCGAGTTTACCGCGAAGAGCAGCTTCAACGGCGAGCCTTCAAGCCCAACTTATCCCACCGGGATTATCGAGCTTTGAAGCTATGCGAAATCTCCTCGGTATGTATCCTCATTTAACACTTTATATAGAAATACTTAATTTAAAATTTTCTTATTTTGTGATAAAATCGTCGAAAAGGTTCTCCTTTGGCTAGTGCTTTTGGAGATGTACATAATCTCAGAAGCAACAGCAGCCATGCAAGAAATGTGACAGATATTACGGGAAATACTTTTCGAGGGAGATTTGCTAACAACGATCCTCGAAGCTGCGGCGACTTGCAAGCGTTAGAGAATGCTTATCTCGAGGCGTTGCTTCTGCAACAAAAACAGCAATACATGTCTCATTACTTACACGAATTTAGCAACTATAATCATCAGTTACATGGGAATAATGCTGCTTTTAGTCCTTACATGAGTGCAAGAAGTCCCGGGTTTCAAAACGAGAGGAGTTCGAGGAATGCCAAAGGCGAATTTTCTTCTATGTCGCGTTCGAAAAGTGGGAGTAATCTGAGAAGTGAAAAGTTCGAAGCTTTGATCGAATGGGCCAAGAACAGTAAGAACAAAAGCTTGGAGCTTTCTGATGTTCTCGGTCACGTTATTGAGTTGAGGTAAGTGTATATACATCCGTTTATTCGATCTGATTTTACTGTGTTTTTTGGGATTCAATCTATTTTTATTTATTTATTTATTGGCAAAATTATAATATTAGGTCACTAAGTATACAAGTTTTCATTTTTGGGTCACTATGTTTGATAATTGCAAAAGTAGATCACTAACTTTGTATGTCAAAGTAATTTTGTGTTATGTTTTAGATTTTGGGTCACTAAGTATATATTTTTTCAATTTTGGGTCACAAAGTATATATTTTTTTCGATTTTTGGTCACTAAGTATACATGTTTCATTTTTGGGTCACTATGCTTATAAGCTTAATTATCAAATGAGTGACTCGAAATCGAAAAAATATATACTTAGTGACCCAAAATCGAAAAAATATATACTTAGTGACCCAAAATTGAAAACGTGACCCAAAATTGTTTTGAAATACAAAGTTAGTAACCTATTTTTGCAATTATCAAACATAATGACCTATTAGTGACCTAATTGCCCTTATTTATTCTCGGTATTGTAGTATGGATCAGTTTGGAAGTCGATTCATTCAGCAAAAGCTAGAGACCGCCACCGACGAAGAAAAGGCGAAGATACTCGCCGAGATTATTCCCCATACGAGAGAATTGATGATCGATGCGTTTGGAAATTACGTTATACAAAAGGTAAAAGTGCAACGTTAGTTAGTCGTTTTTCTTACACGTAAAGATTTTTGTTTTTATACGCATGTTTTCGCTTGTAAGATCAGTTCTTCGAGCACGGCTCTGACAGACACAGAAAGGAATTAGCATCTCACCTCATAGGCCATGTTTTAGCCCTCAGTTTACACATGTATGGTTGCAGAGTCATACAAAAGGTTTTCTTTTCATCTCTCTCTCTCTCTCTGTGCTACATAGAGATATATTCTTCGGCGTAAGCATTATTACCGCAGGCCTTGGAAGTGGTGGACGTGGAACTGAAGACGAGGATGGCGACGGAGCTCGACGGTTCGGTGATTAAGTGCGTTCGCGAGATCAGAACGGTAATCACGTGATACAGAAATGCATCGAGTGCGTTCCTCGGGATCGGATCCGATTCGTTGTCGAGCCGTTCTTGGGACAAGTTGCAAGCTTATCTATGCATCCGTACGGCTGTCGCGTTATTCAGGTTTTAATCGTCTTTTCTCTCGCGACTTTTCGACTGAATTTAATAACTGAAGACGCTTTATCGTTCTTTTTTTAACCGATTATATGGTGTAATAGAGGGTTATCGAGCGCTTCGACGATCCGAAAATTCGACAGACAATTATGGATGAAATATTAGCAGGTGTTTGTAACTTGGCAGAAGACCAATACGGAAACTATGTGCTTCAGGTATACATATTGAAGGGAGCGTATCATATTTTTATTTTATATATTTTTTATTTCCAGCACGGACTCTCACGTATAGGCTGATTTCTGTAGCCTTTTCACGTGTAATTTTCTTTTAATGAGTGGTCGTGAGGATTCATACACATGACCTCTTGGCGTAAACTCTGATATCATGTTAAAAAGACTATTCCACATTTATGCTTAAGCTTTTAGGTGAAGTGGTCATTTAACATATATCCGTCGTGAGCCGTATGGGTCAAGTAATTAATTCTATACCACATTCATTTATTTATTTTTTTCGACAGCATGTTTTGCAACACGGTAAGCCTCACGAACGATCGGCGATCATCGAGAAACTCGCGGGCCACGTCGTTAAGATGAGTCAGCAAAAGTTCGCTTCCAACGTTATCGAGAAATGCCTCACTTATGGAAAACCGGAGGAGCGTAAGCTCTTGGCTGCTGAGGTGCTTGGCTCAACGGATGATGATGAATCCTTACAGGTAAAAACTTTATATCACAATATCATGAGAGTACTGGATATATTGAGTAAATCATTGTCATAATTGATAGTGTTTTGTTTTAAATATCTCAGCACTATTTTCGGTGTTATCCAGTGGCTCTTTTGCTTATTTCTTTTGTGTCGCAGGCTATGATGAAAGATCAATTTGGAAACTACGTGGTGCAAAAAGTAATTGAGACGTGCGACGAATATACTCGGGAATCGATCCTCTCTCGGGACAAAGATCATCTCTCGACGCTCAACAAGTATACCTACGGGAAACATATCGTGTCCCGTGTCGAAAAGCTCCTCGCAGCCGGTGGTATGTTATTACGCATACAATCTCTTACACTCTTTCCCATAAAACTGCAGATTTTAACATTTTCGCAATGCCATTACAGAAGAATACACAGCGAAATCGCCGAAGAACGACGCCTGATGTATCTTTTTTCGATTTCATTAGCTGTAAAGGATATCATTGATATAAGCATAGTTAATTAGCTTTTATGCATCATATGATAGGGAACTGAATATAGGAGCTTTGTATATAGTCAAAATTATGCTTATGTACAAGGAAGGCAGATGATAATACTCTGTGGTGTCCATCAATCAGAAACATCAACCTTATTTTCTAGAAGCAGTAAAAAGAGAAGAAAAAAAAAAAGAAAAGAACACCCACCAAAAATCAAGGCCACCACCACTTCTTCTTCTTCTTTCTGCTCTCAATCTGAGGCAACTCTGCAATTACATAAAATGCAATTTGAGCGCAGACGTACGAATGATAATGAAGCTAAATTTTGAACGCACGAGTGATAAGTGGTGTTACCTCCTAAAGGGTAAATAGAGTTATAATGCACCTCGGCCCAAAAGCTCAAGAATATAACTGCATTGCACAAGAAACTGTGATAAGAAAAATATGCCTTTAAGCAGATAATGCTGCTAATATGAGAGCTATATTAGTGCATGATGTTAATTCTCCATAAAGCATCACTTGAGTGGGAAGATGAGCTTACTTCTGTTTGATTTCTGAGTTTGCGGAAGGATCTCGATGTAGCATGTATCCTTGAACGATGTAATGACGAAGATCTTGAATCCATACTGCCAGAAATATAATATAAATTCAAAATGGTTTCAACACAAAAACTATCATACACTTCTTAAACAGAGCATATAACAGAGCTACTATAATATAAAACAATGCCGTGGAGATTCTACATGTTATCATCTAAGGGCATGTGCATATGATAATATAAGAGCTCAAAAGCAATCACGAGTAAGTAAATAATAAAACCCGGTTCAACAAAATTAGACGAATACAGAGAACATAGCAAAGTTGGCTGAGACGGAAGGAAATCATACAAAATCGGCAGCAGCCTGCAAAGTGATATGATCGCCCCATTCCCCACTTCTGTAATAAAATAAGATTGTAAATATCTTGAAAGGCAACTTCAGGGAAAAAAAGAAGTAGAAATATCTTTGATTGCATATACTTGCTCATTCGCTTCAAGTACTCTCTGTATTCCATTGGGACATAATTTTCGTACAAATCCGGTTGTGACTTCAGCTGATACATTAAGCAGGCAGAAAGAAAAACAGAGTTACAATTGACGGTTTTCATTTTAAATAAAATGAAATCATACATAAGCAACATAATAATTCATGGTATGTGATGCCCTATAAGTAGAAATAAACCTGATTGACCACTTGCTCCCTCACAAATTTATGATGCTCCTGCGTCCTGTATATTTGATCTGACAATGACCGGAACTACAAAAATGACAGCAAAAATAAGGCTGGAACAGTAAATAGAAACTCTCTCTCTCTCTCTCTCTATATATATATATATATATACACACACACGCACACATTTGTATATATATAATGTACAGACCTATAATTTTTCCCTAGTACATAGCAAAATATTTGAACCAACCTGACAATTACCATCCCCCGAAATTTTGAGTTCCTTGAGATCATATAACTGCAACCTGATGAAGTACATGCAGAAGAAAAAGTTGATCTAATTTGCAGGTATATACAGTCGAAGTGTAGGAATCACCTAGAAAAATGCTGGTATCATAATTCATAACCATTCAACCATGTAAAGTTCGAAGAAATGTGGAAGAGCATAAGAGACCTATTTAGAAGTCTTTCATGATCTGATGTCGCTTCATCCACGGATGGTATATCTCCATTAATTTTGGGGACATGCTACAACAGCAAAAAAACACGAAATCACGAGGTCGTAAGATAATTGTAATCAGAAACATGTCAGGTGTTAAAAATACAAAAGAAACAAAATTTCACTTTCATTAGGTAGAAAGAATTTAAAAGAAAAAAAGAAAAAAACTTACAGGTACAGGGGCCATTTGGTTCAACCTCTTCCCCATTTCACCATCTAGATCAGATTCATCATCAATCTCCGGTGAAAAAAATTGATCTGTTCCCTCAAGGGATAATTCGTCTAGCTGAATGAAAGGTCTCTGATATTCACCTCCATCTTGATAACCTTGAAAGCCTGCAAAATATGGTCCATCAATTTAACACAGAAGCAAATTATTCAAGAATTATCAAAAAACAAAAACAAGGGCATCTAAGTGCCACCGTTCATGAATCTTCCGGAAGGACCACGCCAATCCTGATAAAGAACGGACTCAGTTTGATGTTCTTCGGGAGCGGAAGCAGCTCCTAATGTTTCCGCCTCTGCCAGCCGAGAAAGTTCTTCCTGAAGAGTATAAGCGATTGCTTCATCATTCTCAACAACATTGTGAGATGAATGGCAGAAGCCTTCAGTTAAGGACCCAGTTCTTGACATATCCCTCTCATAACATGTAATAGTTTCTGGGGTACTATTGCTTGTAAGAGAGCAAAAATCCAAGAGGTGAAGCTTCCACCGAACAACATCTGGATCTAGCTCGTGTATTGTCATCCTAAGGAACAACCTTTATTAAAAAGATGTACTGCTGAAAGTTTTGTATGATACACTTCTTTTCCTAAAACAGGAAAAAAAAATTCTGATCAGATAACATTGACATCCAATTTCACACGAAAGATAATTTTCTAAAGAGAATTAAGCCACGTGCTCGAAAGCTTCGATCTCTTGATGATATTAGACTTGTTATGTTTGCAATATTTGCAAACGCCATTCCCAGGAAAGTTGTGTTCTTCAACCAAATCGACAAGGTAGAAACATAAACCCGCTGAAAAACATCCTAGTATACTCCAAAACACAAGAAATAGAAGAAAACAAGGCATCTCATGTTGAAGATAAACAGAAACCAATCACAAAAGATTAAATATCTAATCGCTACAATCCCACAGCCGAGTAATAGAAACCAATTTTAAATCTCAAACCAGGAAGCAAGACAACCTAAATCATAACGTCGCAGAGAAGAAAGCACAAATCAGTGCAATTGATACCAATAACGACCTTCAAACCATCAGAAGAATTGAATCGCAACAGCCGATTAAAGAATTCGTGGCGTAATAGATTACTGCGTGCGTGTATAATAACTTTCATCGACTCACCTTTCAATATGGAAAGAGAAGGCGATGAATAAAACCTCATAAAATCGTAAATGGTACAACGCGTCTGAAAGGCCAATAAAACATTAGGCCGCCAAAAGATAGCTTCGTTCAACTCATCATCGATGATACCTGGAAAAAGCCGTTATTGTGGAACCCATCGAAAAATAATGACACGTGTCGGTCTAATGGAGCAGTTGGCGACACGTGCCTGTTCCCGTTCCATTTTATTTTAAAGAATTTAATTTTTGGCGTGACAGATATTATTATTTCCTCGTGGAGCAGTGCCGTGCAATGCATTGCACAATATTTATGATTAATAGGAGATTATCTTCCCATTATTTATTTTCTTCTTCCACATTTTCCATTTTTTCGATTATGTTTTTGTTTTTTTTAATCTCTATATTTACCGTTGTATTTGATTAAACTGGAAAAAAATAAAATAAAAATCATAAAATAAATAGGTATTTTCAGAAAAACCCATTCCCATGCAAAATTCATGATAGGAAACCCAAATTGACTCATCAAACAATCGTAAGCTTGAAAGAATAATTTTACGTGGTAACTTGGTTTTCCATCGTATTTCCCTCACACAAATTTCGCAAATCAAACCGATCATAAGCGAAAGAATAGTTTTCCGTTAATAAGAGATTTGATTATCTTAACATGTGCGAAATAATAAATTAATAATTCTTTTCCAGAATAAGAAGCACGACTCTTTCAGTACAAACCTCCTAATGTCCAAACTATGAAAACACGACTCTTACAGTACAACCTCGTAACCTCTAAGCTAAGACACCTAAACTACTCTTTCATCACCACTTGAGAGATCTGCTACACCCCATACACCAACCATCCACTCCCACGACACGGCCTAGCCACCACCTCCTCAAACCGATCTCAGCCGTCCATTTCCCATCATCATCATCATCTTCCTCCCTCCTCTTCATCAGCCGCCGTCACCGTCCTAAAACCACCACCGACCACATCGGGACTCGGAGAAGCTCTAAAACAACCGTTACTCAACTCCATGACGACGCGATCGATCATCACCACAACTTCGCTCATCTTAGGCCGATCCTTCGGATTCCTAACCAGGCACTTATTAGCGATCGCCGCCAGCTTCCGAGCCGACCCGAGATCGAACTCTCCCTTCAACCGTGGGTCCAAGATTCCTTCGAACCTCTTAGCCGACGAGAGGCGGGGCCGGACCCAGTCGAGCAGGCTCCGCTCGTTCTTGGGTCGGTTCCCGTCGAACGGGCGCCGACCCGTCATGAGCTCGTACAGGAAGACGCCGTAGCTCCACACGTCGGACTTCGAGGTGATCCGACCCGTTCGTACGTACTCCGGTGCGGCATAACCCACCGTCCCCACGACCTTGTATAGAAATCAAGGCAACTCATCGTGAACTTGTTATTATCTCGTGAAAATATTAGGCGTTATTTATTAATAATATATGTTGAATTTTATAATGATTGGACTAAAGTTGAACAAAATTAAAGTAAAGGATCCTAGTGAAAATATTGAGACTGGACCCCTTTCACGCGATTTTCTGACTCCGCCACTGCGAATTAATGATTACCGCGGTAGAGACATGGCCTAGCCCGTCCACGGGCCCCAGCCGAGCCAACCCGAAATCCGAAAGCTTTGCGTTCCATTGATCGTACAATAGGATGTTGGAAGATTTGAAGTCCCTGAAAATAATCTGCAGAAAAAATTACTCATTTGCTCAGCGTTTTTTTTTTTTTTAAAAAAAATCCGTGACCATGTTGTCGGATCTTAAACTACCAGAAACTCCGAGCCGTGGTGAAGGTACGCAAGCCCCCGTGCAGCGTCCCGAGCGACTCGCAGCCTCGTGGCCCACGGAAGAGGGGTTTGAAATCGATTCGATATGTGATCTTGAACGCTCTTATTGGGAAGATACTCGTACACGAGGAGCCTTTGCATCCCTCGTTCGTCATCGTCTTCCGCGCAATAACCGCCGAGCCTCGCGAGGTTCGGGTGTTGTACTACGCCGAGGACGTTCACTTCCGTCACCCACTCGTTGTTGTCATATTATTAATTGCACAAATTGGTAGTTGCACCTACTCATCATGTTGTGCACAAATTGGTAGTTCCACCTACTCATATTAATAATTTATTTGTATTAGATGTAGAGTTTTCCTATAAATAGGCATCAGACGTCGAAGGAAATATTATCACAGAGCAATAGAAAGCAAACCAATATATATTGTGTAATAAGTGAGATAGAGGGTTTGTGAGGTATCTTCTCCGATTATAAAGAGAGATATTGAGTGTTTTTTCTCCTTTATAGATTGAGAGGTTGTAACCCCTATTTTACCCAAAATAAAATATTTCTACCTTGCCCGTGGTTTTTTACCCCGATCTGTTTGGGGTTTTCCACGTAAATTTCGGTGTTCTTTTACCTTTACAGTCATTTCCAATATCATTTTACTGCCCACATTTACAACACTTGTGTCCCTGCGTAGAATTTTTCTTTTTTTTTTTCAAACGAAAGTTTCATTATAAAAACATGAAGGAAAACAACATTCAGAGTTTAAAAAACCCAAGAAATAAAGAACCGACAACCAAAACGATAAATCTCATAACTTAAGGGTCATTTTCTTGTCGACGACTTATGATATAATAACTACACGATGATATGTAGTTTGCCCAATCAATTATATAATCGAATAAAATAAATATATTAAACTAAAAAAAAATTTCCAAGGCTGTCCAGTTGGCGAGACAAGAAGATTTTCATATCTGAAAAAATCCCAGCAGACACAAACTTCTCAACTCTCAAGCATTTCGCCTGCTGAACTATTGAAGCAATAATAATAATAATAATAAAAAAAAACAGGAAATATTTTTCCACATCTTAACAAGGAGAGCCATGATAATCATCTCAAGTAAGAGAACTACACCGTCGTGTCCTCACCAAACAGGACGGTCTCAAGCCTCAGCGGAAAGAGAAGCGAGAGGATATTATTTCTTTATTCCAAAGCTAATAATATATGTTATTATTTGTTCCTAGTTGTAAAAAGGAAATTGAAAAATCCTTCTTTTATTTTTGCCAAATGTACCTCGACATTATTGCCGAACAAGAAGCGCAATAACGAAAGAAAGAGCACTTAATGACCATTATTCGTGTCGCACTGCCATTGGTTACGGACACGTAATAATGAAGAGTGAAAATGTTGAAAAAGAACCAAGTATGATTTAAACATGGGATTATTGATGAATATGCCCACGCATGCACATTTTTTTTCTCTTTCAACAGAAATATTAATGCAATAAAAAAAGGATAATATCCATTTTGGTCCCCAATGTCTTAGAAACGAAAGTCTCCATCCTAAAACCAATTGAAGTTATGTAGCTTAATATATATAGTGGGTTTAAGAGCTTGATTTGTTCGATGTGGGACAACACCCACTTAATTAGAATTTCAACACAATGTTTGACTTATGAACCAATTTAGCTCCCGATGTTTCAATTTGACCAATTTAATCCTCCATGTTTCGGAAATTAACCAATTTGGTCTCAACTCGACAGAAACCATCAATTTAGATGAAAAATCATTAACTGTGAGATACGTGGCTGCCACATGTCGATTTTCTGTTAAAATTAACGATTCCCGTCAAGTTTAAACCAAATTGGATCATTTGAGAAATATGGAGACTAAATTAGTCCAATTAAAACCAAACTGAGTTTTATAAAAAAAAAAAAAAAAAAAAACAAGGAACCGTTTTCCCTTTAAAGAAAGAACCATATGACTATGCTATGCTATGATATGATCTTCACTTCTCAACACCATTAATACTACTCTTCTTCTTCTTCTCCTTCCCCGCAATATCCTCGAGAGTGAGATTAAACGTATCCACCGAGCCCTTCTTAACCTCCTCTCCTCGGGCCGCCAAGAACTCCTCGATGCTCCCGGGCTCACCAAACCACCCGAGCCTGTCCGAAATCAGGTGGAGATTATTACAACCTTCGCACCTCGCAACGACCACGCCCTTGTCGTAAGACTCGCGGCAAGCCGTCTTCACTGACCTCGTGTCGCACACCGTGCACGTGAACATCATCACGAGGTCGTGCCTCTCCGATACTCTTAGGCTCGATTTTACCCGGTGAAGAACCGAAGCCTCTGCGGGGATTTCTTGCTCCTTTGGGTCTTCGAGAGGTGGAGTTTCAGTGAGAGTTTTAAGTCCTCGGGCGTAGTGTGAGTAGGTGTTGGTGAACGAGTTTGCAGAGGGATGAAAATCCCGGGTGAGTCCTGAAGGAAAAGGACAAGTGTTGTTCTAATAGAGATGTCTTAGCTTAGACAAACTTCAGAACATAAAAATTCTTGGAGAGAAGAAACCACTGCAATTATAGACAGGGAGATGCAATGCATCTCTCTCTACCTTTGAGGAAATAGGCAAGCATTGAGAAACCATCAATTGAGCTGAACCCTAATCCTTAAATTACATTTGAACATAAAAATCGAAAATTTCTCTAAAAAAATATATCCTTTTTTATACTCCACCTAAATAATCGCCCAGTTCTTTATGCGCTGATTCAGCTCAATAATCGCCCAATAAGACATCAAACGCCATGAAAAAACGTCCGATTTCAGTAGTCTACGTTTATTGTAAGGCAAGCCCATATGAAAGCACAAAGGGGGGAAAATGGAAAAATTGAAAGCAATCGACGGATACGTGAAAGGAAAAAACATAGAAGGACATAATCTTACTTCCAGAGATTGGTTCTTGCGGAATTTTCGAAGCGAGAAGAGACAGGATTCTACGCGCCGCCATGGACGAGATGTTCTTCAGTTCGGTTCTTGTTGCTCAAGTCAATTTATTTTCTTCAATAGCCTCTCGCGCAAGCCAGGATCCCTTCACTTCAATTTCAATAATATATATTTTTTTATTATTTTTTTAAAAAAAGTAATCTATGTCTATATCTATACCTAAAGCTAAACTGTATATAATTGATGTGGGTAAGTTAAAAAATGTTAATTGTGATGATAATTTTATCCCTTTATATTTTACGTTATAATTAAGCCTTTTTTATTATTGCAATTTTATATCCTAACAATCAAATGCTTAAAAATAATAAAAATGAAATTAGAAATACAGGCATGGAGTGTGCGCAAAATACTTTAATTATAATGTCATAAAATAATCATTGGCACGCAACTATATTTTTACATCTTCGTGGGTATGTTCCAAATTCATATATATTTTTATAAATTCAGATCTCTATATATGTAACATTGGAACTCTTGATAATGATATGTCAGCATATATGATTTCAAGATCCCTTCATTTTTTATTTCATATATATACTAACTATTACATCATCACATTAAAACCTAACAATCGCACATCATTGTTCCCACAGATACTTCAAACTCAGATTCTTGGGAGGATAAGTATCCGAGAAATATATACCGTCGCTCTTCGCAGCCCAATAGCACACGAAGTTGGGGCACTTATTCTCCGCCCACTGGATGTTGTACACGTCAAAGGCCTGAGTCTTCGCTCCCCAGTTGAAGCGGCAGAAGAACAAAGTGCTTATGATGTTGTCGCAGAAGGTAAAGTTAAAGTCTTGGTTGACTTTTAGGGTCTTATAACCAAAGTCGTCGTCCTTGGAGGCGCAGTGCACCTTCAGCGCCGGCGAGTTCTGCGGCACGTTGTTGACCACGTGGACGTAGTTTCGCTTGGAGAGAGGGAAGCACTTGCGTTTGTCGTCGTGGTCGCCAGTGGCGGAGGAGTTGGTGAGCTGAAATAGAAGTGCTGCTGCAATGATGAGAGCTTGTAAGAGGTGGTGGGACTTCATCATATTTTTTTTTTTTGGTAATAACACACACATATAATATATATATATATATATATATATATATATATATATATATATATATATATAAGAGAGATGAAGAGTTATGGGCCCTAGATTATCAAAAGATACGTTGGAGTGAATAATTGAGTGTGCAATAAAATCTCACCGTCTGCTATATTTCAGAATCATGCAGGTTGGTAAGAAATATTATATATTAAAATTGTGGTTCCGAATTAAATATGATATGATTCAGTGAAGAATTATACGGAGATTAAATTGGGAAATCTGAAGTACAATCTATACGTAATACTCTAGTCATTCGCTTAATATTAACGAGTCATAATTCATGTTTGGATGAAATCTTACCATCTCCTTAACACGATGCCAATAAAAGTCTAGTTTTCCTCATTTCACTAGTGTCAAAGTCAACAAGAATAATAAAATAAAAAAAAAGATTATAATTAATTTTTTATTTTGTAATAATAAAGAGTACATTAAATAATACACGATCTGCACCATAGTATATGGAATGCTTGTAATATAAGATACCACGAAGATCTGAATCCAATATTGTACGTTAAGACAAGTCATTATAACTGATTTACTATTATTTCTGTGAAATAATCAATATAACACCATTAGTTATTGATCGATCTATTACCACGTTGTGCATGCAATAACGCATCCATCACCATTTGTACTTAAGTTGGGGATTTTGCGGAGGAAAGAAAGGCGAGAAGTAAATCCCGTCTTCTTGCAATTGCCAAAAGCAGTCGATTTCACAAGTCTTTTTCTTGAATCCCTGTTTGTAAACATCGAAGCTCTTTTGTTTGTTCCCCCAATATATGTGGCAGAAGAACAAAGTGCCGTAGGGCTTGGAACAGAAGGAGAAAGTGTATTGGTTGCCTACGGTAATATTATTATATCCTAGGTCGTCGTCTTTAGATTGGCACCGTGCCACTAATAACGAGTTTGGCGGTAACTTGTTGAAGAGGCGAACGGTAACCTCGGTTTTGGTACATAATCCCGCCGAGGCTTGGAGGAATAAGAAGCTCGAGAAAAGAACGAAAAAGACAAGCAAAAATGGGTGTTTATTCGTCATGGCTGGTGAATTAGGGTTTTTGGTGAAGGATTGCAAGGCTCAGGTTCTTGATGTTATTAGTTCTTATATATAGATAGGTTGCGATGATGACAAAGGATCTCTGTGGAATGGATAATGATGATGGTCATCGTATATCTATATAATCTTGGTAAAAAGTTGAATTACGTATATAAAATATATGTTCTTTTTTTTTTTGTAAAAGAAAGTATAACGGGTGATTTAAATATAGGATGGACATTGTTTAAAGGTTTTGAGGACGATGTGATACGAAGGAGGAAGTTCCTATTTGTTGTTATGTTATTACAAGTAGTGTTTTTTAATAATAAAATATGATTTTTCTTTCTTTTTTTTTTACTTTGCATGTCTGGCTTTTCACGTATGTCTGATTTTTCACGTAATATTAAATCTTGATCAAACTTTTCAAATTTGACTATGTCTTTGAACCCCGCTTAGGGTTATTTTTAATCTCATCTCAAAGTTTGAGTTTTATTATGAAAAATATATAAAAAACCACATACTTTTAAATTAGGAGGTGTAATAAAATCCACATATGATTTGGGCCTTTTAAAAATACGGGCTACGTTTATGTTCGTTCGGCTTTGCACTCCGTCGAAGTCCAAATATCAACAAGTGCCGGGCGATTTTTAATAAGTAAACCACTTACTAATTGGTCAAGCTTTTTAACCATGCTGTTTTTCTTCTTTTTTTTTTTTAAAAAAATATCGATTTTGATCGCCATTGTTTATGCGATGAACGCATTGTTTGTGCATAACGCACATATCATCACCAATGGGTACAATTAAGGTCAAGCTTTTTTGGAGGATAAGATAAGACCTTGAGATATAAATCCCATCGGCTTGCACTTGCCAGTCCTTATCACAACTAATTATTAAAGATCTGATCTGTGAACCTCTTTGTACAGAAGGAGCGTATTCGTCATTTACCGATATATTATGATATTCTTTAAATTGAGAGTGTTAGGGGGCGTTAACTTGGAGGAATAAGAGGAGAAACGTGTGTGTTTCTTCATGGCTGGTGATTAGGGTTTTTGGTTTTGCTTCGGTTTAGGATTGAAAAATTGAGTTCTTGATGTTAGTTCGTATATATGGATATATTGCAATTGATATATAAGGCCACTGTAGGATGGATGATGATGGGCTTTGTCATGTTTGGCCATAGATTATCTTGGTAATAAGAAGAATTACGTATACAATATCTTAATTTCTTTATAAAAAAAGAATCTCATACGATTTAAGTAGACGGATATCGTGTTGATATGCATGGATTTTGAAGGAGATTATTGAAAGACTTTGGTAAATAATGCCTTGACTATGATATTATGACATGAATCCTAAAGATCGTGTGTGATTTAACACAAGGATATTTGATATCGAACATTATTGTCTATATTGGGTGCTTGTAATAAGTACATATATCATAGGAATTATCTAAGTGTATTACAATGTAATACGTAACGCCAAATTTAGAACTATAGAGTAGAATGATAATATTTATCTTGTGTGATGAAAGAGACCGCATTTGAAAATAGACTACACCGGACATAACATAAGATGAGTCCTACCAAGAGAAACACATCGACATAATAAGCCCATATATATAATCGGGTTCAAAATTCATGTCCCACTTTAGTGTGTCATTTTTTGTGCCACTTATAAAAATATCATCATATCTCGTCTCGATCATTGAAAAGCATCCGTAAATTATATTGTACCTTAAATACTATTATAACGAGTGCTTAAACACACAAAAAAAAATTAAAACATTGATAAGCACTCGATACATATTTTTTTGTGTTCCGACCAATGTTATATATATATATATATATATATATAGATTTTTGTGTTTAAGCACTCAGTATAATAATATTTATTGTATAATATTATTTACGGGTGTTTTAACACTGGTCGGGCGAGATATAAATAATATTTCTGTAAAGTGACACACAGAAAGTGGGACAGAGGATCTGATTCCTATATAATCGATTGAATATTATTACAATGAACCAATAATCAATATTACACCATCATTCGTGGATCTATTATTACAAAGTCGTTGCGGATAACGCACGGTCATTGATCACCATTTGTACTTCAGTTCGAGCTTTTGCGGAGGAAAGTAGGGCGAGAAGTAAATCCCATCTTCTTGCACTTGCCAAAAGCAGTCGATCTCACAAGTCTTTTTCTTGATGAAATTCCCCTCTTTGAAGACATCAAATCTCTTGTCTTTGTTCCTCCAATATATGTGACAGAAGAAAAGGGTGCTGAAAGGCGTGGAGCAGAAGGAGAAAGTGTATTGGTCGCCTACGGTAATATTATGATATCCTTTGTCTTTGTTTTTAGATTGGCACCGTGCCTCTAATATCGAGCCCGGCGGTAACTTGTTGTAAAGGCGAACGGTATTAAGCGACCATAAGCAGAATCCCTCCGAGGCTTGGAGGAAGAAGCAGCTCGAGAAAAGAACGAAAAATACGACAAGGGATGTTGTTTGTTTCCTCATGGCTGGAGATTAGGGTTTTTAGGGTTAACGATTGCAAGGCTCATGTTCTTGGTGTTAAGTTCTTATGTATATATAGGGTTGCGATGATGTACACAAGGCCTCTCATGTGTGTTGAATGGATAATGATGGTCATCTTGGTAAAAAATTGAATTACGTATATGTAATATAGTAATGTATATTTAGTACTGAGTCATGCGGGTGATTTAATAATTAGAGGGGATGGATTTATATGGTATTAGTTTTATTTGGATTTAAATATATTAATATATATTTAATAAAGAGTCACGCGGGTGATTTAATAATTAGAGGGGGTGGAGAGGATGGATTTAGATGGTATTAGTTTTATTTGGATTTAGATAATGGGATTGGGGATATGAGTTTTTTGGGATGTTTGGTTGATGAGTATAGATAATGACATGTGATGTATTTGATATATGAGTTTAGATTATATTTATTTATAATATATTAATGTATAGTTAATAAAGAGTCACGCATGTGATTAAATAATTAGAGGGACTGGAGATGATGGATTTAGATGGTATTTGTTTTATTTGGATTTAGATGGTATTAGTTTTATTGGGATTTAGATAATGAGATTGGGGATATGAGTTTTTTGGGATGTTTGGTTGATGAGTATAGATAATGACATGTGATGTATTTGATAGGTGAGTTTAGATGGTATTGTGTTTAATTAAATTAAATTAGAGTCTCATTCTATTTTGAATTTAAAAACTATATAAATGAATGATAATTTTTTTGAATAATTACAAGATTAAGTAGAGAAACGACCGATTTAATTAATACATTATTGGAAGTATTAATAGGATATTAACTAAATCCTATCATTAAAAGAACCTTACAACGATGCCAAAAAAAAAAAGAACACAATCAAATGCTAATTTATTTAATTATAATCCCTCTAATTCGTTAATAATATTTTCAACCAAACATGCTCACTGGGTTTTGATGATCATGTGTTACGAGGAGAGGTCCTTCGTATTTGTTGTTATGTTATTAAAACTAAAAGTAAGAATGTTTTTACTAATAATATCTTCTTCTTTTTTACGTAGCATGTCTGATTTTTCACGTCATATTAAATCGTAGACACGTTTCTAATTACACATTGACCTTTTATTATTATTATTATGTTTTCTAAAAAAAAAAGTTTTTTTATTATGAAAAATAAATAAATAAAAACCACATATCATTTGGGCCTTTTAATATATGGGCTCTTTTTATCTTGAGTTTGCACTGCGGTCGAAGTCCAAAAATCAGGTTGTGCCGGGCGATTTTAATTAAGTAAACCACTTACTAATGGGTCAAGCTTTTTAATCAGGCTGTTTTGTTTTTAATATCGATTTTGATTGCCATTGTTTCTTTATTTTTATTGGTAATGATATAAATATCTTTATAAAAATCAACAAGATGTCTTGAAGACATGCTTAACTACGGACAAGAACTAAGCGACACATGAATCAAAGATTTAGAAATTCTTGATAGAATTATTTAATATTTAATGTGCCTAAAAGCAAAATAGGTTCGACTTTCTAGTTGACTTGCCCCATAAAGTCTGGCAAAAATGCCAGAGGTATATAGTAAAAGGGAATCCAATAACTTTAATAAAGATGCTATAATGTGATGATATTAAACATATTGTTACGTATACCTCTCACACACATTTTCCGAAAGATATATGGGATAATAAAAAAGATTGTAATGTTGCAATCTCGGTTCCTAGTCGATGTTTGTATGTGGAGAAGAGGGAATATATTAAGCTTTTTTTATAAATAAATTAATAAATAAAGCATTTTTTTCCTTTTTAAAAGGTTGGCTTTTAAGATAGTAAAAAGCGGATAAAGTTGAGGAATAGATGACTCCACTACATATGTTTTTCAAATCATGTTACATCTCCTTTTTATTTATTTAGTTATTATTTTTTTTTTTACAAGGGTTTGGGTCTCCACCAAAGTTAAAAGTAGTAGAAAATGCTCCGTTTTCACATGCAATTCGGACTCCGAGTATATTATTTTATTTAATTTTCCCTATATTCTTCCAACAATATTAATGGGAATAAGTTCCTCATCCACTTGTGTCATAAATGGGTATTGGTCAGAACTCACTAGCTCTATATATATATAATGTTTAGTTATGGATACAGAGTATTTGAATTAACGATAGCTAAGGTTTGCATATACAATATTGTAATATATATAAATCGCGTGAACTATTAAATTAAAATATTCATCGAGAGCCAAACTCTTTGACTATTGTGTTTTCTGACATAGAAGACCGTTTTGTGAATAATTTTATGTCCATTCTTGAAATAGAGACAAAAACATAAGCAGGCATCGATTCATGCAACCTTAGAAATGTCAATGTTCGAGGATATCAAGATTTGGGCAAAGACCCATGACATTAAACTTACATAAACCTCGTTTTATTCGTTGGACTAATTAATATTAAATATTAAATACATTTGTTTCTTGAACTTTTGAAATTGACTAAAAAATTATATTGAACTTAAAAGTTGCAAGACGAAGAAAAAAAACAATTATGTGCACGTGTGGGCATGGCATACTCGATCATTAATCCCATGTTTAAAAATCATATTTTTTCTTTTTCAACATTTTGACTCTTCATTATTACATGTCCGTAATCAGTGGCAGTGCTATACGAATAATGGTCATAAGTGCCCTTCCGTTATGATTATGGTTTGCATTTCTTGTTCGGATATAATGTCGAAATCCATTTGGCAAATTAAAAAAATATTTTTTTTTCATTTTTCTTTTACAACTAGGAACAAATAACATATATCAATAGCTTCATTTAGTAAGAATTTTTCATTTGTATATATTTTTTTTGTCGCCATGATGATTGCTTGAGTTCGGACAAAATCATATTGCAAGGTCAAAAACGGAAAACCCAACTCAACAGTTTCTTACAAAGAAAAAGGTCAGCCCACTTCTCCTTCACAGTTCTCTCTCTCTCGTGAAGCAATCTCCTTGTCTACATGATAACAAGTTATATAGCTCTCGCGCGCTCTGTTTTTCTTCAACATCTGTGTAGTTGCTTCAATTTCTAGCTTTCTCTCCATTTATCTTTTGTCTCTGAAAAAAAAATCCCATTTCCAAGATTCAATCTTTCCTCAACTAGCGCAGGTGCTCGTTTTCCAGCAAAATCCCCTTTTTGAAAATCTCGTTTAAAGGGTTTCTTTATCTTCTCTCCATCTTGATTCAGAATTAAAAAGTGTTTCTTTTTTCAGGAAGAAAAGGTTCCCAATGGCTAGCAAATGGAGGAAATTAAAGCAAGCCGTTGGATTAAATCTGTGTCCAAGAAATCACGTGGCCGATACTAATGAAGACGACGGCCCTTTTCATCAGAGGCGCTCCGATGCAGCTCTGCTTTCTCCGCCCGGCGACTGGTATTCTTCGGCTCCATCAACGCCGATCTCTAACACGACGAAGCTGTCGAAGAGCTTAAGTCGATCTTCTTCCAAGGTTAAGTTTTTCCCCAAATTTCACCTGTTTCTTGATATTTTTTGTCGTGAGGGCGAGTTTAAAACTGTGTTTTAACTCCTTTCTGCTGCTTAGTTACTGGGGATTTGAGTTCTTGAAAATAAAAATAAAAAATGGTTAAAAATCATAGATACTATCTCTAATATTATAAAAATTTCTTGTTTTATGCAGAAGAATTGCTCAATATGTTTGTCTTCAATGAGGAGAGGAGAGGGCCAAGCAATATTCACAGCAGAGTGCTCACACACCTTCCACTTCAACTGCATCGCTTCGAACGTAAAACATGGAAACCAAAGCTGCCCCGTTTGCAGAGCAAAGTGGAAAGAAATCCCCTTATTACAAGGCCCTCAAAACCTCGAATCACCGTCCCGTGTAAGATCAAGAAGTAACCCTCCTCAAAGCAACGATTTCATGACGGTTTTATGCCGTCTACCCTCAGCTTCTTCGAATTCCACTCAAGCCCCCGAGCCTCGCGTCTTCAACGACGACGAGTCCCTGAATCAAGAAACCGATTCCACAGAGAAACCCTCTTCGAATTGGGCCAATTGTGGTGAAGGAAGAAGAGTTACCGTCAAGACATATACGGAGGTTTCATCGGTCCCGATGTCTACTTCTTTGGACAGCTTCGATGTCTTGCTTCACCTCAAAGCCCCGTGTTCGAATTCTTGGCTTAATCCCGCGAAAACCGAACCATTTTTGCCCGAAATCTCCCGAAACCCACGTGCCTCGGTGGACCTCGTCACCGTTCTTGACATCAGCGGGAGCATGGCGGGCACGAAGCTCGCTCTCCTCAAGCGGGCCATGGGCTTCGTGATCCAAAACCTCGGTCCTAACGATCGGTTGTCTGTGATTTCCTTCTCTTCAACAGCTCGCCGTCTCTTTCCTCTCCGTAAAATGTCTGAAACCGGTAAGCAACAAGCTCTGCAGAGTGTCAACACTTTGGTTGCCAGTGGAGGAACTAACATAGCAGAAGGCTTGAGAAAGGGAGCTAAGATCATGGAAGATCGCAGAGAGAAGAACCCCGTTTCTAGCATAATCTTGTTATCCGACGGTCAAGATACGTACACGGTTATTAATAATAACAATAATGCCGTGAACGGACAGGATCGATCGAGTTCGAGGTACGAGATTCTTCTCCCGTTGTCTGTAAAGGAGGCCTCGGGTGCCAAGATTCCCGTTCATACTTTCGGTTTCGGTGTGGACCACGATGCATCTTTGATGCATTTCGTGTCTGAATTTTCTGGCGGGACGTTTTCTTTCATTGAGACCGAAGGAGTTATACAAGATGCGTTTGCACAGTGCATCGGAGGGCTTTTGAGCGTTGTGGTTAAGGATCTTCAGGTAAAGATCGAATGTAATCACCCGAAAATCAATCTCAATTCTCTAAAAGTGGGAAGCTACCCAAATCGTGTATTGTCCAATCAGCGATCGGGGATTATCGACGTCGGGGATCTTTATGCCGATGAGGAAAGAGACTTCCTTGTCTCCGTGAACGTGCCTCCCGAGGATTCGAGCCACGAAACGTTGCTGTTGACGGTGAATTTCTCTTACGGTGACCCTTTGGGGAAAGAAACCGTCGCCTCCGAGGATGTAATAGTGAAGGTAATAAGATCCCAACAACCCGTGAAGGAGGAGGTATCCATCGAAGTAAACAGACAACAAAACAGGACAAAAGCAGCGGAAGCAATGTCTCATGCAAGAACCTTGGCTGAGAACGGAGATCTCGCCGGTGCTGTCTCCACGCTCGGAAACTTCCGGAAGTTTCTAGCAGGGACCGTGTCGGCTAAATCCCGGGATGGGCTCTGTGCTCTGCTCGACGCGGAGCTCAAGGAGATGCAGGAGAGGATGGCGAGCAGGCAAGTTTATGAGGCATCGGGCCGAGCCTATGTGCTCTCGGGGCTCAGCTCGCATTCTTGGCAGAGAGCCACGGCTAGGGGCGACTCAACCGACGGTTCGAGCCTCGTTCGAGCCTATCAGACCCCTTCGATGGTGGAGATGGTCACGCGGTCCCAGGCTGCGTTGTTGGGAGGTCCTTCGGCTCAGAGGATTCTTCGACCCGCTTGGTCGTTCGGGTCGCGGGCCAAGCCCAGGTAGGGACCGACCCGGGAAAGCGGGTTTGGAGAAACATCACAAAGCCACCACCTTTATTATCGATATGCTCTATTCATAGTGTTTTGAAGTTTTGGGCTGGGGAATTAAATGGTGTTGTAAAGTGTGAGAATAATGTACTGTTGGGGAATATATCAACTAGGAGGATTGGAATGGTAGTGTGGGTGATGTAGATAATGGTATATGATTTTGGGGAGAAAATGGGGTACTATATTTTTAAATTTGTAATTGTGGAATATGTATGTTCACCTACTATCCTTTTTTAATGTGAGAAAGTTATGTTAGCTTACCATTTTTCTTATTACAATTCTACAAGGCAATCTTGTTGTTTTATGGTTCATGGGCTGAAGCAATAACCTGCAAACTGTGTCAATTAGTTAAGTTTTGTGTCAATTAGTTAAGTTTTACATTAAGTGGCAGCTCATTCTTTCTTTACCACTAAATCAAGAATCTTGGTATTTTTATTTCTTTATTAAAAGAACAGGAAGAGTGCATGCAAGAATCTAATATTGTATTACATATTCCAAGAAAGGCAGGCTTTGTTTGTATGCCTTTTGCAATATATTCCCAGTTGACTTGGGACTTTCAGGACAGCAAAAGAGAGGAAAAAAGCTTACATTTTTTCAGAAGCTCACTTCCCTCGTGCTATGCTATGGCTTCTTATATTCTCTCCAAGCTTTTGTTAGTCCTTGTGTTTATGCACCAATGATTCAACGTTAAAGTCATGTCTGCCTGTATAGCGCACGCCAAGGAATTTATTACAACCTGATATTCTCACAAGATGCCACTTTATGATCTTTCATGAGAGCAAAGATTTTTATCAAAATAAGCACAATCCCAGATAGGGTAAATTCAAGCGCACTATGTGTAATCATAACCAAAACTTCAAGAGGCATCAGCCTAGCTTGATGAATGGCCTTCACTGAGCTTGGGAATCTTTTTGTATTCATAGTTTTCGATGTCAACCCTCTGCTTCATATCCTGCAGGGGAAATGAAAACACATTCTTTCAACAGGGAAAATAACGCAGGGCTCTGTTCAAACACGAAATACACCAGAAATCTTATGCTGTCTTCTACCTTGAGCTCTTCTTCTAGGGAAATCTTCTTAGGCTTGTATTAAGAAGAAAATAAAAAAGAATTCCTTTCTTATTTAGTAAAAATCGTTATTCAAGTACAGAGTATTCATCCTATTTATACTTAATACAGAGACTATCTATAAGATAGAAAATTACAATTCAATCCCTATACTAATCATCAACTTCAATTATACATATATATTTTTCACTCCCCCTCAAGTTTTGTGTTTATACAAGTCATAAACACCAAACTTGGATAATAATCTTGAGAATTTAGATCTTCCCAGAGCCTTCGTTAGAAGATCAGCAGGTTGTTCCTCGGATGAGATATAAGCTGTATGGATAATCTTTTCTTGTATCTTGTCTCTAATGAAATGGCAATCGACTTCAATATGCTTCGTTCTCTCGTGAAATACGGGATTTGCAGCGATCTGCAAAGCCGATTTACTGTCACTATAGACTGCCACAGAATCGAGATGATCAATTCCAATATCCTTCATAACACTTAGCAACCACATGATTTCCGTTGTTACTACGGCTAATGCTCTATACTCGGCTTCGGCTGAACTTCGTGAAACTGTGCTTTGTTTCTTTGTCTTCCATGATATTAGTGAGTCTCCAAGGAACACCGCATAACCTGTTAAAGATTTTCTCGATATTGGGCAAGATGCCCAATCCGCATCACAATAAGCTTTAAAGCTTATCTTACTGTCAGATCTCAGAAAAATTCCCAGGCCAGGATTATATTTCAGATATCTCAGTAGTTTATACATAGCATTAACATGTGATTTCCTAGGATTATGCATATATTGTGAAAGAATCTGAACTGAGTATGTAATATCCGGTCGTGTTAAGCAAAGATAAATCAGTTTCCCGACTATCTTCTGATATTCATTCACATTTTCTACTGCCAGATCATAATCTCTATGAGAACCATCCACCAATCTCAGATTTTGCTCCATTGGAATGCTTGAAGGTTTACTCCCAAGCATTCCAGTTTCAGCAAGTAATTCTAATGTATATTTCCTCTGGTTTAATACAATCCCGTCCTTGGACTTTGCTACTTCTATTCCTAAGAAGTATCTAAGTTCCCCAAGATACTTCATAGCAAATGTATTATTCAAATACTTTCTAGTTTCATTCATCATGCTCATATCATTACCCGTTATAGGTATATCATCTACATATACCAATAGTATTACAATATGACTCCCCCTTGTTTTTATAAACAAAGAGTAGTCATTTTTGGATTGTTTGAAACCAAAGTTGCTAACAGCCAATGTGAACTTATAGTTCCATTGCCTTGAGGCTTGTTTCAGGCCATATAAAGATTTTTTTAATCTACATACCTTATTTCCCATGTCATGTGCAAATTCATTAAAGCCTTGAGGTATGATCATATAAACTTCTTCATTCAAATCTCCCTGCAAAAAAGCGTTAGTAACATCCATTTGACAAATTGGCCAATCATATATAGAGGCCAAGGATATAATTAATCTCACAGTTACATGCTTAGCTACCGGAGAAAACGTGTCTGTATAATCTATTCCTTCTATTTGCGTATACCCTTTTGCCACCAATCTTGCTTTATACCTTTCTATTGATCCATCAGATTTATATTTGATAGTATATATCCACCTACAACCTATAGGCTTTTTACCTTTTGGAAGTTTAACTATCTCCCATGTTTTGTTTTGCTCAAGTGCTTGAATTTCAAATTTCATTGCTTTCTTCCACTTTTCAGATTTGATGGCTTCAACGTAGTTTTTTGGAATGAACTCCTCAGTGATTGAACTTAAAAAAGCTCTGTAAAGAGGCTGAACTCCATCATAGCTGATGTAATCTGAAATTGGATATTTATTTGCACAAATATTATTAGCATTATGAATAAACGGTGAAACATAATCCTTTGCCCAATAAGGAGTTCTTGTAGGCCTTTCTGATCTCCTCACGATCACATTCTGTGGTCCTGCATTTTCATGGTCATTAGCTGTATTATCATAAAAAGATTTAGGTTGATCGTCATTGAGTTCATGATGATCATTACTCTCATCATTACCATCATAATAATTATTATGATCATTTTCAGAAACTGATGGATGAGGAATTGTGATTTCATCATGATATGCTCCATCATATGATGGAAATTTACTATTCTCCATATCAGATTTACCCTTTATGGCAAAAGGAAATAAATTCTCAAAAAATATTACATCTCTAGACACTATAAATCTCCTCTCCTTAATGTCAAGTAGTTTATAGGCCTTTTGATTGGGTGCATAACCCATAAAGACACATGGTTTTGACCTCACATTAAATTTATCACCTTGGGGCAGTTTCTTTGCAAAACATAGGCACCCAAATACTTTTAAATGTAGAAAATCAGGGTCCTTTCCATAGAGGACAGAAAAAGGAGTTTTACCTTTTAATAATGGAGTTGGAGTTCTATTTATTAAATATATTGCCGTTTTGACACATCCCCTCCAATATTTCATAGGAACACATGACTGAAACTTCAATGCTCTAGCTACATTCAAGATGTGCCTATGTTTCCTTTCAACAACCCCATTTTGTTGGTGTGTGTAAGGACACGAGCTTTGGTGAATAATTCCCATAGACTCAAATAGACTCCTACATTCCTCACTAAAAAATTCCAACGCATTATCTGTCCTAATTTTCTTAACCTTTTTATCGAATTGAGTTTCAGCATATAACAGGAACCTTTTAAGAATACTATGTACTTCAGATTTAGCTTTTATAAGAAAGGCCCAAGTGGATCTAGAGAAGTCATCAACAATAGTAATGAAATACTTCTCATTATTGTATGTTACCTCTCGATACGTTCCCCAAACATCAACATGAATGAGTTCCATTATAGAATTGGTAAATGTTGTTCTATTTGGAAATGGATTTCTACAGTGTTTTGCAAGTGGACATATACGACAATATTTTTCATTAACTAATGCATTCAATTTCAAATTTGGTAACAAATTCAGTCTATCAAAAGACATATGCCCAAATCTTTGGTGCCATAGTGCAACCTTATTCATATTTGCTAAACTAGACATAGTATGTGGAATCTAAATATCCGAATTACATGATGTATGATCACAAGTAGATTGACTTAATCCTATAGTATCAAGGTAGTACAATCCATTTCTAAGTCTACCAATCCCCTTTATCGTGCCAGTCCACATCTCCTGTATTAGGCAAAAATGAGGATAGAATGTAACAAAAACATTAGACTCATTTGTTAGCCTTGAAACAGAGAGGAGATTGTGATCAAAATCAGGTATATACAACACATCAGGAAGCTTAATGTTATCTGTCACTGAAAGAGTACCCTTTCCTGTGACTTGGCTCATCATGCCATTTGGAAGTTTAACAGTGAGAGATGATTTTTGTATATTATCATGTTGATCATACAACTTCCTATTGAATGTCATGTGATTATTGGCCCCTGAATCAATTATCCAGTCATTCATTTTTATATCATTAAGGTCAAGGCACGAAATACCTGTCATTTTACCTAACTGGCTGGTAAATGCAATCGTGGTTCCTGCCTCAGGTTGCATAGTCAATCCTCCAAGCAAGCTCAAGATCTGCTGGTATTGCTCAGTTGTAATTTGAGGTGCATCTCCCATCCGAATATTTTGTTGATCAACATTCCTTTATCCTGGTTGGTTGAAGGTACTTGAGTTGGCATTAAACTTGTCTTGTCCTTGATCATTTGCTCTGCCACCTCCTCTTCTACTCATTGAACATCTTCTACCTCCTCTATTGAAATTTGCTGGATAGCCATGAATTTTCCAACAATTATCCTTTGAGTGGCCATTGATTTTGCAGAAATCACAGAACCAATTTGATTTATCAACAGGAGGTTTTCCTTTGTTCTGAGGCATCGAAGTCATCAAGGCAATGCTGTTTTCTAAGCTCTGTCCTTGTATATTAATTGACCTCTGAGCTTCTTCATTTGAGACAATAGCAAACACCTGGCTGTGCGTTGGCAGAGGCAACATCATGAGAATTTGTGACCTTATTGTGCTGTAGCATTCGTTTAGCCCCATGAGAAACTGCATCATCTTTAATTGTCCGCAATAATTCGTATAATCTCTGGATATAATCATTGCGGGTGACGGCGTGAGGATATCATATTCATCCCAAAGTTAACGCAATTTTGAATAATATTCCGTGACACTATTTGGCCCTTGCGTAATGGTGTTTATCTCCCTGTACAACGCATACATCCTCGCACCATTGATTTTATCGAATCGTTCTTTTAAATCGTTCCACACAAGGTAAGCTGAATCACAATAGACAACACCTTGAATAAGATCTCTAGATAACGATCTATGAATCCAAGACCTGACAAGAGCATTGCATCGACGCCATTGCTGATTCAGTTGAGGATCTCCGATCGGCATCTTGCAAGAACCGTCAATGAACCCTAATTTATTCTTCGCTTCAAGCGCAACTGTCATCTCCCTGCTCCAAACCTTGTAATTCTCTGATCCTCGCAACACTTCAGTGACAAGATCTAGGTTTGGTGTGTCAGATGGGTGGAGATAGAGAGTGTGGTGAAAATCGATGTTCTTCATTGTTTCTTTTCCTGAATCTTGATCTTTATTCTTCTCAGAATCACCCGATGAACTCTGTTGATCATCATTCTTTTTCGATGAATCGGCCATGGCGATGAAGTTGCTGCGCGTGTGCCCTAGATTGAGTTTTTTATTTGCGTAAAAAGCCTAAAAGGCTCTGATACCATATTAAGAAGAAAATAAAAAAGAATTCCTTTCTTATTTAGTAAAAATCGTTATTCAAGTAGAGAGTATTCATCCTATTTATACTTAATACAGAGACTATCTATAAGATAGAAAATTACAATTCAATCCCTATACTAATCATCAACTTCAATTATACATATATATTTTTCAGCTTGTAAGCATATAAAGGCCCAGTTCTTGAAAGAGCCTTTTTCGACTCGATAATCTCCCACTCTTGGTCGTCCTTTACTCTCGCAATGTCCTTGCTGAATAAGAAGTTTGAAATTAGAAGCAAACCTTATTAAAAATCATGATTTTCACACAAAATGTGGATCATTTGTGAGATTTAATGCGACTGATAAGCAAACTTACCTTCCCTGCAGTAGATGTCCGAGTCCAAGAGCTCCAAGAACAGTGAGGGAAATCATCGGAAGACCATATCTAATGAAGGGTGTTCTTCTCCCCCAGCGCTTGAATTTCGGAGCCGCCGCCGCATGAGCCTGGTTCTTGGGCTGATCCATTTTCAGTTGAGCTGTCGACATTTCCGGAGACCATGAATCTAATCAAGAATCAATCTTTCAAACGCTCATATACTCAAAATGACCTTCAAAGGATGAAATTGGAAGATTAAGAAAGTATAAGGATGCGTTTGTAACTATCGAAAACTGAGGGATGAAGATGAAATAAAAAAGACCCGTTTGGGAACCCGAGTCGTTACAAGTATATTCTATAATCGCGTTTAGGAAATCATACCAACCACACCTCGTAGTCGTCGATTTGCCACCTAATAGTATCTCATCTCAGTTTCCGTAGTAATCTACGGCAATTCTCGGGTTCCAATTCTCTTCATCAATTGCAGAAAGGACATGGCAGGTAGGCAGTTTAATCGAGTTCGTCGTTGTCTCTTTCCCTTCTTTTTTGTTGTAATATGCTCGAAATTACGTTGTATCCGGCCGTTAATTATTGCCTTTGTAGTTGTTTTGGTTTTAGATAGTATTTCATTTGACGTTTAGCTAGCTGTTTGTGATGGTGATCACAGTTGGAATATATGTTTGAGGTTGAATGTTTCTGCAGTTAATTGGAGCTGAATAATGATAAATGTAGATGTCAGATTCGAACAAGTGAGCTACCTTACGTAACTATGTGCGTAGACACGACCTCCCAATTAGTTAATCCTCAAAAAAAATAAAATTGGCGAAATATTGTTGAGAGCTATCAATTTTTTAAAAAAGTTCATTTTACTGATGGCTGTTCAAAGCTACCGTTAAATTTCTATAGAAAAAATGGCCTGATAGTTTGCAAACTTTTCAATTTTATGCAGCAACATCGGGCAAAATCGTCCAACGCGTTATAGCAGCACATTGCTGCCAACAGGATAGGCAATTAAGCACCCAATACCGAAAGGACTTTGTCCCCTATAAGCACCACATCCTTCACAATGTAAGAGGGAAGTTGACATGGAGTGACAACTCCACCATGAAAGTGCAAACATTCCCAAAAGTTAACAGAGGAACCGTTAACTGCAATGGTGTGTCCTAGACTCTCATTGTTTGAGGTCGATATTCCGCTTGCCTTTAAACGTCGAGTTTTCTTGAGTTTTGACCACTTTGTTTTTTATCTATCTTCCAATGTTTCTGGTGTTTTCTAGACTTTGCCATAGTTCTATATCATGATTTTAACACATTTTGTGCTTGAATGAGATTTTGTTTTGATCTTGCAGTGGCCCCATCTTCCATCAGCGTACCATCTGTCGATAAAAATGCTTTTCTCAAGCTCCAAAATGGCAGGTGGGTCTAATTATAGAACCTGGTTTTTATTCTTGTTCAAGGTTTCAAATTTATTCTCTAACGAGTTCCTCGGTTAGTTCAGTTGAATATTTTTGCTGCTCTAAGTTTTATGTAATGAGATCCTAATGTAGGTATTCTATAAATTAACAGTGATATTCGAGGTGTTGCTGTTGATGGCGTGGAGGGTGAACCTGTAAACCTAACTGAACCTGTTACCGAAGCAATTGCAGCAGCTTTTGCTGCGTGGTTGCACGATAGAAAGAAACCCGATGCATCTAAACGGTTGAAAGTTTCAATTGGCCACGATTCACGAATATCTGCACAAAAACTACAGGTACCTGCACTTCATATTGTAGAGTAACCCTGATCATAACAATAAGGATTCATGTATTGTCAATATATGCAAAAGATTCATGATGCTCTCCATACTTACTTTTCTATTTGAGCGTGTTACTATATAGTGGGAGAGTGTTTGGAGATGGAATGTATTATATAAGCTCTTCTAAGGAGGATATTTGATAAATAGTCTATGGATGAAAAATCTTTTACTTATGCCTGATAATAGTGACCAAATTCAGGATGCAGTATCTAGAGGTCTCTCTGGAGCTGGTGTCGATGTGATTCAATATGGGTATGTGAAGTTTTCTATTCATTCCACTTCAATTTTGTGCAGACACCATCGAACCCCTTGACATCGAGCACGTACATATGTGTTATAGGTTAGCAACTACCCCTGCAATGTTCAACAGCACTATCTCAAAAAACGATGACTTTTTGTGTCCAGTTGATGGAGCTATAATGATTACAGGTGCTTTCATCTTTCTATACGCCCTGTTCTCGCGACTTCTGATTATTCATTAAGCTATTATCTAAGTATATTAATGATCTTGTTGAATGTTATTTCATTTAAGCAAACATCAGAATTTTCTTTTAAGTGATTGAAGCAACTTTCTTTGACCTATTTCATCTCTGCAACAGCTAGCCATCTACCTTACAACAGGAATGGGATGAAGTTCTTCACAGACTCTGGAGGGCTCGGGAAAGTTGATATCAAAGACATATTGGAGCGTGCTACCGATATATACAATAATTTCACAGACGAGGGATTGAAGGATGCATCACATAAAGCGGCACAATCCGTGAAGAAGGTGGACTACATGACTGTGTATACATCTGATCTTGTTGCTGCAGTTCGCAGAGCTGCGGGTAATGTAGGTATGATTGCCTGTGCTCTTAACACCAATGAAGATAGCTTATTTGAATTTACTTTTGTTAGAGACAACCGTTTGTAGCGTGCATGATGTATGCAATTCCTTTCTTTCTTTGAGGGGACTTCCCTTGTTTTTGCTTTGGTTTAAGCTACTATATACTACTCAAGATTTTTACATATATTGTCAAGTTATTGTTTTCTTATTCTTGTTGGTTTTTGAAATATTTAGAGAAGCCTCTCGAAGGATTCCATATAGTTGTTGATGCCGGTAATGGAGCTGGAGGCTTCTTCGCTGTAAGTTCGGAGAATTAGTATTGATTTTTCTTTGGCTTATAGCAGTAAAATATCATTTGTGCGTAGATATATCAGCCATCATCATGCTAGGAAATTCATTGACATAATTTCTGTGGCTTATTTAGGTTTCATGAGGTATGTTGATGCCTGTTTCTTGTAATTTTATATCAGGGAAGAATTCTCGAGCCTCTTGGGGCTGTTACTTCTGGAAGTCAGTTCTTAGATCCAGATGGTAAAATTAATCCCTCATGTATTATTATCAGTCTTCTCAAATAAAAAAACATTAAGTCCGTTAACTTATAGTCTTTCCATCTTAGGATTATTTCCCAATCACATTCCTAACCCAGAGGATAAGGAGGCGATGAAAGCTATCACCCGAGCGGTCTTAGACAATAGAGCTGATTTGGGCATTATTTTCGACACTGATGTTGACAGGTTGCGATTTGCTTCTTTTCTTGCATTACCGGTACATTCGTTTCGTTGTTCCTTACATGAAAAGAGATGTGATGGTATTTCGATAGATCTGCTGCTGTGGACTCTAGTGGTCGTGAGCTAAACAGAAACCGTTTGATAGCTCTAATTTCTGCCATTGTTCTAGAGGAGGTTTGTGTCCTTAAATTAGCATATTATTACACTATCTATCATTTTTCTTACATAGCCTAAATTAATTTATATGTCTATCATTTAACCAGCATCCCGGAACTACAATTGTGACAGATAGTGTAACATCAGATGGGTTGACTGAATTTATTGAGAAGAAGCTCGGTAAGATTAGTAAATTACTCATGGATGTGTTTATTAATATGGATACGTATGATTACAGTAATAATAGTTTCCTTATTGATCGGTATGTTTACTCACGGTATCAAGTTTTTTCAGGCGGGAAACACCATAGATTCAAAAGAGGCTATAAGAATGTCATTGATGAAGCTATTCGTCTGGTAAAGTTCTTTCCATTAATATTTTTTCCAAGCTTAATGACTTTCTCTGATACTACTGCATCAGACATTGCTTATATACTCCTGAGGAATGCTATGATACTATCAAACATAGAAAAAAATTGGACTATTACCCCTATTCAAATGCACTTAATATGTAACGGCTCTTCAAATTTACTTTTTTTTGTTTGCTTTCATCTTGATTTTTACAGAACTCCGTCGGAGAAGAATCACATTTAGCTATCGAAACTAGTGGCCATGGTGCAATCAAGGAGAATAATTGGCTAGATGATGGAGCTTATCTCATGGTATACTTTCTTAATACCAAATTCACTTCTACACGCATATATATTTAGTGCCTCATTTGTCGGTTTTGTCTTACATTATCGTCTTTGGGTGCTCAAAGGTCAAACTATTGAACAAACTCGCCGCAGCAAAGGTCTCTGGAGAAGGTGTGGGCAGCAAGGTTCTGACAGACTTAGTGGATGGTCTTGAGGAGCCTGGTTTTGCTGTTGAGTTGCGACTTAAAATCGATCAAACTCATCCGGATCTTAAAGGAGGGTGAGGTTTATTTACTCTTCTTTTAAATTTAATCACATAAAACCTGTGATATCCATCAATACTAATTTGCTTGATGTTCTCAAGATCTTTCCGTGATTATGGAGATGCTGTGATACAACATTTGGAAAACAACATCCATTCAGACCCAAATCTTCACAAAGCTCCTGTTAATCATGAAGGAGTAAGTTATATTGCTCTTTTATGATTTCGTAGTTCATGGGCTCTCTTTCGCGTGTCTAAGCCGCCATCATATTTGAGAAGAAATTAGCAGAAAAACACGCTGATTGTATTTAACTTACCCTCTGAGATCATATAGCTTAAATCTTATAATCTAAATCAAAGCATTGAGAAGATGTTTGTTGCTGCGTAGCCATCATTAAACCCATTCATTGCCTCTGCATTTTCGTGGTTTCTTGAAAGGTTCTCGTGTGACTAATTATTGAAGTCTTCCACTCACCATGACAACGCAGATAAGAGTTTCTGGCTATGGCGGGTGGTTCCTTTTAAGACTCTCACTTCACGACCCCGTGTTGCCCCTTAACATCGAGGTGAATGTGAATCATTGTACCATATTATTTGATAAAGATGCTACATTTTCGTTTTCTAACTGCAACCGTCGATTCCTTTAGGGTCCAAACGAAGAAGCAGCAGCGAAGCTAGGCCTTTCTGTTCTTTCTGCAGTAAAGGAGTTCTCCGCTCTCGATACGTCTGCTTTAAATAAATTCGTCAAAGTATAATTAATGCTATCGTCCTTATATTGCTCGTTTCATCGCATTGGATTATTCTACAGCTGTAAGAGATTATGATCTGGTTGTGAAAATAATATGTTTTACAGGGTTTACTACAGTTTTGTTATTGTAATTTTTGGTTGATGAAGCACCATTGAGTGTCTCAAGTTTGGGGTTTTAATAGATGTTGGAACTCACGGATGATGATGGGATTAGGTTGTTTTTGTAATAATGATCATCCAACATTGAAAATAAAATGAATTCTGATACATTTTATTTTCCTGTGATTTAAGACTACAAATTTGACTTACAAGAGTGTTCAGTAAATAAAGAGAAAAAGAAAAATCACCTGTGAATGTTAAGCTTTTGAATTCAATCATGTATGAAAATGAAACTAAACAGAGCAGCTACAGGAAAACTATGAAGCATTGTTCAACAAAGACTCAACAGGCAAATTAACCAAGAAAGCTAACGTGCGTGGAGACGTAGATTTCCCGAATAATGAGCACCACGGCGGAAGCTTCTCAAGCACAGTTTCCACTTGTCGGGTCCGTCTGTCCACATCAGTACGAAGACGTAATAGGTCCCTATTCGTCGTCCCATGTTGATTTCTTGTCTGAGAATTTCTCAACAGATAGAGATTAAACTTCGTTGGGGTGTTTTTCCCTCCCGAAAATTGTACGGTGTGCCATCCGTCGACGTTGCTCTTTTCCCCGAGTGGAATAAGTTCCTCGTCACCATCCGCATCTGCCCCAGAAAAAAAAAAAGAAAAAAATTGGATCTTTATGCATACTTTTCGATATATACCAAGCAGAGATAAATTATATAGAAGAAAAATTTCACCTTTTAACCGGAAATCTTCGATTTCCTGTGTATTGACAGCGAGAGACCACCGAGTGGAGGCTTTCGTGTCGATGGAGATTAAAGTTTCTTGGGTGCCTTCTTTTGTATCTTTTAGGACCCGAATCTGAGGAATGTCGGATTTTGTCCATCCGATTCGAGCATTGTTTTTGGTCCAACAACTGTAGTTGGCATAAAATGTGACAAAGTCTAAGTATTTGTCTCGTCCGCAAACGAATCCTTCGTCGATTTGATCGGCCTCTTTGATCAAGTTTCCGGGGGTCGTTGAGAAAAGGGAGATGAACGATTTTGGCTCTAAGCTTTCACTTCTTGCATCCACGACATGAACAACCTGTACGATCAGAGATCATGGTGAATAGTATCTTACAAGAAATTGCATTTCTAAGACATGAGAGTCAAGCTCTTTCTAGGGTAAAGATTTCGGTGAGAGTTGAGAACGAGAAAAGGAAGTGTATAACGGGACAATCGAAGCTTCATATATCATGGGAAATTAGCAAAAGTACTTCAAGAACTGGTAATAACGTGGAGGCTTGCACTGCTTCAAGAACTGGTGTTGAAAATAAAATATATAAATTTAAAATATGATGCACTCCCTTCAAACTTAAGCTTTAACGTGGAGAGTGATCATTAAACATGGTATCAGAGCTCGGGCCAAGAGATCATGGGTACGAATCCTTACAGCCACCCATTTAAGGAAAAATTCAAATCTACGCAAGTAAGAAAGCAATCAACCTAAAACGTGTCACGTGAGGGGGTGTGATGAAAATAAAATATAAAAAATTCAAATATGATACAATCCCTTCAACCTTAGGCTTTTAAGTGAGTGGTCATTTAACTGCTGATAGACTTACATTTACAGCTCTAGCAACGCCATGTGTAAATGGTGGAATAGAACCGGTCCACACAGCACCGAGGGAGAGAGCAAATAGAATTCCTGTGGTGAAAATCAGAGGCACTTTTGCACCTGAAAAAGGAATAAAACACAACAGATGTATCATATATACTTTTCATTACAGCACCTGATGACTCAACAATTAATGACTGAATTCAAGTTTCATAACTTTAAGGCTGTGTTTGGAACGAAGAAAGTAGTGTGGAAAATAAAATCGGAGAAAATGTTGTTCATAAGTTTTTCTTTCATTTTTCTCACTATTTGGTGAAGAAATGAGTTTTCATTAGTTTTAAGTATAAACTTAACTAGATTTTTTCTTTTCTTTTTCTTTTCATCATCTATTTCTTGAACCAATCAAACGTAAAACTAGTTTTCTTTTTCCATTTCATTTTCATTTCCCTACTAATTTCCACCAACCAAACACAGCCTAACCGTTCAGAGAAACTTCTCCACAGCATCAAAATGTGTTAAAAAAGTGACGAATTACTCCTACACGAGAAAAGAATCTTAGGCAACATTTTGAGCACCTGAGATGTGAATGTAGGACAGCAGATACACCATGGTCAAACAGATGATTGCTGCAATAAATATGGCAACTATCACATTTCCCAGCCAATCAGGAACAGTACCAGGATTCCTTCAATTGCAAAAAAAAAACAAAAAAAAAAACAGACTTTATTAGTTATAAATACAAGGTTTTCCAAAGATCTGAGGACATATATTATCTTTTCAACAAATTGAATGTTCAAACGATCTTTACCTTACAAAGCGTACCGTAGTTCCAATTATATTGGCTGAGAGCCTAATCACCATACCCGAGGATAACACAAACGGCACAAATAAGCCAATCACCAACGTCGCTGTTTTCAGCTGTCGAGGCAACCTCGACGGTGACAGTGTTGCTTCGAGTAACCCATCTGAATATTAAGACAAACCCACTGATTATTGTCTTAAACAACTAATTTATTGCAAATATGAAATTTATTCAAGAAAGTTGCACACTTTTACCCATTCATAACAGCAAGAATTACGACTTACATGCAAATGCAGGCGATACGAGCCAAGCAAAAGCTAAATAAGTAGAACCAATCTTGTAATAACTTCCAGCTATCAAGAGAACAAACCACTGGAGCAAACCGCCTTTGTATAGCCATCTTTCAGCTTCTAATTTAGCCAAAGTAGCAAGCAAGTTTTCTGGTACATTTCTTCTTCTTACAACGTACGCACGATGCAAGTACGAATTAAGCATGACAAATCCCAAATGTTGACCAGTCAACGCTCCTAAAAGAGCCGGTGCAGCAAAGAGACCAACTGCAAGCCACGGGCTGGCGACAAGTGGCACCGGCGAAGAAGATACGATCGGAATAACGAAGGCCACCGCAGCAGAAAAACCGATAGAAAATACCCACATAAGTATGATACTCAGGAGTGATAATGCTAGTGCTGTTAGTGCAGAAAATCCCCCCATAAATATCGATGTACTCCATATCAAAAGGGATTGCAGAGTCAAGGAGTTGTAAAGCATGTTGGCAAAGCGTTGTCTGAACACGATCAAGTATGTTCCCTGTATATTGAAATCATGTAATTAACAGATGAATATAAGAATAAAGAGCATTAACATATATATAATTAAGTTACCATGATATCGAAATATATAGCTTTGTCATCGGTAGATTGGGTTCTTGTTTCTTTAGGTAGGCTCGACGAGGAGGCAGCGTGCTTCAGAAACGCGAGCATGTTTTCTCCGAGGTGTTGCAGAGAACCGGGTCTCAAAAGCTTTAACTTATCGTTCTGCATGTAACAATAGTGTTACATTTGCAGACAAAAGCTACTAAATTATCCTTTGTAATAAAAATCAGTGACTAAAGCAAAGAGTGAAAACCTTGGTGTGGTAAACGGCGGTATAGTCAGAGAATGCAAAGTCAAGCCCAGAGAGTCCACCGAGCTCGTTGTAAACTTGGAAGTCGGTTCCAGATTTTATAGCCCCGGAAGTGAAGAGATCCTGTGGAATTTCATTTCTGGGTTGAAATTATAGCTGAAAATACGAAGAGTCTATGAAATTTTCTTGCAGTTTTCGTTCGAACAGACCTCAGCAACAATTTGTGCAGATGGATATTTTGCAACCTCTGCAAATTTCTCGATGGCCCAGGGATTTGGACCAGTCTGTTTAAGTATAAAAACAAAGCTTTTTTTTATCAGTTTAGACAAGGAAAAATAACCGTGCAATTACACAGATAATATATATATATATATATATATAATATATATGTCTACGATATGACAAAAACTGACCTGGAAGATGCTAGATTTGCCTCCTATGCCTATTGCTTCCAAATCAATAGCTATTCGTACCGAATCACTCCAAGGATGCTGCAGAAGATGTAATAGTGAGAATCCACATGTAAAAATAACACAAACAAGCTGTATAATAACTAGGTAATACGAAAATTAAATTTTCTTTTTCTCTGAATAAATAAGGCATGGGATAAGTTCGAAAACCTGAGTCATAAAGCTGTGAGCACCATTCAAGCCCTCCTCTTCTCCGGTGTTGAACAAAAATATAACAGCATTCTTGAATCCGTGAGCTGAATGAGAAACTCCCCGAGCAAGCTCCAACATTACAGCAATACACGAACTGCAATCTCCAGCTCCTTCCCTGGAGAAAAATAGCCCCACGAAAACAAGAAAAGCACATAATATTAGCCAGCACTATTATTGAAAAACTGTGAGGGAAAAAACATAGCATCGATGATCATATTCCCTACACAGAATCACAATGTTATTTCACGTAAAACATATTTATTTGCTAGTAACATATACCCGGTAAAAACGGTGTCAATATGGGATGAAACAAGAATGGCATTTTCGCTAGCTTCAGAAGCGTATTTGGGCGTAATCCGTAGAACGATGTGATTCAGATCTGAATAAACGAGCGTTTTCCCTTTGAATAGGCCACCGATGAGATTGTTAGCACCATAATTTACATGGAACGCATCAACTTCTACATCAACTTCCCAATGGGCATTCTTCTTTACAAGTTCCGCTGCTTCCTTAACATACTGTCAAAAATATAATGAGAACAAAGAAAATTTTATAAATAAAAATCAAGGCACATCAATTTTTACATGGTAATACACATCAAGATTCAATCGCAAGACAATGTAAAAAGAGGGTTAAAAGAAAAGCATCATAAAATCATTAGCTTAATCACAGAAATTTACCAGCAGAGCACCCTCAAGAGCATCGGAGCCAACGGGATGCGGGCCCAATCGTGTCAATGCCTCAACGTGTTTCATAGCCTCGTGCTCCGAAAACCCCCTTTTCCCCACTTGTTCGAGGGTCAATGGCAGTGGAAGATTCTCAAACTGATACTGATAAACCCTCAAGCCACCGTAAACAACGATAAAAAACAGTATCATGATCACATACGATGATCTCTCGGCCTTTACAGCTACGTTCTTGTTCTTTTCACCGTTAATTAACCCATCTCTCTCTTGTTTGCTGGTCTCACCACCAGCATCTCTACTAGAGGGCTTTGGTAAAGCACCTCTCGGCTTCTGCTTCATGCTTCTTCTTGATGTCTGCGATAATTTAGTGCTTAAATTGTGCGACGTGACCTGTTATTATAAGGGTTTTCACGATTCAACGGTAGACAAAGATTAAGGATTGCCCACATCAAAATTTTCGTCTTTATGAGCGTAGTGGATGAAAGATTCAATATTTACTATTTAACGAGTGTATAGGGATGTTTATTTCAATATATATATAACAGATTAAGACAGTAATCACAAACCTGGATCAGTTTTTCTTGACGAAGGGAAAGAACGAAGATGAATTGGATTTAGCGTAGGTCGCAAAAAGGAGTGTCAACTGCACGTTTTTGGAAAGTTCTTGAGAGGAATTCTGATCTACGACGACCTGTCCAAAAAGGTCAACCGTCGTTTTCAGTAATAATAATAATATTGTTCTCCTCTGAATTATGTGGCTTCTAATTGTTCGGTGAGGAGTTCAATAGCCGAAAATTTTGGAGTTTCATATTTTTCGTCTTAGCTGAGAATGGTGATTTATTTAAATTTTAAATTTCCATAAACGACTGACTGAAAAATTCATAGTGAAATCGAGATCAAAATGGGAACTTGATAAACTTTGTGATGTCACGCTTTTCCATTAGATAAAAACAACCCATTCTTTTGCTAAATCTGGGAAAAAAACCAAAATGAATTCGCAATAGCAAAACAGCCTACCCTAATCTGTTAGTTGTGCTTATCTCATCTCATTTCATCTACTTGAATGGCAACTGAAAAAATGAGAACAATAAATCATAAAATGTTGCACACAAAAGTAGAAAACCATAAATACTTAGTTCCCTTAACAGTAAATTAACCAGAAATGTCAAATGTTCTTCAAATGAAAGGATTAAAACTTCCTGAAGCTATAAAGATGGCTTTTGAGTTCGTTCAATCACACGAGGAGCCAGTTGATAAAGGCCGATGCAATGCAATGAACGGAACCTTCCGGGCCATTAACTCTCCACAACACGCATTTTTCGTACATTGCATAGCGGTTCGTTTCTGTCTTGCACAACCCGAGAGACAATACAGCAAATCCCTGCAAAAGATCATCATCCATTAGAGAAAGGAAGAGCAATAATGAAGACAATGAGGACAGCAGTTACCTGCTGCATAACTGTAGTTAAGACATCAGTTAGTGAGAGGTAATTTGTTTCCGGAAGAATCTTATCCAGTAAGAGGGATGATGTGCATTCAGCAGTTGTCTCAAGCATTCTAAGCCCTGATAGGTTGGTGTAAAGGCAAACCGGAGGAAGGGACTGCACCAAACGAAGAGCAATCGATTAGCATGTTGAAATGATGTCTTATGTGTGTTGATTAAGTATCGAAAGTATTACATCGAGCTGAGACATTTTATCGAAACGGTTCGGAGTAAACTTACCGTTGAGAAAAACATTATCGCGTGCTGGTGGTGCTGTACCAGTTCGAACAAGGAGTTGTTGTCCTCACCATTTACACCGATGATGTCCCATCCAAAAATTGATCTGTTTGAAGTGAAGTGGTGAACCCGGTGAAATAGAGAAAAGCAAGGACACGTATAATACAACACGTTGCCTCTATTAGGAACCATATCATGATATTGAGTCGAAAAAACTGAGTATAAGTAGCGGGTACTAAACCTGATAAGCACAGAATCAAATGATGGACGGTAGTAATTGATTTGCATGCACAAGAGACATTTCTCGGTAGTAATATCGGGAAATACGCAGGTTTTTACTTACCGATAACTTTGGCACATAAGTTTAGCAAGGTAAACAGAATAAGATGCACCCGAAGTAACCGTCCTCCCTATATCTGGAGCTGCAATGAAAGATGGTTCAGGAAGCAACAGGAGCTCCATTGCTGGGTACTCTTTGGTGAAGTTTGCTGCAAGAAATGTTGGTTCTCCATTCATGGAAAGTCCCCCGTACTGATTTGCTTCGATTATGTCTGCAGAAACACCGTCAAGGCCTGAAGTGATGGTGGGCCCCAGGGATGTGTTGAGTGGCTCTGGATACATAAGAAGCTCCATCACTGGGTCTCCTTCCAAAGAATTCATACCAGCATAGATTTCTTCTTGTGAGTTGGCATTTGTTTCTTGTGAATTCATACCAGGATTTGCTTCACTGGATAATTCTGCTGAATTAGAATTCTCGAGAGGACTGTATGAAAATAATTAGAACGTAAGTGACCGTTAGAGTTGGAAAATTAACTTCATGGGATGCTACTAAAACTCCACATTGCCACCTGTTGTCTGCAACTGTCATAGACACATCTGGAGCACTGGTTGTAACTATGGTTGCAGTCGTAGAAATTAACTGCACAACAATCATCCATTGTAATTGTTAGTTTTCCTAAGATTATTATGGGGCAAACATCTTCCTAAGATCATGTCTATTGCTCACAATGGATTCCAATATCCAATGTATATTGTCCAAAATTTTGTGGCAAAACAAAACGATGATTAAACAGTTTCATTGATAAACAGGACTCATTTTCTGGGAGTGAGGTGACATACGCTGCGGAGCTGGTTCTGTAGTGACTCGTTCTCCGAGATTAGTTGGGCCACCATATTCCGCAGGCTACCATTCTCTGCAAGCAGAAGTTTGTTTGCTGCCGCCAACTTTCGGTTCTCTTCCTTGAGTTCATCAGCTTCTTTCCTCTGCTTCTCACGGCATCTGAAAGAGTAAAGAATCAAGATCACGAGGAAGATGCAATGATTTTGAAGTATCATGCAATGCAATAGATTGAAAGTCTTTAAGAAACAATCTTGACAAAAACAGCAGAAGAAGCCACATTTCACGAAACAAAGATTCTGAAAACACACATGTAGGCAAGAATCTGAGCCAAAGTCTGCAAAGAAAATATTTTCACCTGCGGTTTTGGAACCAGACTTTGAGATTTTTCTCCCCGATACCTCTCAGAATAGGCTGGTCATGAAGGATCTTTCTCCGCTCTGAGCAATCAGGAGACGGGGAAACAGCATAAAGTTTCTCAAGAACCACAAGCTGCTCTTCTGTGTATCTAACATACTTTGATACACCCTCGATTCTTTTGCTGTTCTCATCAACTGCATTCACAGTTCTTTCCATTTTCGGAACCAAACTACCGAACTAGAATCTAAAAGGGTTATGTCTACACCAGATATATGACTTAAAAAGACTGAGCTTCAGTTTCTGCCAGATGAGACTGCACAGATTTACATGGAAACATTACACCCATGACATTATTGTAATGATGTAATCTGAAAGAGTTAAATTTTAGAGAAGTTCTAATCACGTAGCACCACGTGGCGGATTCACAGAAGATCGTTAGCATTCAGAAACAACATATTGGAAAACCACATTCATTTACTGAATGAAGGTGGTATTCAGCTAAATATCCTACAATCCTTACTAGAATCCCACCTGTCATTTTGTTTTTTACCTTCACCAACAAGTTGTTACCAGCATCACATTAATAATCACTCTTCAGGTTCAAAATTTAATGCCAACACGTTTTCGGTCTTCAATAAGTCGCCAACAACCTCACAATTTTGCGATATTATCAGCTGCGAGGCGTGAAAACACACTGGTAGCTCACGATATTTTCGCAATACTTGCCGACCAAAGGCACCTGAATTTCCGGCTAAAGACATAAAGAGAACAATCTAAACACCATTACAACACCAAATAATTTGAAGTATAACCAGAAACATGATATATATGCCATCAAAATGAAAAAAAAAAAACACATAAAATTAAACCAGAAAAATCGATTCCCAAAACTTATGCAACCAAAGGGAGTCCATGGCACATCTTATTAACAAGCCAAATGATCAGCCGAACGCTTTTCTATAATTAATTCCGACCCAAATATAAAATTCAACGGACAACTTATACCGATCCAAATACGTAGCAGACAAGCATTGTTGCGAGAAAGTTATTCAGTTACTCAAATCCAAGCAGTACAAATGCTAAAATCATCATAATTTCCACTAGTTGTTAGCTTCGAGCTCAAACTCAAAACCAAAGGCTTCATAACACACGCTCACACACGGTAGCGGGAGCGTGTGATGTTAATAGTTCATTAACAGCCACTGACTTGCAACATGGTTGTGTGATAATGATGATGAATTGCAAAATTATATAAATTGGCATTACTGAATTATATAAAATTCAAAACCATATATATTTCGCACATAACTTCCCAGCAACTAATAATAAAAGTTTGATTTAAAACTCGTTTAACACAGTTACAATACTCACAAAACCGAAAAGAAAAATAGACACCTACATAGTTTTACATCCTGGGCTGCAGTTCACATCTTCAGGTCTTTTAAGGCTTGCAGCTCCTCAGCAGCCGATACTTTTACACTGCCCACATCATCAGTAATCATAGGAATGATAGGCTCAACCTGATTTTTCGCCTCAGGATTTGGTTTCTTGACTCCGCTTGATGTGGCTTCCAACTTCGGCACCACAGAGACTGGACCCATCTTAGGACCGTTAGGTTCCTGGACCCGAACCGTTGGCATTTTCGAAAATAGTGATCCTCGCAGATTATTTTGTGCAGCTCGGCTCACCATGGGCCTGAAAATTCTTGGATCCTCCACTTTGACAAAAGGGTGATGAGCAGCGAATACAGTGACGGTAACAGGCGGTGCACTGTGCAATGACTGAGGTCTTATGGCCACCGGGGATTGAGGTGACGGAAACGGGGGAGGAGAGAAAACGGGGACAGAGTTTCTTATGGCCACCGGTGGGGCGACCACGCTGTGGCTCGGATAGCAGTGGCTGACCGGAATATAGGGCGCTGCTCCGGCGGCGGGAAATTTCTGGAGAAAAGAAGAGTGGCTTGCGTGCAGGTTTCGCGTTGTTTTGACGGGATTTTCGTATATGGAGGTGCTGCGAGAAGATGAAGTCGGGGATATGAAGGGGAGGATTTTTGATGACGTTGCAGCAGGAGCGTGTTGTGGGGTCGATTTTCTTGGATTTACACTGGGGAATTTTATAGGGAAGGATAATCCGGCGAGTCTTGCTTTTACTATATACCTTTGTAGGGAGCGGGCCACCACGACGTGCTCCAGCTCATCCTTGTGCGGCTTGTCAGACGATGAGGAGCTCTCAGATTGTTGCACAACTGGATATATATGAGAAAAAAGATAGGAGATATCAAGCAAAGCTTTAGATGCCAAGTAATGCAATAAATAGCTCACATCTTAAGATGGGCCACAAACAAAATGAGAACTTTGCCCTTGTTTCATGGCTTACGTGATTTCAGAGAAAACCAAGCTGACATGGCGGCACTTTTCTCTGCTTGCTTTTTGTTCTTTGCTGGCTCGCCAGTGAAAACAACTCCTGCCAGCTCCACAGTGCAGGTAAAACTGGGAAGATGCCCTGTGCCGGATCTGAAAGTTGTATATGCTGGCAATGAAGCTCCAGCTTTTTGTGATACCTCCTGCAGGAGATTCTTATACACACCGGTTTCTTCCTGTAAGTCGTGATTGGTGAGAGTAAGGGAAGAGGAGACATTTCATAAATATAACAATTCAGCATAAGTGAGCAAATTTAAGAAGAAAGCTCCAAGTGACAAGTTCACAAAGCTTGCTATGATCATGTGAAAACAGATTAAACAAAGAATTCAGGTACAAGTACATTTTCGCATTCATATGTGATAGATTGGCTTCTTATTCACATAATGTGAATACCTTTATTGGTAGGATATTGAGATTGACTCCACGTCAACCCGGCTTGGCTTATCAATGTCGGCTTTGGAAATGCCCACATTTCAGATTTAACAAAACACCACAAAATCAACTTAAATAAGCACAATCCAAGATATGGTTTATCCTATTTTTTTAAACGGATCCAAGCTACAAACGATTTTGAAGTCTAGCATTAGAAATGAATTTTAAAGAAAGATTCTATTTTCAATACAAATGAACTTATGAAATTACTACAAAGCAGGGACCAATATTCGCAATTGCGGAACTACGACACGTCATTTGCTTCGGTTGACAATAGCGAATATGATAGAGGCATGTCGTTACCTTCGAGCCCAATAGGTAAAATGATTTAAAAAAACATGCTTAAATGGAAAGGTCGTTATACGCATTTCTCAATGACTTTCACACGCAGCCGGAAATATCCAATTGCATGGCTGCAAGACAGAAGATCTACGGAAAAAGTTTCAAGGTAGACCCCACTGCACAAACATTCGAATACTTGAAAGGGCTAATTTAAGTGACGCAATGTAATCGACAAAAGGTATAACGGTTCCGCGAATCAAACTCCCCCATCTGCAATCATAACAAAGACCTTCTTTTGAATCCCATTGAAAAATCAAATCTTTATACAAATTTTCATTCCCGCCTATATATATCATCCGGTCTACAAAACCACATAACGATTAGAACACCGAAAAATCACAAGGAAGAAGAATGTACAGCGATTGGACATCCATTTCAATCATCACTAATTAAATGAGCTGCCTCCAAAAAAATGAAAATCCGCACACCAACAAAGAAAAAACCACATATACACCGAGTAAACGGACACAAATAAGCCACAAAAACCAATTTCTTCTGTAATACACCAAAATGCATACAACGAACAAAATTGAACAAGAGAACTTGTAGAAACCCACGCACAAAAAGAAAATCATGCAGAAATCACAGAGTGACTACATACCAAAACCCGCACTGCTAGCGAATTCGAAGGCCCGTGGCACGAGAGGGCGTTGAGTGCCACCTCAGCAGCAGAATGCTCTGCCTGGCGGAGCGTCGAGCAGTAGTTAGGGCTCGCAAACGTCTCGCCGTTAAAGTTAACCGTGGATTTAAACCTCGGCGCGTGATCAGGACCTTCCCGAAACGACGTGTATGACGGCAGGTTGAAGCAGCTCCGTTGAGCCAGCTCTTGAAGCTGGTTCTTATACATTTTCTTTTCAATTGATCAAAAAGAGGAAAACAAAAAATCAATCAAGCTCTATTAAGCGGAGAAGCATTATCCAAAAGACACACGGTGTATAAGATCATCACTCAAAAGAAATCGGAGAGCTGTGTTGATATTACTCATTCGTTTTTGTTGGGGCTTTTCCCCTTTTCTTCAATTTATTTCGGTTACATAGAGTGAGAAGAAAAAGGTTTTCAGTGCGTGCAGGTGAGAAAGAGAGAGAGAGGTTTATTTATGTTTTCGTTGTAAATATATTTAGGTGGAGCGAAGGTGAGTGAAGAGTAATGATTTCGGCCTTCAATAAGAGAGAGAGTGAGAGACTATGGTGGGAAATACAATGTGTCCATATATAATAAACAGGCTTTATGGGAAAAATCAAGATTTATATCCAATTGTCTTCGTAAATGATATATATATATATATATATATCAATGTAAATTTTGATCAAACGGTCGCTTTGCTTTTATTACATTGACAATGTGAAGTCGTATATTCGTATGCATGCATATACAAGATAAAATGCCTCCAAAAACAATTAATGCAACGTAGATTAAAGCCACCTCGTATGGTCAGCAACATTTGTCACATTTGCATCACAGCATTGAATACGCTTGTTCATAAATAGGGATATTGTCGAGTTATACCCTTTCCAGTTTTGATTCTTTACATTGCTATGGAGTTCACCAAACTTTGCCTTGATATATAACTAATATTTAATTATATGGTCTAATAAGGGCATTTGGTCTAGTGGTATGATTCTCGCTTAGGGTGCGAGAGGTCCCGAGTTCAATTCTCGGAATGCCCCCAAGTTTTTTATTTTTCATCTCACTAATTTCTTAAAGATATATATATATATATATATATATATATTGCATGATAAATAAGCACTCGTTCTTTTTTTTAAGTCAATCCAAGCTCAAACTAGCAACAGAATTGCGTGTCCTCACATTAAATTCGTAACAAAGAGATCACAACAATATAGACTTAATTAGCTTTCATGTTCCTTCTAATTGAATTGCTATTAACTGCAACTGCTTCCAACAGAACTGCCTTTCCTTTCCGCTTGAAGCGAACGGCACAATGACTCGAGTTTCTCCTTCTGATTTCTCGTTTTCTCGAGCTGTTTCTTCAGGTGCTCCCGCTGTTTGCAGACGAGGATATGGATAAGGGAAAAAACCCGTTGAAAGACATAAAAAAGATGGTGTGTGCCTGAAACTTGGCTTACCTCGTTAGCGAGTTCTATAAGTGTAACATCAGATTTCTGAGATTTGCTCTTCAAGGAGGCATTTTCCTTATTAAGCTCCTTCATCGATTTCGCCATCTGGTTTCAGATATACAAATCACAAAGTATTAATAATCTCTCTAAAGGAGTATAATACCTACATGGAGCTAACATCACTAGGTGACTAAGACACATTGTTTTTCTACCTTCTCGATTTCTTGCTTAAATGTCTCGAAAACTTCATTGCTTTTCAATAATGCTTCCTGGATACATAGAGTAACAATAGTGGATTTCGGGTACCCAGATTTGTATATAACTTAAGCTTCACCTTCATTTACAATACTACGTAGAGGAAGGAAAAAAGAAAAAAAAAACCGCGAAGGTGATACCTGAAACTGCTGAAACTTTTCACCATCCGCAGTCAACTGCATTCTCAAATTCTTTTCGGTCCCCAAAAGTTGTGCAACTTGTTCTGCGTATAATTTCACTTGGGACTTTTCCTCTTTCGCTTTCTCTTCGTGTTGCTTGAGTTTCAGGTCGGCAAGTTGAAGCTCGAGACTTTTCTGTTTCATCTGCAATGCCGGTATATGTGGAAAAAAAATCAACTTTCTGTTTTCATTTTTTATTTATTTTGCATCACAAACGAGACGATGAGCTGTGCCTACTTGCTGCTCATGCTGCTTCTCGGAAAGAGCGTATTGCTCAACAAGTTGCTCTAATTTGGCCTTCAACCTGTAAATTTTCGTAGGGCATATAGAACTGTTCAAGTCTCAAGATGCAAATATAAAAGATAGATGATTAATGCAGTAACAGAAAATATCTGTCAGGGATTTTATCTTACATCACATTCTCCTTTAGCTGGGTTATGCATTCATCTTTCTGCTCCTCTAGTTTATTGCTTACTTCCTATACAAGAGTGAGGAAAAATCAAACATGAACTGGAAATATGGAAAATATGGGGTCGAGATCAATTGTCTAATGTTGTAATCCAGAGAAAATGAATACATATAACATAACGAGAAGCAGCATCTTTGATCGAATTTAACAATCTACCCCTTCAAATATAACGGACATTTAGCCCAATGAAAGGAAAAACATAACATATGCAACCTTAATTGCATCTTGAAACTTGTTTGATAGATCTTGTCTCAAATTTTGACCCTCTGATGAAACTCGTTTGCATTCATCCTGAAAAAATGAACATTTCCAATTATATCAACTTAAACAAGGAGGATAATATCTGCCCCATGCACACATTTCAAATCATGGATAGTTTGGAGCAACTGACTAAGTCCCGATTTATGAAACATAAACAATAGGCTACTTAAGTAGTTTATTCAGATGACCCAAACATGTATATCTGAAAGGAAAGCAATGTAAGTCTACACTGTGAATCAAACTTACAAATAATAGAAAAGAACACAATTCTAATCTAGAAGCTATAAGGTTCAATATCAAATGTCTAAGATTAATCATGAAAACATTTTTCAAGACACAACAGAAGATATCGAAAACCAGATGAATACCATTAGCAGTTTATTTTGACGTTGTAGTTCTCGGCACAGTGACTCTAGTTTACCTCTTACCGCAATTGCTGCACAGTAGAGGAGTACACAGGTTAGCCAGCATTGCCAAGTTCCACAGATAAAATCATGATTTTGTCCATGTAATAAGAGAATATATTTGGCATCTCGTATGTGCGAGATTTTTTCCTCCAACAAAAGAAATGCAATCTTCTAGGAACAAATTTGAAAAGCATTAAATGACTATGAATACATGAAGCACAAAATATAAATGAAATATAATGGATATAAAAGATTAACCAACCAGAATCTCTTTCAGCAATGATTTGTTGATACTTCAAAGTGAATTCCAAAAACTCCTTTTCTGATTTGAAAGCGCGTTTTACATTTTTACGCTTCACTTCTTCTGGTTCCTGATGAAACACATTGGGTATGAGCAGCAGAGTTCAATAATATAGATCGAGATTGTCCTATAAAAATTTATTGAAGTGAAGAAAACATATAATTTGCCATATGAATATGATGCTCTTGCCAAAATTCTTATAAGGTGCCAAAGAACGAAAACTTTTGGAAGATCACAGATACAATTTTTTGTGAGAATTAACAGAAGACTAGGGACAAGGAGATTTCTGACTACTTTTTTGTGGCTCTCAGCGGTTTCCGCCAACGAAAGCTCCTCCAAAGCAGATGTTTGCAATTGCAGGCCCTCGAGAGCTGCGGATTAGACAATGCCCTGTTAAATTTTGCCAAACGACTCATATAAACCATATTGGGAAGATGAAACTTCATCTGAACTCTTTCCTATGACTATTATACGGCAAAGATCATCAAAGCATGACTGAGTGAAATGAATAATAACCCTCGGATTAAAAACACTCTCCATCACTTCAACTCAGCCAAAGTGACAAAGAGGTAACTGAGAGAATGATGCGAGAAAGTACTAAACTCTGAGAAAATTTGTATACAGTAAACTATGATCTATAATGCAGCAGTAAAACTCATCTCAAAGAAACCAAACCCCTAACTACTAACCAAATACTCATTAAAACAAGAGTAGTTACCTCTCTCTTCAACATCTGTAGATTCTCTTTGTCCATTTCCAATCAGAACTTCCGGTCGGTTCGCGATCTCAACTAACTTCTCCTCTTTGTAGTCACTCTCTGGCGACGATGACGATCCGACGAAACCATCGGGTAAAGAATCGGCTTCCGGTAGTCCATTCACCTCGGAGTTCAAATTCGACATCGTTGAATAGATTTCCCCTGCACTACCTGCACCAAATCGACATTCAAATCAGCTCGATTGAAAAAAAAAAACTGAAATCGCAGAAGAACCCCTAGCGTGAGTTTGATGCGCGTACCTGATGTAACAATTGTAGATGGGAGCTGTCAGTGTCCTTAGTTCAAGTCTGAACTGATAATTGAGTGTCGTCGCGTCGACTGTGCTATATTATTGGTATTATCATCAATGCAAAGAGGACAAGCAAGACATGGCACGCTTCAAATATATTTACATTTCAGACCCCAACGTTTTGGAAAATTCCATTCAAGTCTCACATTAGCTGTTTTATCCATTAATTAATAATTATATTAACCATTTATGAATTTGTTAATGTATATATAATTATAGTTCATCTATTAATTGATGGTTTAATTATTCGCTTTAACTAACAATCCTCGTAAATTATGGGGAAAGATATAAGAATATAATTTATTCGATCATTCAATTTTAGGTTTTCTCTAATATCGCATTGATACAATCTGATTCCCGATAATATCTTTTTTCTTGTTACTAATTTAAAATTCAACTATCTTTCCGGATAAGATTCAAACTTATAGTAAATTAAATCAAATTCATAAATTCGACAACTCCTATATAAAGAGAGGACCTCACAATCCACAAGTTCAATCATCGAAACTTATCATCAATCCCCGAGTCTAAGAAACATGGTGATGATGAAAAGCCAAACTCTTTCTCTTCTTCGTGTCTTTGTTCTTGCGCTGACAATCCTTACTACATTAGCCACTGACGTGTCACATGATGGAAGAGCAATCACCATCGACGGCCAACGGAGAGTTATCCTCTCTGGTTCGATTCACTACCCAAGAAGTACCGTGGAGGTTTGCAACTATTTGTATTTATGCGATTTTTTATTAGCGTTATATTTAAGTTGCCCGAGATTTATTTTTTTTTTTTATTTTGTGATGATAGATGTGGCCCGACTTGATTAGAAAATCGAAGGAAGGAGGTCTCGATGCCATTGAAACGTACGTATTTTGGAACGCACACGAGCCTCTGCGTCGGCAGTACGATTTCTCGGGAAATTTGGATCTTATAAGGTTTCTCAAAACAATTCAAGATGAAGGGATGTATGCTGTTCTTCGCATCGGGCCCTATGTTTGTGCTGAATGGAATTATGGGTATGTTGTGTTCATATATCAATTTTTTTAAATAATCGGTCCATTTATTTTAGGGTTTTTTATGTGTGCATAGAGGGTTTCCCCTTTGGTTGCATAACATGCCAGGAGTCCAGCTACGTACCGCCAACGATGTTTACATGGTAAGAATTCGAATGCCTTTATAATAATGTAATAATTGTTCGTCATAGCTTATTATCAAATGTTTTAATATTCTTACATCAAAATCCATTGTAGAGAGAGATGCAAAACTTCACGACTTTAATCGTGGACATGGTCAAGCATGAGAAGCTGTTTGCATCTCAAGGAGGACCAATCATTCTTGCCCAGGTTATAATTTTTTTTTAAAAGTATGTAATTGTTATGAAGTTTATTGATTATTCTTACATAAATGTCTACTTATTTATTTTGTTAGATTGAGAACGAATATGGAAACGTTATGACATCTTACGGCGATGCTGGGAAAGTATACATGAATTGGTGTGCAAGCATGGCAAATTCACTAGACGTAGGCGTACCTTGGATCATGTGTCAGCAATCAGATGCACCGGAAATTGTGGTAAGTAATTTAATTTAATTTTAATTAATGTTCTAATATATGGTAATAAATATTTTTCTTCTTCTTTGTAGATAAACACATGCAATGGATGGTATTGCGACAAGTTCACCCCAAACAATCCTAACAGCCCCAAGATGTGGACCGAGAACTGGACCGGATGGTAAAAAATGTCTACTTTTTTTTATAATTGTTTTGTTTTTGTCATTATTTATCAAGTTAATAATTATTTTTTAATTAGGTTCAAGAATTGGGGTGGTAAAGATCCACTTAGGACAGCCGAGGATCTCGCTTATGCTGTTGCCCGCTTCTTCCAGTTTGGAGGCACATTTCAGAATTATTACATGGTTAAATACTTTTCAAAATTATAATTATTTTATTATTAATATTATATGTTTTAATTATATTCCTAATATGTATCAGTATCACGGAGGAACAAATTTTGGTAGAACGGCCGGTGGCCCTTACATCACCACGTCGTACGACTACGATGCCCCTCTCAATGAATATGGTAAGTATAATCAACATATAAAAATATATTCTTGCATGGTCATAAGAAAAAAAAATTAAAAATTCGTACAATGATTTTGTTTTCAGGTTCTCTAAACCAACCCAAGTACGGACATCTCAAGGAACTCCACGATGTGCTGCACTCGCTAGAAAACGTCCTCACTCACGGAAACGTGTCTACCACCGATCTCGGAAATCATGTTTCTGTACGTATATGATTTGAAAATTTCATTTTAATTCAAATATAATACACGCCGATATATTTCTTACAATGCCACGTTGTAATATATATACATTTGCAGGTGACGACTTACACGACTTACGATAAAAAGGCTTGCTTCATCGGCAACGCCAATAGCACCAACGATGCCACAGTAGCTATCGACGGCGTTTCTTACAACGTACCGGCTTGGTCCGTTAGCATACTCGCAGATTGCAAGAATGAGACTTACAACACTGCTAGGGTAATTTAATCACTTGTATAACTTTAAATTAAATGTGGATTTTTTTTTAATTTTTATTTCGATTGCTCGATTTAATTTTGAGAAATCTATTACAGGTCAATACGCCGACGGTGAAGATGGTTAGAGAGCCGAACAAGGCCGAAGACGAGCCACTCGGGTTGAAGTGGTCGTGGATGAAAGAAAGGGCTTACGAAGGGAAGGGACAAGCACATGCCAATCGTCTTCTTGACCAGAAGGTTGCTGATGACGTCAGCGACTATCTTTGGTACATGACAAGGTGCGTTTTGTGACATTAGAATTCTTGCAATAATTGAAATATTAATTGTCGATCAGTATTACTATTTTTTAGGGTTTTTTCTAATGATTTGCTTCCATTTTTCCCTCGTTAGTTTGGATCTTGACGAGAATGACGCAATATGGAGTGATAACATGACTTTGAGAGTCAACGCTACAGGACACGTCATCCACGCTTACGTCAATGGCGAATACATTGGTAAGAATATTATTGCAACTCTTTGATATATTATATATTTTTTATCAAGAATATATATATATATATATATATATATATAATTTTATCATCAATGATCGCAGATTCTCAATGGGCTACCTATGGAGTCGAGCATTACTTGTTCGAAAGGAAGGTTAAGCTAAACCCCGGGAAGAACCAGATAACACTCCTCAGCGCCACCGTTGGTTTCAAGGTACACAACATTTGGACCCTTTATGCCAAAACCCTAAAAAATAAATTTATACTCTTACCAAAATTACTAATTTACAAAATATATATTTTTAACTTTCCAAAAACTTGTATTCTATATAGAACTATGGCCCTCACTATGACCTAACCGGAGCCGGAATCACCGGGCCCGTCGAGATCGTCGCAAGAAAAGGAGACGAAACGATCATTAAGGACTTATCCGCACACAAATGGTCTTACAACGTCGGATTAGACGGATTGAACAACAATTTATTCAAGAATCAAACGTTTGATTCCAAGTGGAATTCGAAGGATGTCCCCATAGACCGCATGTTCACTTGGTACAAGGTACACATAATATATATACACCACATTTTCTCGATATTGACATATTAAATAAATTAATTTATTATCTTTTTCATTATATATAGACTACTTTTAAAGCTCCTTTGGGACAAGACCCGGTGGTGGTGGACCTGCAAGGGCTCGGGAAAGGCCTAGCATGGGTCAACGGGAACAGCCTCGGGCGGTACTGGCCGAGCTTCTTAGCCTCCGAGCACGGTTGCTCGGACGAGCCATGCGACTACCGCGGCTCGTACGACAACAACAAGTGCGTGTCCAACTGCGGGAACCCTACTCAAAGGTGGTACCATGTCCCGAGGTCTTTCTTGAGGGACGATGTGAACGAGCTCGTGCTGTTTGAGGAGTTCGGTGGTAACCCAACCATGGTTAGCTTCCTAACCGTGAGGCCCGGTTCGGTTTGTGGCAGTGCTTACGAGGGGAAGAATTTGGAGATATCGTGCGGTCAAAAGCCCATCACTTCGGTTAGGTTTGCCGGCTTTGGAGACGTGAGAGGTGTTTGTGGCTCGTTTGTTAAGGGTGGTAGATGTGGGGCGGCGGCGGCGTCGAGTGGTGATGCACTCTCTATTGTCCGAAAGGTGATATTTTTATATTTATAGTTCATGGTTAATTATATATTGGGTTTAATATTATGTATTGAATTTTTTTTAATTTATTTATAGGCATGTGTTGGGAAGGAGAAGTGTTCGATTCCTGCAACGGAGGCTGTGTTTGGTTCGATGAATTGCGACTCGACGATTCATAAGAGGCTTGTGGTGGAGGCAATTTGCTAGAGTTGGTTATTAGCTTTATCTTTCTATTTATGTTAGTTTTTCTTTTTTTTTTTGTTTTATGTCCATGGGTACTTTCCCTTTGCTATGTTAGTTTAGTTAGTACTCTTTTAATGGTTTAGTTATTAGTGGTTTGATTTCCCTAAACATATTTTTTTATTTAATTTAATTCTATTTTGATTATCTTTATGCCATTTTCGCTAGAAAAATTAGATGCAATTTTGACGGGAAAATCCCATGGAAAAAAACCTCACGGAAAAGACATCATGAGAAAATTGCTTTTTTATTTGTATTAATTACAGATTACATTATTATTTTCGCCTAAAACGTTAAAATCAAAAGAAATGGAAAATGATGGAGTCGTTGTGTAAAAACATAAAGATAAAGGGGTTAGATATAAATTGTAGCACAATTTCGTAAGTGGATCAATACATTTGTAGCCCAATAAGCAAAGGCCCAGCTGATCAACAATAAATCCAGCCCCTTTAGTCTCCTGCAATTCTTCTTCTTGCTTAGTGTCGAAAAGCTTCACACCATCTTCTTCCTCAACGAGCTGGTCTCTGCTGACCTAGCGTCGAAAGTCTTCTTATTTTCCCAACGCTCCAACTCTTCCTTCTTCTCCTCCTTTTCTCGAAGCTCGTTCTGCGACGGATTATTCAGAACTACTTGTATTGTGATTCATTTTTCACGTGTTTACTTTCAGGCAATGGCGGTGGCGAGACGAAGAAGCATTGAGCTGCTGAAATCCGTCTTTCTATTCCGGCGAGTCTTTTCGTCGGACGTGTTTGGTCCACCGCCACGCGTGGACCATCGTAGAGTTGTTGTGACTGGTAGTTAATTTTTTTTTCTAGTTTATTGGATCACACAAATTTCATCTATCTCTTGTCAGGACATTCTGAATTTTTTATTTTGGGTGATCATTGTATCCTGATACTTGTGAAAACAAACTTGCACTTGACTTCTCTGGTAATGTGATTTTGAATTACTGGGATTATTATTGCAACTGTTTCGATTCGTCAACGGGAGATGACTTAGGTCGTGTGTAAGCTATGAAAATTTTCCTTGTCCCGAGTTTAACGATGTACACAATTGTATGTATGTTGTTGATGGATACTCATCGTTATCCAAATCATGAAAGTGTTATCTTTTTGTCAACTATAACTTTGTTTTTGTATTTGCTGATGCAAGATTGCACAAGAGTAAGGTGTTTGTTGTCATAGGTCTAGGAATGGTGACACCTTTGGGCTCTGGTGTGGAAACTTCATGGAAGCGTCTTATAGACGGGGCATGTGGGATTAGGGGGGTAAATGTAGACGATCTGAAGATGGATGGATTCGATGAAGAGACAAAGTCTCACACTTTCGATCAGCTCACATCGAAAGTTGCTGGAGTTGTGCCATGTGGCACCAATCCTGGCCAATTCAATGAGGAGCTGTGGCTTAATTCCAAGGTAATAATAGTTTGCTTGGTCCATAACATGCTTTTGTTGAATTTAACTCCTGATAAACAAGCATGAAGTTGTTTTACAAAGCTCCAACCATCTACCATTTCAGCTGTTTAATGTAGGAAATATGTATTTGGTAATTGAGATTAGGAATTGTATTAGTTGAAGCAACATGGACCTTTTTTTTATTGATGTCATGTTAACCGTTAACTCCTGTGATTGATGCATAATTACTAAGGTTTTCGACTGAAAGGTCATATGTTCATGAATTAACAACTGCATGCTTTAACATCCGCAGGATCACAGATCGATTTCCAGGTTTATTGGATATGCATTATGTGCTACTGATGAGGCTTTAAGAGATGCAAATTATATGCCCACCCAAGAGGAAGAGAAGGAAAGAACGGTGAACTTCCTTTTTGTTGTTTACAAGATTAAAGTGCTGTTGTATTATACTGTTCTAACTTCTAGATCACCAGGGAGTTTCTATAGGGGCGGGAACTGGTAGCATCAGTGATACATTGGATGCTTCAAGACTGCTATTTGAAAAGGTTCAGTAAACGCTTCACTCATCACATCACTCTGTTCCCTTTTGCCTCATGTATAGTGGCAAAGATTGTAATTTAATCCCGAGGAAATATTTTTGTATCTTTCTTTGGTGCAGAAATTAAGACGGCTAACTCCATTTTTTGTGCCAAGGATGCTAATAAATATGGCCTCTGGCCATGTGAGCATGAAGTACGGATTCCGGGTAAGCACTTACGTGTTCGAACTCTGGTATCATGTGAAAACATAGCTGTTTATACTAAAGTTTATGTTAGAAATGTCGGTGAATAAATAAACATTATCTAAGTGACAGATATTAACTATGATTCTAGGGACCTAACCATGCTGCGGTAACAGCTTGTGCTACTGGGTCACATTGTATAGGTGATGCTGCACGGATGATTCAATTCGGAGACGCAGATGTTATGGTCGCCGGGGGAACAGAAGCTAGCATCGATGCATTATCTATTGCGGGCTTTTGTAGGTATTAATTGCTGAATGTAAACTGTTCTTCGTATTTATTTTTATTATTTTAAAATCTTACAACGACTGCTGTTTAATGTATATACATATATATATATATATATATATATATATATATTTACAGATCTAGGGCATTGGCAACCAAGTACAATGATGTACCGGCAGAAGCATCAAGACCATTCGACTGTGCTCGTAATGGCTTCGTGTAAGTGACTATCACTGTATTGTGAAGTTTTTTTCTTGCTGTTTGAGTCAAATTGCTTCAACTTGCATCATCCAATTCACACTTGCAACCCAGTATCAGCGAAGGTTCCGGCATCCTTGTTTTGGAGGTGAGTGCTCGCACTTCAAATCGAGCATATTTCAATTTCAAACGTGGACAATTGTAAATTATAGGAATCTTTAGCTTGCTAAGTTTTTAGGACTTACTATATGTCAGTTGAGGAAATCTATTCAGTAATTACACTCAATCCTCTATAGCTATAAACGGATCTTGGTATCCCACTTGTTCCATTCGTGCAAAAAGTATTCAGATGGTTTAGTTAATGTGATAGTTTCCTATTAAACCATTATTTTCTTCTTCGAAGGAACTGGAGCATGCAAAAAAACGAGGTGCGAAAGCTTATGCAGAACTCCGTGGGTATGGGATGTCAGGTACTTTTTCAGCCAAATCTTGTGTTTAAACCGATTTTTTTTTCTCTTTCGTTGTTTAATCACCTGTTGTCATTATATATAGGTGATGCTTATCATATTACTCAACCCCATGCCAGTGGAAGAGGAGCCACTTTGGCCATGACACGTGCTCTAAAACAGGTTACATATTTACAACCGAATTCGATCACTAGGATCAATATCATGTTAAGAATAAGCTCGTTTCACTAAATGCACGATTCGTATATTACTTTGCAGTCCGGTCTACGCGCTGACCAGGTGGATTATATCAATGCACATGCCACATCTACTCCATTGGGTAATTCACTTCCAATCTTTACGATTAAAAATTAATTTACAAATGCTCATCTATGGTATGATTTTCGTGTTTGGAAACTACTGTGACCATATTTGGAATAAACCTCACTGCAGGCGACGAAGTGGAAGCAAGGGCAATTCAGTCCATATTCGGCAGCCACGCATCTTCTGGTTCTCTCGCGTTATCCTCAACAAAGGTAATAATAATATATACGAAGTGAAAATTTCTGACTAGAAAAATCAGCAATGCATTACATCATCTGTTTCTCTGTTAAGGGTGCTTTGGGGCATCTCCTTGGAGCAGCTGGGGCTGTGGAAGCAATATTTACTATATTAGCCATACACCATGTGGGTAATTCTCATCTTTTATTACTGGATTAAGCTGATTAAGAGCCCTCGTAGTTGGCTTTACGATCGGGTCTGATTATTACAGGGCATCGCTCCGTTGACCCTGAATCTAACGAACCCAGATCCAGTTTTCCATGGAGATTTCAAGCCTTTGGATGCTTCGAAGAAGATGAACGTTAGAGCTGCCATGTCCAACTCTTTCGGCTTCGGTGGAACCAACTCTTCCCTGCTATTTGCTTCGCTTGATTAAGTAACCGGATTTATGATGTGGTGTTTGGGGACGAAGATGGTTCTTTCTGTCTCATTAATGGTTAGGTAATTAACCAGGCAAAACTCATGTCCGCTTTACAAATTTTTACTAAAATATTCTTTATTTTTTATTTTACATTTATGCAAGAGGCCGTGAACACCGTTTCTCAATTGATTGATGGAAATTATTACGAGTTAAAGAATTTTCAAGCTTATAATAATACGAGTTAAGGATATTTTCAAGCTTGTAATAAGACGCATGAACAAGTATAATATTTAATTTTCACATCCATTAAGCTCGACGTAGATTCAACTAATTAAGTTGCTATAAATATTCGAAACATCGGTCCGAAAATGTTTAAATAAAACAAAAGGAAAATCGAATCTTATAAACAAAAAGGGTAAAGGTGTGTGTGTGTGAGTTTTGGTTATTGTCCTCCACGAGTCAGAGACCTTTATATGAAAATGGAGACCGAATATTAATTAAAAAGAATTGAAGAGAAGGAATCAATCAACAACTAATAAGCATCACAGCACATGACAATATATACCTGCAGCAATATATTTCGATCTCACGATCAATCATGCTTGCATTTTATTTGCATCTGCGTGCGTGAAAGCTTCATTCTATGAGAAGCTCGAGGCGCACAGAACCGCATGAAAAAAGATATATCGCACACACACACATATATATATAATATATATATATATATATATCTGTCTATTTGCACACAAAAACATATAAATAAGGTGCAATGCAGCTTTTGTCGAATAAAATTTCAATGCTTTTCTTTGCCTCACAGACGCCATATGATCCACTGTTTGCAGCCTGTCCAATATACTGCTGTTTATCCTGAATAAAGAAATGCAACATTCATATGGAAAAAAAGAAAAAGAATATGTAAATTTATGTTTACTAAGTATATGTGATTGTATAGTAACACACACGTTAGTAAAGTGGGTAAATCTTGACTATCAATGGTTTCCATGTGAACGAGATCAGATCCAAAAGAGGACATAATTAGTGGTATGTTTCCTCACTTCTTTTTATTATTACTGTGTGAACCTATTTTACATAATATAATATGTTATAGGGGTACACAGTTAGGGTTTGGTCCTTTGTCATAAAGTTTTATTTCAAATGTCATTTAGTGCCATCAACATATCCCCTGGAAGACAATTTGACTTAATATGTTTGCCGTTACATGCAAAATAATATATCTATATATATATATATATATATATATTAATATGGGATGTATGCTAGGCTAGCTCTACCTGGAGATTCTGAAATATAGTAATCATGTATCAAGTTGCAAAACGGTTCATGCGTATGATAACTTATTTAATGTAGCTTTTGTGATGTGGTTTGACCTGTTTGACTGAGAGAGAGAGAGAGAGAGAGAGAGAGGTTTAACTTTATGTACTAAACCTAGCTAATGACTCTGATGGAAAATTTATGGACAGAGCAAGAAGATTCTCACACGACATTGACCATTCAAAGGAATGTTATATAAGGATAAACGTGTTGTGATCGAGTTTTTCTTTTCTTGCCATTAATTAAACATATGGGGCAATGTGACCGTGCTAGTTGAGAATCCATCCATGTCACAAAACCCCACAATTCATGAGATTTCAATTTCAATTTCCTTTCTCTGCAATATTGCTTTTGTTTTTTCTCTCTTCTATTTAGGATATTATAATGGCAATTATTAATCCCCATCAACATTGTTAAATAGGAACTTTGGATGATTGGCTATAATCGCATATTCATCAAACCGGTTATATAGCTGAAATGCCATTACAAGAATGTAAGGGAAAAGGGAAATCATAATATTAGAAGAGAACAATTTGTTTCCTTTGCTGTTTATATAAAATATTATAAGCCTAGCCCTGAAAAGAAAGTACAGCCTAACTAGATCATGCGAAGTATAGTAGCATGGTTGTTTATTTCGAAACCTAAAGACATAATACCTTACCCACGTTCATGTTTAAAGAAAAAGGAAAAAGAAATTGAAAAAAAGTATAATAGGTAAAGAAACATTTGGAAAATGATGTATTGGAAATAAAGTTTTTGTTTTCTTTTCATACCATTTTTCTGCGTGTGAATGTGAGGAATCCAAGTTCGTCCAAACGCTTGAAGACAAACGAGCTTCAGAAGAGAAAAGCAACCTTTGCTTTTATGACCCAGAAACAGGATATTTCTTCGTTTCTTCCATTATTATTTTTAATTTTTCTGATCATTCAAAGAAAGAAAGAGAAATTCAAACTTACAGAAGAGGGTAGTATGCTTGCTTGGGAAATTAACCTAATTATTTCATATCACAATTGATATGAATACAAAAAATCATTATAAAATAAAACCCTTTATCACTACCCGCTCCTCTCCACTTCAGCTATATCTAGTGCCGAAGATGAGGATCCGATTCAAAACCCCCACGCAAAAGCTCCCTCAAAGAACAGTTCACATAGAGTACGTAAAAGCTTTTTCTTGATTATTCAAACTCCATTTTTTCCTTTGTATACTCATCCACTGGTTTTTTACCTTCTCGTGCTTGTTTCGTGGAAAGTCACAAAGGTATTCGATATATCAAACTGGCTCTACTCTCTCCAGAGGTTTGCTTGTCATATCTCCCTTTCTTTTTTCTCACATTAGAGAAATAATACTCAAAGGTACTTAACTAGTTTTGTTAAAGGTTAATTGGGTTTCTTTCTCTATAAGTGCGAATTGTTGCAGATCAGTTTGTTTCTTGACATATATGGTGAGCATTGACCTAACCCTTTACTTCACTTTCTTGCCTCCGATCATCAAATGTGTTGAAAAAAAATTTTAGGGTTTTGAAATCACGGCATACATATCTATCTCATGAACACACACCATAAGTATATGAAACCGTGTGTGTACTCCACACACATCTGCGTGTGCATATATACGTATTATATGCCTGGCTCCCTGTATGCCACTTGCAGAGCCCACCGGAGAATCGATGGCCCTCTGCGGATGGCGTATGAGGAGCCAAGCATATATATCCATCCACACAATATGTGTGAGTGTGTGTGCTTTTGTATTAACTTAAGCTGCTTGCAGTTTTACTCAGACTTAAACCCTGAAAATGTTCTTGTTCAAAATCGTATGGTTATAATCTTCTTACATTCTTTATATATATAAATCTTTTCCAACGAAAGGTTTTATTATGTCTACCTTTGCCTGCTGTTTAGAATTCAAATGAGGGCATATCAGTTAGATGCTGCTGTGAATGAACTTATCCGACAATCTTTATGGCCGTTTTAGAATCTCACACAAAAGTATATATATAACCTTCTCTCATACATATATCTGTATTTTTCTACATCCTCAATCTCGATTAATTCAAATGCGAGCACACTCATATATGATCTGCTGTGACAAAAGTTATCTGAGAAAATGATCTCTAGTCAAGATATTTGCGTGGGTTATCAAGGGCATCAGCATATAATTACATGCTGCCTCTACATACTATAGGTAACTGTTTACAAGTCTATTTAGGGTTTATTCTTTTGAGACATTTGCTCCTCTCGGAGACTGATTAAAATGTAGTTGTTGATGATGTTTCTGTCAGCAGCTGATTAAATCAAGATTAGGTTTTTCAACTATGGGATTCCATTATTGTGTCAGATTAGGCTTTCACGTGGAAATAAATAAAGCAAAAGCATTGCTGTGGATTGCTCATATTTCGAGATGGAGGCATCTAATCTATCGGTATAAGCCGACAACATGAAAGTTACAACCTATGCAATTGCCCAATCAACTAATTCACTGTGTCCGAAACCACTCCAACATATATGGTATTATATGGCAACTGCGTATATCTACCTAATCTTTTATATCAACCTTACGAAATGTTCCATTTGTTTTCCTAATCTTTTATATCACCCTTATTAAATGTTCGGTTTGTTTTCCTTTGTTATGTTTCTAGGCTTTATTAGACAAATGAAGGAGGGGTCATAATGTATTTTATGTAGATATATATATATATATATATATATATATATATGATGACCATGAAATTATTGATGTACGTAGTAAGGCCTACATTATATGTAAGAGGCTTCATAATAACGACATTAGGGAATGTTATGATGATAAAAAGAATTGTAAAATACATCATTATGGATCACAAAATCCCACTTAGAAATGCATAAATGGCCCGTAATCCTTAGGTTTGGCTTGTCCCTGTCGTCGAGTCTTGGCCAATTATTATCGATAGTGACTATCGACAATTGTTATGTATAGTATTTAGAGTTTCGTTTTCTTGATATAATTGTTAATTGTAGGATAGGATAAGATGGAAACTGCGCACCTTCTTGATTAGCTATTTTATTATCTCACTATTGGCATATTAATTATGATGCGCGAATTCAGAATATATAAAATTTACGGAGTCAACAATAATCGGAATATTTAAATTGAGAGATATTACAAAAAATAAAACGTGTAGGAAACCCTTAGTGTGTGTTTGGAAGCACTTATGAAATGAACTTCTAACCTAAAAGTCCATTTTGAAAAGTAAAATACATTTGGTGAAAATTTTGAGATGGACTTTTAAAATAAGTTACTTTTCAAGAAGTCCATTTGAGAGAAACAATTTTTAATGACTTTTCAGAATTACTTCCTGCAACTTTTGCAAAAGTCCATTCCCACCAAACACTTTAAAAAAATAAATTTACATTTATAAAAGCTACATTTCGAAAAAGTCGATTTACCAGACGTGCTTCTGAATCAAAAGTGGAACCAAACTAGCCCTTAATCTACAGTATAAACATCTTTTGACACAAAGGTAATATTTTTAAAACACACGTACGAATAAAGTACAACCCCACAAGAACGAAAGATTAATAATGTACAATTGACATGATGATCACCAGTTACGTCACGCATGACGCAATAAATCAAAGACCAGAAACAAAGTCAACCCCAGTCGAAGGCAGCCACGCGTTCCCACCGATGAGACCAGCCACGGTGAACTTAGAAGCTTCGGGAGCCCCAATCACCTTAAACCCGGGCCACGCAACCCGGCCCGAAGTCCCAGAACCGGGCCCCGTATTCGCATACTCCGCAAAGTACAAAGTCCTGTAGGTCGACCCGCCCGCGCCTTCCCACTCGAGCCAGCCCCGGGGCGATATCTCTCCGTCTATGCTTGACTGCATCACCACGGCCCGTGAGTACGCCTTCCATGGCCGACCCAGATAAGAGTCGTACGAGCCCGCAACCGGGGCGAAATCCGACCCGACGACGATCCTGCAGTCAGGGCCGGGTTGTTAATTTTTGTGGACACGTTCTTATAATAAATTGAAGCTCTCAAGCATAAACGTCCATCATAATTATTAGATCAATGTATGTATCTGTTTTTATTAATTTTGTGGCCCAGTTCTTGTGAGGCCCATTCATCCTAAGCATTTGACCCTATGTGATATTGGACCCTAATTTAACCCTAAATCTGGCCCTGCTAAACACTAATTTTTGCGATAATTTTATTTTAGTGGCCCTACGTGATATCGGGTAAAATTTGTGGCCCTGTGCAACATGTCATGATGTACAGACCCAAATCCGCCCATGGTATGTCATATTAGGCCCTAAAAATTTCAGCTATAAAAATTTGTGGTCATATTTGCAATATATCAGGATATACGGCCTTAAATCTTGGCCTACCTGCAGTTCTGCACGGTAAAGCCGGTGTTCTGTCCGGGGTCTGTCCGCCCGTTCGCCAAAATCGTGTTGAAGGACGCCCCGCTCCTCGGGCGGCGTAAAATCAATGAGCAGCTCTGGAAAACCGCGGCGGCGTTCCCGAAAATGAAGTCGATCGTGCCGGAGACGTCGCACTCGCGGTAGAACTGACGTAAGGAGAGCGCGTAGAGCGTGTCTTGGTAGCCCACGATGCTGCACCGGTAGAACACGGACCGGTCCGAGGCGACGGTTAGGGCCACGGCTTGGTGCTTCTCGGGTCCGGCCGTGTTGTGGAAGCCGATGTCACGGGCCATGAAGCCGTCGCCCGTCACAGCTGGCAATTATTTTCGTGGATATTGCGAATGATGTGATGTGATGCAATGTAAATGAAGATTCTTGATGGGATCATATATAGTAGACCTCGTTGATTGATATTTTGACAAGTATTTGATATACTTTAGCAAAATCAATGATGAATTATGGTTTCGGAGATTGCTTAGAGAAAGTTAATACTTGATTATTGATAATATTTTTGCCAGTCTAAAACTATAAAATAATACATTATTTTTAATTATATTATAGACCCCATAAAAATATAAATTAATAATTAAGTATATATAATACTTCTACTGCATGATTGATTGTTGAAGATTTACAGAAAAACGACTCAACTGTGTTTTAATTTTCCGTAAAAACCAATTTCAAACTGTTGATGTTGTTATATTTTTGGAAGTGTTTATAAATTAAATATTTCCATGATAAGCTAACAAAATAATAATTCATATATGTATATATATATATATTCATAATTAGTTAATTTATTAATTAATTCACAACTCGTTTAATTAATAAAGTCTAATAGTTAATCACGGTTGATATATTCATCAATTTACCACTACCCCATCTTGATATATTTTTAAGTTAATCTAAGAATGAATTCAAGATTCGCTTACTGAAAGTTGCCGAGCCCTGAAGGGAGGAGCCACCACCTACGCTACCGCTGCCGGTGATGATCGTAGAATATTTCCCGTCTCCGATCAAAGTAATCCCGTCTTTATCAGCAACGATCCTCTCGTTATAAGTCCCCGACTTCACGTATATTACGAAACGGCCCCCGGTGGCCGCCTTAACCGCCTCGGAGACCGTCTTATAATTCCCCGAACCATCTTTCGCCACCACTGCATTCGCCTTAATCCCCGTGGCGGTGCTCTGTAGCAGCTTTCGGTCTTTGCCCGAAACCCATGCGGGAAATAACCCTTCGAGCCCGAGGAGCCTTCGACCGTTGTTGGGCTTCGCGGTAATAATCCTGTTGACCAGTGATAAAGGGATGCTGGAGAGTTGTAAGAGATGGCTCATTCTCTCTTGAATTTCGGGCGAGTGCTCCTTTGCTGCGTCCTTACACGTTTCTTGGTACGTAAGAGCCGCACTGAGCCACGTTTGGATGTCAGCTTTGTTCTTGGCCGGAGATTTTCGGAGGGATTCCGTGGCTTGATTGAGCCTTTTGCGTGACATTTCCATCATTTCGTTGCAATAATCTGAGATTCATTTCAAATCGTAACATTAGACATATATGATCTTCTGTGGCTAAAGCCTGTGAGGGATTCCTGTCTAAAACCAATTGGCAGTAGATGGAACATGCCACATACTTATATGTATGTTACAACTGTTTCATCTGACTGATGTGGGATTGGGGTTTACACTCCAACAATACGTATGATTACGAACATGATATAAGAAAAAAAAAATTCTCATGACTTTGTTATTACCAATGGAGTCTCTCGAGAAATGTTCAGTTTGAGCAGCAGCAATGGAACTGGAGCTAAGGAGCCCCCCGGGGTTGGAACCGTAGGGCTTGTTGGTCTCCGAGGTTGTCTTGTTTACGAGAATCGACAAGAAATCGACATTTTTAGATTCTGAGGCTGTTAAGGTTTCGACACACAAGGTTGGGTATCTAGTGAACCCACACTGAGTTCTCACTGCACTTTCATAGCTATCATCCTTTCTTGAAAAGGAAGACAATACGGAATTGGGAAACAAAGCTATTGTTACCAATGTAATCGTGATTTCTGCGTATCCCATTATGTAAGAGAGCTGATAATTTGTGGCGATAATGTATTTTTTGATAAGTATTTGATAGCTGCTTGGATGGTGAGGTAACGCTAAAGTGCATGGGCTTTTATAGAGAAAAAGGGTAAAGTGCATGGAGCCAAGCATGCATGCTTTTTTAATTAATTAACAAACTCAATTATACGTAGCACAGTGACATGATTTAGTTGTTTGTGGATGACAATTAGTCAATGAGAAGTCATCACGAATAGGGCTTCGGAGATGTGAATTATAGTCGAGAATTTTATTGTCAACTTTTAGTTTTTTCTTAATTTTAAATTTTGGTATCTCTCCACATAATTATATTGTATGATCCACAGACTAAGTTTATTCTGAAACGAATATGAACCCCAACCTCCTCAATGTCTGCTATCAGAAAATTCCGTGTTCCATCGCGGGTAATTCTCATCATGTCATATGTTTCATGCCAAGTCAATACAGACAATGAAAGTCAATTCTCAATTAGTCCAATTGGATCGAATCAATGACTTGCACGTAGAAATATAATGTGCTCCAACACTTGAGATATCATTTATCTTTATCCCCGCACTTTAGTCATATTCGACTATAATGAAGACTTCGAGCATTGCCACGTGGAATAAGACTCTATGTAAAGAAAAGCAAAGTCATTTTTCATTCCTAACGATTATGCTATTGACATCTCTTTACGTGGACTAAACCCCTATTCTCCGTCCACTAAATAAAAGTCTAACTAGTCTTAATTTCCATATCTATCTATATACTATGTATAATTCATGATAGAGTTCTAATGACTGCTAAATTTGGTATGTCAATTTGAGTAATAACTACTATTTTGCTATTAAAATGTAAGAATGAAAAATTGATAAATAATATTCACATACTATTGAAACAATATAAAAACAAACTATTTCAATGTTTTACTAAGCATATGTATAAAGTTAGTATATCTAATGATTATGCTATTGACATCTCGTTATGTGGACTAACCCCTCTTCTCCGTCCACTAAATTAAGAAAAGTCTAATTAGTCTTAATGTCTATATATATTTATTAATAATTGTGGCAGAGAATGGCTCTTCAATTAGGACCAAGAGTCTAATTAGTCTTAATGTCTATATATATTTATTAAGTCTAATTAGTCTTAATGTCTATCACACTCGGGGACGTGTGTCAAGAAAATAATACACGAGAAATTATGCATATTATTGCTAGTATGAACACGTAATTATCAACTTGTATATTTTCTTATCCTCAACTAACTACTAATTAATAATTAGATACAATTAATGCATATTTTGAAAATACTTGATGGAATGTCGATCACTTAATCAATTATTTTATAATGTTAAAATTTAGGGATATTCATTTAAAATAAAAATGTTATTGTCGAGCCTAATGACAAGCTGATCACTGATTAAGTCAGCAAGTGCAGTTATTGGCTATCTATTGCTTTGACAGCTAATCACAGATTATGACGTGGTAACTTAAGTGTCACCTCTCGATTTCTTTTCCACCATTATCGAACTAGTGGTTAAGGAACGATTCAAGCTAACGTACGCCGTTCATATGAGGGGATAGATGGACCTTGTCATACTAATGTTGGGCCTAGTTGTGTCGGAGGCCCAATATGCAAAAGAGCCCAATATATTAGGCAATAAGAAACTTATTATCTAATTTATATTATTATGATATTTGTTATTTCAAAACATATTTAAGAATTAATTTATACATGATATTATCCTTATAACTAATAGTTTGATTTTCCTGACCTAGCGATAATCGAGAAATCCATACGACTTATAATTGTTACTCCAATATCATAAAATTGGTCAATATATCGATTTTTTTTTTCATCATCAAAATCTCGATTCTCGAAGATCGTATGTTTTCAAAAAGGAATTACATTTATATCACGTTTTAGATATGAATTACATCATATTTTACGAACTTTAATCTTTGAGGTTATATAATTCACATCATAGTTTATGAAAATATAATAAATATATGAAAGTAGAAAATTTCTATTTTTTATATCATCAATCCACCTCCTAATCACTAACAAATTACGAATCAGTCAAGCCAACTAATAGTGACTGCATTAATTAATCTTTTCCCCTAAAAGGACAACGTTAACATGAGATGGCTCCTACAAAATATTCCCTTTCGCAATAATGAAAATCTTTAATGCCTCTATGATCAACGTACCTATTTCAATTTTCAAGATTTAAAAAAAAAAAATTAAAACCAACATCATCCGTGCCTCTCACGTGATGCAATCTTTAAACCTAGTATTCCAAACCCTTCTTGCCCACCTTTATATAGCTGGCATTGGCTCACTAATATTGTCGTTCATCAGCTAATAAAAGCCAGAAAAGTTCAACTTTTCCAATACTCCAATGGCTCCGTCCTCAAAAACCCTTCTCTGCTCTTTCGCTTTCGTGCTTTCTCTCTCCATTTTCAGTGTCTGTGAAGCCAGAGACTTCGTGGTTGGTGGTAATAAGAAAACATGGCAGATCCCTTCCGTACCTGATGAGTACAACAACTGGGCTTCGAAGAATCGGTTCTCAATCGGAGATTCTTTAGGTGATCGTTCTTTCTTCAGCCTTTCATATCGTTCGCATACATAAATCTTTCACATAAATTTATTTTATTTTCTGTTTGTTATTGCAAGAATCGTCTGTTCTTTTCGAATTTTCACAGAAGGTTTTTCATTTGCTTCGTCGGAAAGTAAATTAGGTTTTCTCATTTTGGCATATAAAATGAAAAATGAATAAACCTTTTCATACATACATATATTTCATGTAATAAAATTGCACTCACAAAGTTTTTTCTTTATGCCGTCACAGTTCTAAAGTATGATCCAAAGACAGACTCGGTGCTTGAGGTTTCCGAAAACGACTACAAAACATGTAATAAATCGAATCCCATCAAATCGTACAACGACGGGGGCACAAAGGTCACCTTGGACCGTTCGGGCCATTTCTACTTCATCAGCGGGGCTCAAGGCCACTGCGAAAAGGGTCAAAAGCTCGAGGTGGTAGTTTTATCTTCCAACCACGGTGGTGGTGGTGGTGGTGGTGGTGGCCAATCTATAGCACCACCACCTTCTGAAGTCACCGGCCACGACCACCATGCTCCGGCTCCGGCCCCCCATGGCAGTGGTGCTTTGGGGCTTAAGGCGGGGCTTCTTATGAGCATTGTAGGAATATTCATGGCCGTGGTTTAGGTTTGTTTAAGGCTATTGCTATTTAATAATCGTGTCAAGATATTTGGTTTTCAATGTTGGCTATGAATATTATGTTTGTTTTCATTGGGAAGGCATTTTGTTGTTTTCGATTGTTCTGGATTTAATTGTGATTCAAGCAGTACTTTAATGATTTAATCTTCATTTCATATGGATTTCGAAAGTTTTCATTCTTTCTTATGTAAAAAATTAGGATATGTTTTAATTTTTAAATAGAGGATAAGAACGAGAGTTAATGAGTTAATCCAAAAGGATTAACTGGACGTGATCTGTTAGGGTTGGCCTGGATTTTAAATATATTCCAAATGATTTCCCCCCCTATTATTTGTGACATATATTTATCACAATCATTAGCTCATTCTAGGTAGGTGTTAAAGAGCTGAATACTTGTCAAAGAACTCTAAATGAATAAGCTATGCTGATTTGGTATATTATGTTCGTAATTGTGTCATTTAAATCATTTAATTAAGTTGTATGACTATAGAACGTATTACACAAACACCATTAATGATATAATAATAATATTCATCGCAAACTGACAATCACTACAAGACATTACAAAGATATATCACAGGCAAGCAATCACTCAATCAAACGAGGAATGATACATCACACACATACACCAAATGCTCACAAAATAACTATACAAGATATATAACAAACAATCAATCATGACAAGCAAATATCAATGATACTTGAACCAAATCTTCTTTCATCAAGGCTTCTTAGGCACTTCTGGTACCGTGGGCTTAGGCAATTCGGGAACCTTGGGCAGCTCGGGCAGCTTCGGCTTAGGCAATTCTGGGATCTCGGGTTTAGGCAACGTCGGTAGCTCGGGTTTGGGCAACGTGGGCAGCTCGGGTTTCGGCAACTGCGGAATCTCTGGCTTGGGCAAATCTGCCTTGGAAATAGTAGGATATTCTTGCTTCGGAGGCCCTGGAATCTCGGGTTTGGGCAATGTCGGGATTTCGGGTTTAGGGATAGTAGGTAACTCGGGTTTTGGTAGTGTCGGGATTTCGGGTTTAGGGATCGTGGGTAACTCGGGTTTAGGAATCGTAGGTAACTCGGGTTTGGGGAGTGTTGGGATTTCGGGCTTAGGAATCGTAGGTAACTCGGGTTTGGGGAATGTTGGGATTTCGGGCTTAGGAATCGTAGGTAACTCGGGTTTGGGTAGGGTCGGGATCTCGGGCTTGGGAGCTTCTAGAAGATGACGAGCCTCAACCCGAGGGTTGGGGCTAAATGCTATCATAATCGCAAACAATAAGAGGAATGATGATAAGCTGCTAATACTATTGATGAGTGCCATTTTTTTATTGGATTGCTGTATTTATTTCTCTTGGTTATGGATGAGATTAGGGTTACGCATTTTGGTTGATTATATAGAGATATCGGATGAGGAGATGAGTAGGAAAGTTGAGGATTGGTTGGTGAGAAAAGAGAAGGGTTTGTGCAACTACGTCTAGTTCTTCTTTGACACGGGACAAACCTAACTAGGTTAAATTATTTTGTAATATAAATCATATAATTTGATCTCGAGATAAACGATGATGACGACCTACCTTCAATTGGTTTTCGAATTTGTACTTGGAAGTACAAATAATATGATATTTTTGTTGGTTACTCAAGATCGTACGCAAATAAGTTCATAGTCAATTTTTTGGTATAAAATTTCGATAAATTAATGTCAATGGTAGATGGCTAACCCTTAGCTAGAGCCTGGAGGGTTTCAACGTAACAACAGATAAAAGATTATTATACTAATAATTATATTAGAATAGGTAATCTTGTTGGAGAATAAGTACAATCAGGCTTCGATACGTTATCGAATTCGAATTATCAAATTAGTGCCAATGGCTTATATCCGTTTATCCATACACAAACATAATATACGGCTACATAGGTATATCATGTTAATCATTGAAATTAAAAAAAATAGTGTGCACACACATCTGCCTTAAAATGTGAATATAATTTGGGATATTTTTCTGAAACGTGGACGATATATATATAAATATATATTACATAACTGAACCACAAAAGACCAATTCAATATTAGCATTACATCCGCAAACACTAGACACGTATCATCGCATTTTAATCTCCACGTACTATTAATCTTATTACCAAAAATAAAACATCGTCACTACATTCAATGAGAGTCCTCCGCTCGTAACTAACTCATCGCCTCCTATATCACCTTCACCACAACACACAGCAACGGCAAACAAGTTATGATACAAGAAATATTAGAGAAAAAAAAAGAGAGAAAAACACAAGACATACAGCAAATATGGTAGCACCGGGAAATGTGAACCCCAGCGGCATGCAAGCGCCGCCTCCGCCAGGGCAGGGGAGGGTTCAGGTCAAACCGGCCGCCGGCGTAGCCCCGCCGGGAGTCGCCGCCCAACCCGAGGGAGGGTTTCAGGGGACCCCACGCACCTCCTCGTCCACCATGCACAGCACGGAGGTGCTGCATCAGAGGAGTAAGCTGCCCATTTCCCCGGCGAAGTTGGCCGTCGGAGGTTTCGCCGTGGTGGCGGTGATCGGCTACCTTACTCTGTATTCCAAAAAGAAGCCCGAAGCATCGGCCTTGGATGTGGCAAAGGTGACCGCCAACACCGCCAAGCCCGAGAACGCGCACCCCAAGAAGTAACAAACGCACTCGAGAAAATATTAGATCGGCCTCTTGTTGATATTAGTTCATCGATTAACTAAATAAATGTTTTATTTAATCAATTAAATAAAGTTTTTCTGTAGTTTTTCCCTTCATCTTTGTGATTGAAAGGTGTATGTAAATGTTGCGATCTTCAATGCCGCGTGGATTGGCTTAATGAATGATTTGCTCGTAAATGTGTTGCTACTTTATTTCACTTGGCTACGTTATTACTATTCTTTATTTGAGATGAAAAAACCTAGTTTTTTCATTTATTTTCTCTCAAAAAATAAAATTAAGAATGGGTCGGGTCGTTGGACCTTTATCCCTTCACAGGCCCAATGGACTATTTTAAGGCCCAATAGCACATCTGAAAATCCACCCTTTTCTGTTAATTTTCATTTCCCCCCATTGAAGGGCCGATCTTTCGGAGCGAAGCCCAATTTGGGGAGATGAGGATCAGTGAGCGGCTGAAGTTCTTCAATCGTTCACCGCTGCAGCGGAAGCATGAAGAGCCACTCACAGGTTCGCAGGTTATGTACGCGTCTCAACTCTGCAAAACCCGAGCCGATTAGAAATTCAATCGAATCGCCGCGTCCCAGCGATCGCAAGAGGAGACCCATTCTATTACCCTACCGAACGCTTCCGCCACCGAAAGGCCAAGACTTGGATTTCATAAACGTAGTTCACAGCCATTTAATCAATTCCGAATGGGATAGGCTCGAGAAATTAGCTTCTGGTCTCACACCATTTAGAATCAAGCACATTTTGCTCAAATTCCATAGCGATTACGTGCTTTCCCTCGAGTTTTTCAGGTGGATCGAGGCCAAGAAATGCGATCTCATTAACCTAGAAGTGCACTCCATAGTTCTCCACACTCTCACCAAGAACAGTAAGTTCAAATCCGCGGATTCAATCTTTGCAAACTTATTGCAGCAGGGTTCATCCGATTTAGATTTCCCGAGCAAGGTTTTCGATTCTCTGGTTCGTTCTTATAGAATGTGCGAATCCTCTCCGCGTGTTTTCGATGCTTTGTTCATGGCATACGCACGTATGAGTAAGTTTAGGAATGCTACCGATTGTTTCGGTTGGATTAAAGAGTACGGGTTTTACCCTACAATACGGTCCTGTAACACGTTTTTGAGTTCATTGAGTAGCAAAAACCGGTGGGACATTGCATTGGGGTTCTATAAAGAGATGTGCAGGTGTAAAATATCCCCTAACGTATACACACTCAACATGATCATTGGTGCCTACTGTAAAGTGGGGAAGTTCGAAGCAGCAGTGGAGCTTTTCAGGGACATGGATGCAACGGGATTTACACGTAACACCGTGTCCTATAACACTATAATCGCAGGGTACTGCAGTAAAGATCTCTTGGACGGTGCTGTGAAGCTCAAGAACGCGATGGAGAAGAACGGTGTGAAACCAGACAGCGTAACGTACAACACGCTGATAAACTCCCTCTGTAAGAAAGGGAAGCTGCAAGAAGCAAACGGGCTCTTCAGGGAAATGAAGAACGCGGACGTGGGCCCCACGACGGTGACCTACAACACGTTGATCGATGGCTGCTTCGAAGGTGGAAACAGCGAGATGGGGATGCAGTTGTTCGAGGAGATGGCTGTGAAGGGGGTGGAGGCTGATGTTACCACGTACAATGCTGTCATAAAGGGCCTCTGCAAGCAGGGGAAGACCAAGAAAGCTGCGTATTTGGTGAAGGAGCTCGATGAGAAGAAACTGGTGCCTAATTCTCAGACTTTTGCTGCTCTTATTACGGGTCACTGCAGGAGGAAGAAGCCCGATAGGGCTCTTGAGATCTTTAAGGTTATGGTGAGAAGTGGTTGTCATCCCAATGAAGCCACCTTTGAGGTGCTCTTGTCTTCGTTCGTTGAGGTGGAAGATTACGATGAAGCTGCGGGTGTCGTGAGGGAGATGATTGGTCGAGTAATGGTACCGGATTCGGGTGTGTTGGCTCGGGTTTGCAATGGACTTCGGCGGTGTGGTAATGTGAAAATGGCTGTGGACTTGTGTAGTGAATTGGAGTCCCGAAGATGCCTTGTGCCTAAAGGCTTCGAGGAAACCGTTGTAAAATCTTTGGAAGGCGATGTCTTAATTTTGTAGCTGCAAGTCTTCTAAGTTTTGTATGGTGTTCAAGTTTGTTATAGATAATTATTGAATTGCAGATAGTATCAAGAACGAGAAATCCCATTTTATTATTTCATTTTCCAGTAATAAAACACAGCAGAGGCAACCCAGGAGAGAAATGAAAACTGAAGAATCACTCAATTGATTTAAGAGGGAAAATTTAGGATGAGTTTTTCAAGACCCATTCAACGAGCGTAGAGACGCCGAATCCCGTCGCCGCTTTCTTCTTATCGTTCCAAACGGGACCCGCCATGTCGATGTGCATCCAATCTACCTTCTCATCGACAAACTGCAATTTACAAGAAAAAAAATTGAATTCAGCGGTTCTGTTGCTCGTAAGCCTCATTACCAGATAAAATCGAAACAAGGAACAGATTTCAAAACAGGTTATCAGATAAATGATTCATGTTTTATTGCCAGAGCTGAAGATAAAAAGAAAAAAGAAACGATTTTTATACCTGTTTTAAGAAAAGGGCTGCTGTGATAGCACCGCCTTGGCGACCACCCGTGTTTACCATATCAGCAACTCCCGACTTCATCGAGTCCCAGTAGCTATCCTCCAATGGCATTCTCCAAAGCTTTTCTCCACCGATATCCGAGGCACTGAGGACTTCTTTTGCCAACTCATCGCTCGGGGTGAAGACACCTGTTTCCTCAACAGAGTAGAGTAGAATAAGTTGATAGCCTTTCTTACATCTTTTTAACTGCAGCAAATTAGAGCCAATTTACGGTATGAATCTAAGGAAGATCAACAAGCAACCTACCAGCAATAGTGGGTCCAAGAGCAACTACGCAGGCACCGGTCAATGTAGCCAAATCCACTATCTACAAGTAAAGATACAAGTTGTTCAAAGATTTAGATTCAAGCAACACGTAACGCTGCTTATTTGGAAACTGAATTGTAAGATAGTATGTATATGTGTGGGTATTTTATGTTGATGTGAGTAATTTGTGCAGAAACTCATTGTTAGTATACCTTCTCTACACCTTGGTTACAAGCATACACCAACGCATCAGCAAGAGTGAGTCTTCCTTCAGCATCTGTATTGTTTACCTACAGCATCAACCACCAATAAGAAGCATTTAAAACGGTCGCCAGCTTGAAAAAACTAGGTGAACGAAAATAAAAGGAACCAGTCCAGTAAAGAATGCATAATCTTCATAAGGAAATTACCTCAATAGTCTTCCCATTTGAAGCTGTGAGGATATCTCCAGGTCTCATGCCTGTTCCACTGATCATGTTCTCACACGCTGCAACAATGAAGTGAACCTGCAATGGAGTTCATTTTTACATCTCCTTAGACGATAAGTATATGAATGGAGACTGATCATAATATAAATAAATATATAGATTAGAAAATAATGTGAATAATAAGCACCTCGACCCCACTAGGCTTGATCTGACCAAGAGCTTTTGCAGCACCAAGCACTGCAGCTGAACCTCCCATATCAAATTTCATGAGTTCAATAGAGCAGCCCGGTCCAGTTTTGATATTGTAGCCACCACTGGATATATAACGAGAAAAATAGCACAATTATTGACTACCAATTCAAAATAACTCCCAATAATAAACAATAAGAATGATAACTTTCAACAGCAATCATTCACCTGTCAAAAGTCAAGCCTTTTCCAACTAAGGCAAGCTTAGTTTTGACTTCTCCACTAGGAGGCTTGTAACACAGGTGTATGAAATGAGGAGGATTTGCAGATGCTGCAGCAACACCTAAATACGAACCCATTTTCAATTCCTTGCACTGCTCTAAGTCCAATATCTTTGCTGTAAATACGTCACTGTATTCTGAAGCAATCCTTTCTGCTTCACCAGCAAGTACACCTGAAATTGATGGAAATAGAAATGCGCAATGGCAAAAAGATGTAATTCATAAACAAAAATAATCATCATGAGAATTTCAATCTTCCACAAAAATGGATTATCACAAACCAGGCGTCAGTACGTTTGCGGGGGCGTTCACCAACTCTTTCCCGAATATAATACCAGAAGAAAGGTTCTGTGCGTGTTTGATCTTCTTTTCAATCTCGGGTCCACTACCTAAACCAACAATATCCACCGACTTGAGATGTGTAGGTTTTGATTCTGACTTGAACCTATTATCATCAAAAGTCCCAAGCAGAGTTCCTGAAGATTATTACAACAATGCTTAGTGAGGCCTAATCCCATCACCAACACAAATATAATAGCGAATGGTGATTCAAGTTTAACTCAAAATTGATAGAGAAGAAAAACATTAGTGAAAATTACCAATAACAATTGCTGAAGCGGTGCTGGGTTTCAACTCTACAGGGACAGTTTCTGACGAAGCGAGTGCAATGGCAACGTTTCTCGCTTGAGAAGACTTGGCAGCTGAGGCAACCGCCTCACCAAGGTTGCGATAAGCCGAAGTGGCTGACGTGGCAGACCCGAGCCCAATTAAACCAATCCTTTTCGAGTTGAGACCGGGTAACCTGAGAATTGTGGATTGCCCAGCTTTTCCTTTGAAATCTTCCTCCACAGAGGCTTCAGACAATAATCCATTTAGCTTGGAATCCAAACTTCGAAGAATCGGATTCTTGAACTTTGAGTTGTCATCTCTGTCCAAGTCCTTTTCTGTCACACCGATCGCGAGTATGTCTCCTTTCCATTCGAGCAAATCGGTCTCTTTCGCGGAAAATGAGATCTAAAATCATTTAAGAATGTATGAGCCCAAAATAAAAGCGCTCGAGCAGTTGGATCACACACTCACAGCAGTCAATCGACCAGCCATTCTGCAATCAATTAGCATTCGGACAACATATGATATCAAACAAAAGCACCAAAATACCTTAGGTAGCTCGGCAACGCTCGGCTTAGTGAGACCTAGTGTTGCGCGAGCTGTAGAATACGCCATACGCTTCGCTCTTTTCGACGAAAAAGGTCCTGCTGTCAACGAAAAGCTCAATATGTGGCCGGACGGTAATTTGGCGAATGAAGAGGGACTCGGATGATATAAACAAGAAATGGAAGTGTCTACTCTAATGGCGGCCATTGTAAAGGGTTAAGTAAGGCCCTGGGGCGTTTTATCACTCCGGACCGGACCGGACCGGACTGGAGATGATACTACAAATTAGTAGGGCCCACTTAAACATATTCTTACAAGAATAACTAAAAAAAAGTCAAAAAAAAAAAACATATTTATCGAGCTTAATCAATCACCATTCGTCCATTATGGTCTCAAAGATTCTCACAATAATCCACAACACAGTATCACTAATATTACATGAAAGCTAATCTACGAGACAATCCACAAATCAAACAGAAGCAACAGAGAAGTGCTATTATAATAGTTTTCTTTTTTGTCCAAATCCTCCAGTGCTCAAATGACCTCCATCAATTGTCGACGGAGACCGACGACGTGGGGACCACGAGAGCGTTCTTTTGGACATCTCGCTTCCTAGGCACTGGAGTGTCGTGGTCGTGTACTCCCTTGTACGTTATTACAACGTTGCTCTCGTTGTCCACAGCCCTTTCGATGTGTTTTCTCGCCGGACAACCAGCTGATGTACACCTGTAGTAGTTCCTGAAAAATATCGAATTCGTTAGTTACAATGCAATTTATGCTCTTTACTCCTTTGATGCCCAATTATTATAGGACAAGCATTGATTGGATCATCAGCTACAAATAAACACATTATGAGTTTCTAACTGATTGATTCTAATCCCAACAAGCAAGTCCTTTTTACTAAAAAAAAATTAGTTCTTTTTAGGGGTCCTGCTATCCTACCCAGTTGGGTTGCCACGTGTCACGATCTGAACCCAGTTGGATAGACAAAACCTCTTTTTAGTGTCCATGGTCTTAAGGGGCTATTCACGAAGCTGGAATGGAATGGAACGATGATGTAAAAGAACTCACAAAAATTATGAGAATTAAAGCAGTAAAAGAACTCCATCGATCGAATCTAATCTAATCGAATGCATAAGAGTTGGGAAATTTACCTTGGATGGGGGTTACCTTTGACCATCTTCTGTCCATACTTGCGCCACCTGTAGCCATCACCCGATAACCCCTCATCACCAGCCGCGTGGACAACAAGCTTGGCCTTCTTTTGGGGCCTACAAATGGAACTCACTTCACCGTTGGAATTCTCCTTCAGCCTGCGGATATGTATGGACGAGATGAAAAAGAAAATCGATCTAAGGACATATAGTACGTCAACGTAACCGGTCAAGACATCAAATATTCACTAACCTTTTTTTAAATTCTGGCCCACCAATACGGTTTTCATCCTTAATGTCATCATCCATGGTGTCATCGGAACCACATGACTCATTGAATTGTACTTCAGGTTTATGATCAATCTGAGGAATGGGTTCTTCCGAGAGATGAAATGGGACTGGATCGTTATTAACCGTCTTTTCGGGGTGAGTTGTGCAATTACTTGGAGTAGAGGGCGGTAGCGGCGCGATCGATGGGGAACGCCTTGCCTCTCTAGTGCAGGTTCCTCCGTGGGGCGGGTCGTGATTGTGTGGGCTTTTATAGACGGTTTCCACCGTGTAGTTAGATAAGTTGGAGCACTCGATCTTCTTGGCACGGCAATCGGAAAACGTGCATCTGTAGTAGCTTCTAGAACCTTCCGGACTCTTGACCTGTTTCTGACCGTACTTTCGCCAGTTGTAACCATCGGAAGGGGATTTCAAGGACAGCGGCTTTGGGTGCAAAGTGCTCTGCTTTCCCGGTACTGAGATGCATAGGTTGTTCCCGTTTCTTACGGGTGGCACTTTTTGGTCCTGAAGTGCTGGAGTTGCAACGGTGGATATCGGCTGTGTAATAGATGTCAATGACTGCTCTATGTTAGAAGGCTCATCATGTGCCTTTAGCATCTGCTGCATTGGAACTTGGGTTTGTTGGCTAGCAATAACTTTTGAAGGCACCTCTTCAAGTACTCGATCCTGAGGAATTAACAGAATGAAACGACTGAGGAAAGAAAAGTTGAATGAAACCTAACAAAAATTTTCCTTTTGCAGCATATAATCCTAACAATGAAAAAAAAATAGTCATTTGATTCAAGATATTGAAAAGGAATTCTGACCTTCAACTCTTCAGCAACCTGCAACGGTTGCAATGAGTACTCGATTGGGACCTCTGCAAAATCAGGAACTCGTTAATTTATCAGAATGAACAGTTTTGAACAGTTTTGATCAGTTTTGAACAGTTTTGATCAGAAAAAATGCATGACTATAGAACAGTTATATGACACTGAAGCATTTGAAGTATACAAACATCGTCATACAAGATATGCGCCTTAAAAATGTGTTCAAGATTAAAACCGAACATCAACAAAAAAGTGAATCGGTGGAAGGAATGCACAGAGCAATTATGAAAGAATTTGTTGCAGGGATAGCTTAACCAGTGCTCCTTACTATGGAGTGATGCACCCATGAATAATCACTCATAGGTCATAACCGAGCAAAAAATTTAATGCAATGACTACACTTAGGCAGGCTACAGGCACACAATCATACTTTAGCTCACACGCATAGATTGCCACATACTAGCAGATAATCACAAATGTACTCATGTTCAGGTGATAAATATGTAACAGGTTGCATCTTATTCTACGAGTTTTGGAAATTTTGAAATATGCCGTTTTTAGCACGGGGGACTATGAGCTGTGCATTGAATCTAAAAGAATGTGTATTGCAATGTTTCCGTGAAATCACAGAGTATAAAGTTGCAATTTTTCTGATAAGTACATAACAAATGAGGTTAAGACTGGGTTTTGTTTGAGGGAATTACTCTTATCTAGAGGAAACTGAATCATGTAAGGGAGAATCGTAATTATTGGGTTTTATAATCATAGCAGGGCATGTGTACGGAAGATAGAATGAACGGTAAACAAAAGAATAAACCACTGGAACTGAGAGTTTAAGGAAGAAATTAAAAACAACTACACAGAAAACTTTCCTAAATACACGGAAAGTATTTCCGAACAAGAAAAAATCTGAGGGGAATTTAACTCAAAACTCATGTTCAGCATCATCCCGAATTCCAATCCACGCCAATTCCCCACATGAATACTAAATTACCCCCAAAATTATAAATTAAATTAAATCCAACCAAATCAGAAACAACAGCAGCAAAAAGTGTAAATGAAAATACCAGATAGATGCGAGGACTCGTCAAAATCAGGCTGTACGGAGGTCATGGCTTCAATTTTCTGTGCACCTTTCGATTCGTCTCTTGTACAGTTCTCAACCTCACAATCACTGCCCTTGTCACCACAGGGGCTAATTCTGTGCTCCTCGTCGTCATTTTTCTCCAATTCACCCTCACGAATCTGTTCTTTACCAACGCTAGGAGGCTTCAGCTCCTCAACTTTCGTCTCCTCGGAGCCTCCCGAGCTCCGATTAGTGCCGTCACCCATGGCGATCACTTGTATGAGTCAAGAGTGAGTGTGTTATGTTAGGTCCGTGCTTTTTTTGTTGAGGTGTTAAAGCTGGTTCTTCTGCGCTGGTTGTATTAAATGACGAGAAGCACCCACTTTAGGAAAAGGGACGGATGAGCATAATGCCTATTACTCAGGGGTATTTTCGTAATCTAAGGATAACGAACGGAGCGACGTAGAGTGGAGGTAGCATCTTTGGACTGCCACTAGAGACTTTTCCTATCATAATTGTTGCTTATTGTAAGAATCAGAATACTTTTAGTGGACCGGACATTTATTCTCCTTCGGGAATTTTTCTACTCAATATCTGTTGACCCTTTCTAGTGTTCATTTACAGAAACGCCCTCGGATATGAATGGTGCCTTTTTTTATATATAAAAATAATTCTTTTGCTTTATATTTGCCATTTAATTTTATCATCACAATCAGTAAATGCTTTTTTCCTTTAATATCGTACGATGGCTATGAGTTAACTGCTGCGTTGACTATTGACCGCTGCCGTTTCTTTGAAGGGCTCAATAAAAATTTGAATTCCTCCACTATATAGTTGGTGGAACGAGGGATAATAACGCATTTAGGTTTGACCATAATATCCAAATATAATTGCATATATTAATCAATTTTTTTTTGTGTGTGTGTGTAAAAGATTATTTGTTTCCTAATTGAAGATTAAATACAATTGTGGGCTCAACATGTATGGGTCTAGAGCTATTTGCAGCCATGGGCCATGGTCCACATTACTTCCCAGCCCAATTGATTAGTCTATTCTTTCCTACAAACTTAGGTAGCAACTGTAACATTGAAATTTCAACATGTAGAAAACTTTTAAGTTTTCGATGACGTATAAAAAATATAGATAGGCCTTCAACATGAGTAGAATAGAATAAAACCAGCTTTACTTGCAATAGCAAAGAGGACCCAACATTGTGTAAGTGTGAGTCACATCACAGTCAAGGGAGGCCAAAATCAAGAAACAAGAAGAATTTGAAACAAATGTCACATAAAATAATAAGGATTGTTGTTGGAGACTTGGGCTTACCAGAAACCAAAACAAATTACTAGTACATAACTTCTTCAAAAAAACATAAACAAACACTGATCACAGCTCGACTCGATCAAGATCATAGATCGAAACGATCAAAGCTCTGGAAATGATACTGATGATGCATAAACAGAGCAAACAATTCAGTTCTTGGGACCGATGTCTTTGAGCCCACAGATCTGCTCCTCTCCCATCGAAGACATGACACTCACCACGAGGTCCTTTCCTTCATCAAATCCGCTCTTAATCTACAAAGAACGAAGATACTATGTACGTTACATTTAGCATTAAACAGAGAAAACCCGAAAGAATATTATTGATTGTATAATATTACCTGGCTAAGCAGGTTTTCATCTGTGGGAAGCCTCAGATCATCTTTGGTGCCACCACTTTCGGTAAGAAGGGAGACCTTATAACAGTTGCATAATCACACAACGATGTTGCCATTCAAAACACAGATAGAACAAGAATTGTAGCGGGTTTTTGAGGGACTGGAAATTTACTTACAAAGCCATCTTCGGAGATGTCGATTAGCTGATAATCAGTACGCGTAACATGAGGCACCTACATATGTTAGAGCACAACTGTCATTAACAGCACGGAGATGTGTGAAAAGAAGCATACAGGAGAAAATTTCAACAGATGGACAATAATATATATTATTACATCGCAATTGTGAGAGGAAGGCACAATGTCTTCGAGCTTCTTCCCATTGAAGATGTCTATGGCAACAAAGTGGCACTTTGCGTGCCCGTGCTTGCCGGTCTTTGAAGTGGAGACTTCAACAACCTATCCAGAGAAAGAAAAGAAAAAGAAAGCACATTCGAGCTCTGTAAACAACAAAGAAGATTGTGCCATTAAAGTACTAAGCTCCACAAAATCTACAAAATCAGGAACGCAAAACCAAACAAGATATAAAACCCACTAAAATATCACTGATTTAGCACAAGCCCAATTGGGATTCAAACACGAAACACCATCAAACATCAAATCGAATCTTAATTGATTATGGAAAAGGGCTAATCGATACCTTGCAAGGCCTGCCCTTTATGACTAGGTAACCGTTCTTGCGTATGGTTCCAGCTTGCTGTGGGTACGTCTTCGAGGCGCCTGCGTCTGCCTTCGACTCAAAGTGATGTTCCTCGTCCGACATCTTGGCGATGCTAGTGCTCCAAATTCTAACCTTTCTTGGTTCTGATCTACTTATAAGTTATCTTCCGCACCTTGTAGCCTTCGACGAATCAATTTCTTAGTTTTTCTTCCGATTTTGCGTATATAAGAAACCTAGATTCTCTCGCAGAATCAATAATTTAGGGGTTATCGTTTTGAACCAGTCATATCTATTTGTCGTTTCATATTGGATAATATCGCCTATTACCAGCCCAACAATTAGGGGGTTTTACGTTCATTTCTGGTCTTATGGGCCTCTTTTAATGAACAGATTTTTGACCTAAACTTTACTTAGTTGGGCCTGATAATTAAATAACCGGCCCATATAAGCCGGCTCCTGAGAATTTTGGCTCATTATTTTTATTTGATTTGTTTTGTCCAATATGAATGTCGTCGGCTACGTGAATTGTGAATGATGACTTGCTTCAATTATTTTATAATAATAACAATTATTTTAGATATTAAATTGCTTCAGCACTTTATATAGAATAAATAAACAATACACGCGTATATTCGACACAATCATACCATCAGCACGAAATAATATGTAAACTTAATAATATATATATATGTATGTATGTACACTAGCAAAGTTGCATTCGTAGATTGATGCGCATCGTGATCGTGAAGCCAACCATGATTGCCTTGGAGAAAAAATCGCAAATATACACAGCGATAACTATAAATATTTACCAAGTAGATTATATTATGTAACGTACGACCAATATGTACTTTTTCTAATGAGGTTCCCGTTGTCGATATTTAGGTGTCAATTAGTTGAATTCCGAATATGTTTTTTAATTTAATCCATCATGGCTGACCATGAATGGCCTCAGCGGCTTTCGAAGAAAACAAACTGACGAGGCATTATTATAGTCATACTGTCACACATTGCAATCAAGCAAAATAATAGTACCTACATCATGTTTGTCGGATCCTTTGACATGATAACTTTTACATACAATATTAAAAACATTTAAAAATAAACGGCAAACCCTGCCTTGAATTTTTCGGACTAAGCTCGCATGTTTTGAATTTTGATGAGAAAGCTCACTTCAATCGCCATCGTACATTTGAAAAAAAGGTTCTCAAAGCAAGAAGCATAATATGAAAAAACCAACGAGAAGTCGATAATCTAATAATCTCCATCAACTACACCATGCATAAATGCTACAACAGCCTTCAAAAAAAAAAAAAAAAAGAAAGATTATAAATTCGGTCACGGTTTTATCACCGCATCGAGATCCTTTAGCAAGCCCACAACTTGCTGCATGGTGGGCCGCTTCGAAGGAGCCTCCGCCGTGCAGAGGTAGCCAATCTTCAATGCCTCCACCGCCGCCTGCGATTCAAATCCCGTCCCCCCGATCCTCGGGTCCACCACGCGCGAACCCTGGTTCCTCCTCACGAGCCCCCTAACCCAATCCACCAAATTCGTCTCCGTTCCCCCGAAATAATCGTCCCCCACCGGCCTCTTCCCCGTCACCAGCTCGAACATCACGACCCCGAACCCGTAAACATCCGATTTCGGGCTCGGGCCCTTCGGTGACGAGCTGTTTCTGCTGCTTTCTTGATCGAGAAGCTCGGGAGGAAAATATCCCGGGGACCCACCGAGCCCGCCGTTATTACTACTCCCGAACGCCTTAGCAAGCCCGAAATCGGACAACCTCGGCTCCAAGTCGGAATCGAGAAAAACGCTGCTCGCCCTCACGTCCCTGTGGACGATGGGAGGCGAGCACCCGTGGTGGAGGAAAGCCAGGGCTCGAGCCGTCCCGAGGGCCACCGCGTGCCTGAACCTCCAGCTCGTGGCTAGCCCCTCGAACCGTAGCCCGCTACCGTTCTCCTCCTCCTCCTCCTCCCACGCATCGGTGGTCCTCACGCCGAGCGGGAGATCGTGAAGCAACTTCTCGAGGTTCCCGTTCTCCATGTACTCGTAGATCGCGATCCTCTGCTCGCCAGCTAGGCAGTAGCCCGTCAGCGGGACGAGGTTCGGGTGCTTGACCCGACCCAGGAACTCGAGCTCCGTCGCCGCTTCTTGGTCCGACAGGGTCGACCCATGGAGCAGGACCTTGACCGCCACGTGGGACCCGCCCGGTAGGACTCCCCCGTAGACGGGCCCAAACCTCCCCTCGGCCAATAGGGTGCCGCGGTCGAAGTGAGAGGTCGCCGACAGCAGATCGGCGAACGTGAGGTTCAATAAGGGCTTTTCGAAGATTATTAGGGGCACGGAACTTGCCTGCTTCACGTCGGCTAGCCACGTGGTGGAGCCCGTGCTGAATGAGAAGGGACCGGAGACGGCTTCTTCTTCCTTGTAAGGACTCGGTTTCGGGGCCCACGTTTGGGCTCGGGTTCGGGTTCGAGCCCTCGTTCGGCACCCGAATGCAAGTAGAAGCAACCCTAAGAGGAGAAGAATCATGGAGAAGCTTATTGTTAGGGCGAGCTTCAGCGTCCCGTGGCCCGAACGTTTCCTCTCGAGGAACCCCGGGTTTGCTGCGATGGGGCAGATGTTTACTGACCCGAGAAACGACGACATTAGGGTTTCGTTCGTAAATTTCGACCCGCAGAAGCTGAGGTTGTTGTAGGAGAAATTGAACTTGTCCATTTTTTTCAGCTCTGGTAAGAGAATCGACGGGATTTCGCCGGTCAAATTGTTGCGGGAGAGGTCGAGGACTCGGAGTTTCTCGGTAGAAATACGAGGGATGTGGCCACTTAAATGGTTTCTCGAAAGATCGAGGGAACTCAATCTCCTCAAACGGGAGATTTTACCGGGAATTTGACCGATCAAATTTGTGCGGGACAAATTGAGATATTCTAAATTGATGAGCGTTTCGACACGTAAAAACGGTTGCTTGCTAAATCGATTACACGCAAGATTCAGGTATTCGAGATTCTCAGCACCGGCGAATTCATCGAAGAAAGCACTGAGCTCGTTTTCAGACAAATCCAAATGAACCAAATTTGCACAACTGAAGTTTGATGTAAGATTTACCTCAGAAATATGGCCCTGAAGCCGATTCTTGCTCAAATCGAGGATTCTCAACGGCCATCGGAGGAAACCGTTAGCAGGGCCTTTGAAGAGATTCCCGGAGATGTTAAGACCCGTTAGTAGTTTCAGCTCCGAAAAATCAGAATCCCGACCCGATATTTGATTTCCCGCGAGGCTCAAGAACCCGAGCCTCGGAAACGCAGCACCGAAACCGTTAGGGAGGCGACCGCTGAGCTTATTCTCCGAGAGATCTAAAGAATCTAAGGACCTGCACTGCAATAACCCGAAAGGGACGGAAGATTCGAACCCGTTGTGGCTGAGGTTCAAGGATTGCAAACCCGTGAGGGAACTTATCGCCTCGGGGATTTCCCCGGTGAAGCTGTTGTAAGAGAGGTCCAACGATTGAAGCCTACCGAAGTTGCCCACGTTGCTGGAGAGATTCTCAGATATCTCGTTGTGTGAGAGGTTGAGGTAATATAAAGAGCCCAAACTCCAGAAATCGGAGGGCAAAGCTGCGATTTTGTTGCAGCTTAGATCTAAAGACTCGAGCTTTGAGAGTTTACCGATGGTGTTTTCAGGGATTACGCCGGATAAACTTAAACCAGAGAGATGAAGCTTTAGGACATTTTCACCTTTAGCGTCGCACGACACCGTTTTCCAAGAACAGAAAGTGCCTGAAAAGCGGCTGTTTTTGGAGGGATCTTCTAGTCCCATTTTTTGCAGGAAATTGGAGACGAAGGACTCGTCTGTGTTGGGAATTTGGCTGAACAGAGGACTGAAGAACAGTGTTAGAACTAAGAAGGATGTAAGAAGAATCCCAAATCCCATCTTCAAACGGATGCAAAGCAGCGACCTTTTTGAGCCCTTTTTCTCTAAACCCCCAAGATTGTAACTTTTTGGCTCAAATAGCACTCTTTTCCCACCATTTTCTATCACATGCAGGATAAATTAACACAGCCCAGAGATACAAATCCCACTGAAGAGCTCTCTCCGAAGGAAATGTAAGAAAGTTCTCTTTTTCACAGACTGCAAGTGAATTAAAGAAAGTGCTCTCAAGAAAAGAGTGTGTGTGGAAGGTTATAAAAAGACAATTGAGGAAATGTAAGTAAAGATTCCTCAGCTTTCCGGTGCACTTGTGCTGTTACTAATGAAGCCAGGAGGGAGTTATAAAAACAACAAAAGTACTGATTATAAAAGGAATTGATGTTGCTGAAGTAGCTCAGCTATGGGCAATTAATAATATTTAAACCCACTTCATTAAACTGGTAAAAGTAAATATCATATAAATCGACAGTTTATGTAAGATGGACTATGAAAAGCTGGGGAGGGGCTCATAAATGACGGAGAGGTGCGTGCAGAAAAAAAAAAATTTGTCTTTTTTTATTGTTAGGTGAATGGAAAAGAAAATAAAGTCATTTGCAACTGTTTGAGGTGGGAATTCAATGATTTCATTTAGTGTGCTGCTGCTGCCTCTCCTCACCTCTCTCATCTCATCATGTGTTCGTCACTTTTGGACCATCTCCGTTCTATCATTGATCATCATCATCATCCTCTCTCGTCTGTAGTAAAAGCAAGTGTTTTTTGCGGATAAATCATGACGGCCATTGGAAAGGGTGATATTGTACAAGGAAGTGGGCCGGAGTTGAATTAATGAGCCCAATTAAGGCCCATTAAAGCAAGGCCCACGTCTTCTGATATTCTTGTTTTCTGTTTCAATTGGATGATTTTGCTGCACCTTTTTTTACTGTTAGAAGATTCCAAATGCTTTATCAGCTTTATGTTTTTCCTGTTTTCGCGCAACATTTGATTCGCCAAGGCGCAAGCCCCCGATCTGATGCTTTGCTGCTCTTTTGATTGTTGCGGATTATTGTTGACTTCGATTGAGGTATGAACTGAGAATTGGATGCTGTAAATTGTTCATTTTTGGTTAACTTTTGGTTTGTTGAAATCGAATCTCGAAAAATTACGGAACTGATTTGATTCCTGTTGAATTTTATTTGTGATTGGTATCTTTTCGAATTAGCTTAGAGGGTCTCCAATTCAATGCTCTGTGTTGCTGTTGACTGCCTTTGAAGCTTGAACGGTTGTGATTTCTGTTGATTTTCAGGGTCCTCAATGGATGGTGTTGTGGTTAGGAGAGTTATCCCTTCTGATAACAGTTGCCTCTTCAATGCAGTCGGGTATAACCTGAATCTTATTGTTGCTCTTTTGCATGAAAGTGCGGGGAAAAAAATGGCTCTTAATGTTGGCTCGAGATTTTTAAGTTGTCAGCTAATCGTTGGTCCCTATTTTTTAGTTTTGTAATTGATCATGATTTTTTTTTGTTGCTTCTTCTTGCAGCTATGTAATGGATCATGACAAAAACAAGGCTGCTGATCTTCGGCAGGTTCTGTTATGTTTTTCCACTCGTTAAAATTGTACTCTTTTGACATTAATTGGCATGCTTCTTGATCCCACATAACCACTCGTTTAAAACGCTGCCTTTATCGATGATGAGGCACAAAGCTCATTTACGTTCACTTTTTGTGTCTTTTCTTATTGGCATCATTGCTGGTCCATTTTTGAAAACCTATGTTGCTGCAAGAAACTAAAAGATTATGAATCCTTGCTCTTATGATAGAAAATTAGCATTTTTCATTGACAATATGGAGATTCTGATCTGATTGTAATTATATTTCAATTCAAATTGTCATAGGTTATTGCAGCGACGGTTGCCAGCGATCCAGAGAACTACTCAGATGCATTCTTGGGAAAGACTAATCAGGAGTACTGCACATGGATTCTTAACCCAGAGAAGTGGGGAGGTCAGCAAAGCTTTATTGCAATCTGCACTTTTCGTTATCGAACCTTGTTTGTCTGAGCTTTATACGGTGTCTACTTTTTCTAAAATAAGATCTTATAAGCTTTTCAACTCCAGTGCTTGTTGCCCAAATGAATGAATTGAAAATGATAGCAAGCATTCTTCTGCTGTATCTTTAATCATCATGGTTCAGCAATTTGATATGTGAATCTTGATTAAATCCTTGTCTAGGTGCAATCGAGCTTGCAATATTGGCAGATTACTACGGGCGAGAAATCGCAGCATATGATATACAAACCACTAGGTGTGATCTATACGGGCAGGTTCGCAATTTCTGTTTAAACGTAGTTACTTCACTAATAACACGGCTAAAGAATATACTATTACTGACGAAGGAAAACAATGTTAGTGTATTAAGCATTGATATGTTACGCCTTGAGTGTCACAAACTTTCTCCTTCTTTTCAACATGAAATCTTTGTACCAAACACAGCCTTAAAGTCGATCTCCTGACAAAATGTGCAGGGAAAGAACTTTCAAGAAAGAGTCATGCTTATCTACGATGGGCTTCATTACGATGCTTTGGCAGTACGTATTTCATCTCTCTGCTTTGTGTGTCTTTAAAAGTGCTTCTTGTAGGTAGATTATAGTGTAATTTTTGAATCACTCGTACTCCACATTTCGACAGATGACTCCCTTTGGAGACGCTCCGGAGGAATTCGACCAGACAATCTTTCCTCTGCGGGATGCTCGAACTCTGGCTCACGCCGAGCGGCTTGCCCTCGATCTCGTTAAAGACCAGCAGAGGTCAAATATTGTGTCTTACTGTTTAAAATATCGACGAGAAAAAATCTATAGTAACATATATTTTGCTACAAAGCACAACAAAATAATCGTCCTTTGTGATATTAGGAAGAGGAATTACACGGACACGGGAAACTTCACATTGAGATGTGCCGTTTGCCAGATTGGAGTTGTGGGACAAAAGGTTTTGTTCATCGCCTTTGTAATAAGTTCTTTGTTCTTACAAATTTCGATCTCTTCGTATTATTAACATAGTAGTAACCTAATGCAGGAAGCAATGGAACATGCACAAGCAACAGGGCATGCAAATTTTCAGGAATACATATGATGGATGGAATTAATTATGTGTTTATGTCCCACGGAGTGGAGATTATATGTTGTGTTATTTTTTTTTCTCATGAGCAATAAATACATTAAAACTGGTTATGCTGTAACAATTAATGGCCTGTAATGTATGAAGCTTTGGAGACTATAATAACAGTGCCTACCTGAGTATTAATTGCTACCCAACTTTGATAGTTGCACTTGAAGGAGATGAAGAAATCAGGCAAAATCAGGCATCACTTTCCTGAGGAATGTGATGGCTTGGGACTCTTCAGGGGCGATTTCGTCAAAGGGGACGTAGTTTCGTTCTTCGTCGTAGACGTGGCAAACGGTAAGTATCGTCTTCATCAAGCGCCAGTTCCACGTAGCCTCATTCAGGTACTACATCATGGCCATAAACACATAAACAAATGAAGAATTTTATTTATTTTTTTTGGAGAAAGGGATATTATACTAATTATTACCTTTCCCCAGTTTTCTTGCAGTGAATTGTGAGCATCACGCAAATTGTAGCTCGGTATTCTCGGGGAGATGTGATGTGGAACGTGCACGTTGATGTCGTGGCAGAGTATTTCTACCCTGTTTTCACAGAAATTAACTTTCTTTCTTATGTTTCTCAACACTTGTTGAATCATAAAACGAGCAAGAAAACGCACCAACTCGGGTAATCGCAGTGAACGGTGCCACCGAGCTGTGCCTGAGCAGCACTCCACTTGTCCGAAGACTTGAAAGGTATGTGAGGAGCAGTGTGATGCACCATTGTGAAGGTACTCATCTGCAATCATTTCAAAAATCATTACATTATAGCTTTTTCTCCTTTATAAGAGGGAAATCGAAGAAGACGGGAATTATTATTATTTACCCAAAAGTGATAACCTAACCACGGGATTAACCAGAACTTGACCCAACCCGTGACACCAGTGGTGTAGATTATCAGTGGCCAACCAATGGCTACAAACACGAACACGCAAGCCAAGCTTATCTTCACCCGATTAACCTCACCGGGTCTGAACTTTTTGACATCAAAGTGCCAAATCAGCCTGTTCGAAAAGCTGGAATACTAAGAAATCTTACATCTTCACACAATAGTGGATTAATGCAAGAAAAAGTTACCAGTGTGCTATGGACATCAATGGCTTAAATGGGCCGTATCCGAATATAATGGCCTTTCGAAACATCGGAGAGGACTCGAACCTCTTCAGCTTAATCGGGAGCCAAGCTGTATCCTCTTCTAACCTGCAATGGAGACGAAAGCAAAGTGATGAAAGAAGATTGAAGGAGATAGTTATAAGGGCAAATCTTACCAAAAAAAAAAAAAAGAAGAATACTTGCATATTTGTCTTTGCGTGGTGCTTGTCGTGCTTAAAGCGCCATGGCTCGTATGGGTATATCAGAGGCATTAAGGCCACGGTTCCCACAATGTCTTCGATCAGTTTGTTCCTCGAAAACGATTTGTGGGCACAATCATGGCCTATAACGAAGAACTTCACAAGGGAACTCAGAAAATTACTCAGATAATCTGGAAAAAAAGAAGCACAAAAGATTTTGCAGATACTAAAGAAATTACCCCTGTAATTGCAGTTCCTGTCCAAGCCCACGCTAAGGGAAGCAGAAACCACGGTGCTTTGGCGATCATAAAGATTCCCAAAGCATAGGAACTCACGGATATCATAACAGATTTCCATGCCTTCACATGATCAATCTCAAACACCTTCATACATCGATTCAATGATTATTACATTACCGAAGATGGAATATGAAAGATCGTATCGAAGATATAATAAATTTAGGGACTACCTTTTTCGGGATTGTTTCAATAATATCTCTCAACGTAACGTAATCGGGTAGCGGTTCACCGATTTGTCGGAACCCGTAATCCCGAGAGAGTTGTTGTCTGTATTCTTCTGCAGTGACCGCTGGAGATGGCGGTGGCTCGGAGACAGCTACAGCTTTCGCGATCTTACTGTTTCTTCTCAGAGGTGTGAGGCATTGTCTTCCTCTGCTTGTGCTCTGAGGAGGAGTATCCCATTTCAGAACACACCTATCTGTTTGTTCATGGAGGCTACTTCAATTATTTTCCTTTGAAGAAATATTACATCTTGAAACAACGTGGTACATTCAAAGTCAATGCATGAAATCCGAAATTTCCTCAGACAACAACATTGGGTTCTTTTGCATAGTATAGGTTAAGAAAAGGTCCCATTTGCTCACATTAGCACTCATCAGTAGGCATTCATTCAAATCTATCTGTGTTATTCAGAACCACAGTCATTAAGTTTGAAACTTTAGCCACATTGATACACAAGCTAACGAGCTCAGACATCTTAAGCCAAATTACTAAAGTAGAAAAGCAAAGAAACAAATTACCCGAAGAAGTAAACCTCTGGTGGATAACTCTGCTGCTCTCAGATGGACCTTTATGGGGTCTCTGAAATTTCAATATAAACAAATAAAAATCACCCAAAACAAGCTCGCTACATACGACCAAGCAATGTTAATATTACATACCGAGAAAATAATAGTTGAGTGGCAAGCCATTGAAAAAACGCAGAAAAACAGCTACAATTGGAGAGTAATGTGGCTTGGGTGGAGATTGGATCGAGGAGGATATGAGGAGCCCTGAAATTTAAGGATGTAATGTAAGGGACGCAGCATTTATACGTACGGAGGGACTCTGTCGCGATTCGACAAGTTGATGTTTGTGAGTGACGAGCAAATCATTCATTACCAGCCAATTAATTTACCACTCAGAGTTTTAATAATAACGCGCCAATGTGCAAATACTGTATATTTGGAGGAGTAAAAGACGAAAATAGTACCGGCACCTCCACGTCGGCTGATAAATACTCGTTTCCACGTTTTGACACGTGTTGCCAAGACAATTACTTACGTGTCAGTTTATTTTCTAAGCCTTCAGCTGATGTCGACGCTGATCCCTTTCCGCAATATATATGTAATATATCAGATCACGAGAAATGCCAAAAGCTCGATCTTCTCTTTCGTTCGAAGGAAAAATACTGAGCCGCAAGTCGGACAGAATCTGAGTGAATGTCAATCCGTTTCTTTCTGCAGACATTGCACATATTGATTGATGCTTAATTATTTTGTTCATACGTAAGAAATCGCGTATAAAGAGGTATGGCGTTGCTTCGTAAGCTGTTTTACAGGAAGCCGCCGGATGGGCTTTTCGAGATATCTGAGAGAGTTTACGGTTTGTTTCTTTTTACTACTCCTTTCTTAATTAAATAGCAGGGATGAGTTTCCAATGTTCTATTGATGATCGTGTTTGCGGAGTTTTCGTTTAATTTCACTTTAAATCGTTGGAGAAGTGAAGAGGTGTAGCTCCTCTTTGTGGAAAGTGAGAAATGCTATTGAATGAATACCTATAGCTTGTAAATAGTCTCTTTTTTTGGGTGATGGATTGAGCCGAGCTGAAATTGTTGAGTGGTATCGAGGTTGTTTGAAGTACTAGTAGAATGGGAGTAATTTGATCTTTTTGGGTTAAATATTTTTCGTTCGTAATTTAGGAGGTGTAGCTATCAGCACACCCAATTTAGGGTTGCAATTTAAGGACACTAGCTTCTTCAATTTTGAAAAGTTATCGTCCTTAATTTGGAACCTCGTGTGTTGGAAAATGTTGTGTTTAGATCTTGTATGTCCTTATTTATATACATCCGTAATGGAATTCAATGCAGTCTGAAGGAAATTTAGGATATAGTAGATATGTATACTGAAAAGATAATAGAACATAGTTTGGAGTTAAGTGAGTCATACAACAATTGCTACCAACCTCTAGATTTGTGGGGCACATAACGTGGAATCATTTCAGCTCCGTTCAATTACTTACTGAGGCCTCAATAGGAGCTTGCAAATTAAACAGTAGGTGATATTTTTCTCTCGAAGAATGTCGATTGGCTAATTGATTAGTCTTTGTCTGCAAACTATGTTAGAACTTGAATAATATTATTTATTAAAGTATCTGGTTGAAGATGGTCTCCTGCTCTGTATTAGCATATTTCCATAATTGATGCTTTTTGTCGTTTTACTTATGAACACAACTTTCCTTTTTTGAAATCAAATTATGACCCGAAGAAGAAAAAACATCTTTGCAGTGTTCGATTGCTGCTTCAGTATCGATGCATTGGAAGAAAAGGATTACAAAAGCTACGTCGGTGGAATCGTTTCTCAGCTCCGAGAGCAGTACCCAGATGCTTCGATCTTGGTCTTCAACTTCCGAGAAGGGGACAGAGATAGCCCCATGGCAAATGCCTTGTCAGAATATGACATGACAATCATGGAATACCCGCGGCAATACGAGGGAGTCCCAGTGCTCCTTATGGAGGTGATTCACCACTTCTTGAGATCCAGCGAAAGCTGGCTCTCGCTCGGGCTTCAAAATCTGCTCCTGATGCACTGTGAAAAGGGGGGTTGGCCCGTTTTGGCTTTCATGTTGGCTGCATTGCTCATCTATAGGAAGCAATACAATGTGGAGCATAAGACTCTTGATATGGTGTACAAGCAAGCTCCTCGTGAGCTTCTGCAGATGCTTTCACCCATAAATCCCCTCCCCTCTCAGTTGAGGTACTTGCAGTACATATCGAGGAGGAACGTTGCTGCAGAGTGGCCCCCGAAAGAGAGGGCACTTACCATGGATTGCATCATTATAAGAACGATCCCCAACTTCGATGGACAGGGCGGTTGCAGGCCTATTTTTCGCCTCTATGGACAAGATCCTCTTCTTGTTTCTGACCGTGCCCCTAAAGTTCTGTTTTCAACTCCAAAGAAGAGCAGAAATGTTTTGCATTACAAACAGGTGAGTTATTACACGTTATATCACTTTTATGATTATGTTACTGTCCGTACTCCGTAGGAAGGCTGAAATTTGGAAGATTAATCTTTTGTTTGCACAATTGTTTCTGAATTTTCATTTAATTTGATTTGATTTTACATATGTGGATTATTATGCTGAGATAGCTTGTCCCAAATGCTCTGGGCTTCTGTACTTACATTACTCTTTGCTAAAATTCCAGGGGGAATGTGAATTAATAAAGATTGATATCAACTGCTACGTTCAAGGAGATGTTGTCATGGAGTGTATCAGCTTGGATGACGGCATTGACCAGGAGAAGATAATGTTTCGTGTCATGTTCAACACTTCTTTCATCAGATCAAATATTTTAATGCTTGGCCGGGAGGAAATCGACATGTTGTGGGATGCAAAGGATCGGTTTTCAAAGGACTTTAGGGCAGAGGTAAGCCATTAACGTTCCTAAAAAGTCATTACTTACATGGTTTCCTTTACTAAGTGAAAGCTTATACACAATATTTGAATTGTGTATCTATGAAGGTTCTCTTCTCGGATATGGATGTTGCTGCCTCCGTGCTTCCCGTGGAGCACTCATGTTTCGAAGAGAAGGAAGGTCTACCAGAGGAGGCATTTGCCAAAGTTCAAGAAATCTTTAACAGCGTTGATTGGCTGATTCCAAAGGGAGATGCTGCAGTAGAAGTACTGCAACAGATGGGATTATCTGAAGTCCTTGAAACTTATTCTCAGTCTGCAAAGTTACTTCAGGAAAATAAAAGCCTTGAAGCTCGAAAACATAGCATCGAGGATATAGCAGACTTAACTTCGTGTAACGAGTCTTTGTCTGAAAAACTCTCTCCAAATGCTGACGTGTGTTTGAGTGAAACTCAGTCACAGCACAGCGAAACTGGGGCTACAGTCGCAATTGCAAAAGGTGGACCCTCGCCGTCAGTTTTGTATGATTTCGAGGACCGAAATAGTGGAACCCAGAAATCAGTTCATGATTCCCCTCTTTCTGCTTTGGTAAAACCACCAATGAATCTGGATGGTTTTAGACCTGGAGAACCCCTTACTCTTCTGTTAGAGGAGAAGACGCTTGTTAAAAGTGGACTTTCTCCTACATCAGCTCCATATGCAGGGAAACGTATTTCTTTAGATTCACCTCTGAAAAATGAAACTTTGGTTGATGATGGAGAAACTAAAGATGGACCTTCCCTACCGATGCCTTCTCGTACAACATCTTCAACAGAGGATGTGGTTGAAGCCCCGAGAACGGATTCTCTATTTTCTCCATTGACTCCTTCAGCAATAGCTTCAGCTAAGAACGTGAATAGAGTAGCACCACCTCCCCCACCCCCGCCCCCACTACCGCCAAAGCCACTATCTCCTTCTGGCCCAACAATTGAAGAGTCACAGTCTACTAGATTTAGCGGTCCTTTTCCAGCATCAATTTTAACACCACTAGATTCAGACACTCCACCAACACCGTCGCCTATTTCGTCACATATGACAGATACTTCATCAGTCACAACAACTTCCAAGAATTCTGAATTCGAAAAGTTAATTACTCCCCCTTCTGTTGAGGAGACGCCAGCTTCAATACCGAAACCACCTTGTCCTATTTCTCCTAAAAAGGAGGGTTCCCCATCTTCACCTATGCCTCTCGTTACTCCGCCTTTAGTAGATAGATCTTCCAGGAGACCTGCACCTCCACCACCACCTCCTCCAAAGATGACTTCAGCTCTTACTTCACCTCCTCCAAGATTGTCTTCAAAGGAGCCTCCGGCTCCCCTAGCTGTGGGTCAACTTGAAACTGGACCACCTTTGAAGGAGGAATCTGGCACAAAGGCTCCTCCGCCGCCACCTCCACCTCCGCCACAACCTCCACCTCCTCCAATGTCTACAACGGAGAACACTTCTCTTAGGGACACAATGTTTGCTCCGCCACCACCTCCGCCTCTTCCGATATCTACTAAGGGAACCCCTCCTCCTCCACCTCCTCCGCCTCTTCCGATATCTACCAAGGGAACCCCTCCTCCTCCACCTCCTCCGCCTCTTCCGATATCTACTAAGGGAACCCCTCCTCCTCCACCTCCTCCGCCCCTTTCCGGAAAAGGGGAGGCCAGAGCAAGCCCCTCCCCACCGCCTCCTCCTCCAATAACTACTAAGGGAACCCCTCTTCCTCCACCTCCTCCGCCCCTTTCTGGAAAAGGGGAGCTCAAAGCAAGTCCTTCCCCGCCTCCCCCACCTCCTACTCCAGCTAAACTTATGGGGCCAGCTACAAATGGTTCTCCTTCTCCCTCTCCGCCGCCACCTGTAATTCCTCCACCTGGCGCGAAAGGAAAGCCTTCATTATCCCGTAATATTACCTCGAAAAGTAGCCAGGGTAAAAAATTGAAGCCGCTGCATTGGTTAAAGTTATCAAGGGCAGTTTCAGGAAGCCTGTGGGAGGAGACACAAAAACCTGGTGATGCTACCAAGTGTGTCATAAAACATCTTTCCCTAATTCAACTGGTTGTTTTCTGTTATGTTAAGTTATTATCAATAGATACTTTTTTTCTTCTCAGGGCACCAGAGATTGATATATCGGAACTAGAGTCGCTCTTCTCAGCTGCAGTGCCGAATGCAGATCAAGGGGCCAAGGGCAGGAAAGGCGGTGCACGCACCTCACTAGGAAACAAAGTTGAGAAAGTCCAACTGGTGATTCTTCTCTTTATCTTGCCTCACTAATAATTTCTTAGATGATTCACATAAACAACCTGATCCGCACTGCTGCAATATGTTTTGAATCGGTGTGCACAGTGACTATGTTTCGAACTGCTCAATTTATTCATAAAAAAAATTAAAAATATCATTGAAGCATAATGTTTCTCATATTTTTTCGCTTGCTTGGATGACTGCTGCCTTTTTTTATTTTTCATAACTGATGTATCTGGATTCTATACATTTGATTCTTCCACTTAAAGTAAGTAATTCGCTTTGTGAAATTAATTCTTGTTTTTGGAGAGTGAGACATTGAGTTATCTAATTTTTTTTACGTCACAACTGCTATTGATGTAAATTGCATTTTTTTTACGAAGAACATGTTTCTATGAACTTGGCTGCAATTCCAACTACATGAAAACCGCGAAAATCCTGTCTCTGATCCTTGATCTTTTGTATCTGTTGCATATGCATTTGTGACAGGTTGTTCTCCCCGTTCCCTGTATTCCAAGATAATTTGCTTGACTAGAACGTATTGACTTTTCCTTTTGGCCATTCTTTATATTTGTGAATCTTGACTCGTCCCTGCATCATGCTTGCACGTCTCATGTTAACCTGGTTAGAATGAAGAAATCTTCTATGCTTCCTTTCAGGACTGATGATGGAAAACTTATTTGTTGTATTTCTACTGCAGATAGATCTCAGGCGTGCTTACAATTGTGAAATTATGCTTTCAAAAGTGAAGATTCCCTTGCATGATATGTTGGTGAGTTTGGTTAGCATCTTGATAAGGATAATTTGGATTTTTTAGGTTCTGAATCTTTCTGTTATTTGAATTTCTCTTGCAGAGGTCAGTACTTGCCTTGGAAGACAATGCACTAGATGTTGATCAGGTTGATAACCTTATCAAGTTTTGTCCAACAAAAGAGGAGATGGAGTTACTTAAGGTGGTATCTGCAAAAAAGCCTTTTGTTCTCCTATTTAACTAGTGTTGTTTCCGTGTGAGGGAGATCCTTGACCTGCATTAACTTTTCTGAACTTTTGGAAAATAAATACTGCTGCAGGAATAGCACGACAATATTTTACAGATGGTCATTTTTTAATTGGCTTTTTAATTTCCAGGGTTATACAGGAGATAGAGATAAATTAGGCAAATGTGAGCAGGTATGTCGCGTATTTCTGGTTTTCTACATCTTAATTTAATTGTGACTCCAGAACTTGAATTCCAATGTGGGTTTCGTCCTCCAACTTCAGTTCTTCTTGGAGTTGATGAAAGTACCGCGGATAGAATCTAAATTGAGGGTTTTCTCATTTAAGATTCAGTTTAACGCCCAGGTTAGCATCTTTTATATGAGCTTCTTTTTCTCCATTTTCACAAATTCTATTTCTTATAATTGATTCATTTGATGTTCTCTTCTTACAGGTTTCTGATCTCAGGAAGAACTTAACTGTTGTGACCTCAGCTGCAGATCAGGCAAATTATTCCATATAGATTATTTTAATTTTTTTAATGTGGTTTCCAATAGCTTCTGTGTTGTTGATATTGTCCACTGTATTCTTATCAGATCAGGGGTTCTGCCAAGTTGAAACGAATCATGCAAACAATCCTTTCTTTGGGTAATGCTTTGAACCAAGGAACTGCTAGAGGTCCGTTAACGTACTCTCGCTTATTAAGACATTTAGCATTTTGTTGGAAGTTATATTTCATTAGTTTCCAATTTTTTTCAGTCTCTCAAATAGCAGATGTAGGAATCACACAACAGTATCATATTGTGTAACATTCCACAACAAGTCTCGGGGATAAATTTTTCTTGTAAAACGTAACTTTTACAGGATCGGCTATTGGGTTCAGGTTGGATAGTCTTCTAAAACTTACTGAAACACGTGCACGTAACAACAGAATGACACTCATGCATTATCTTTGCAAGGTAGATTTTGTTGCCTTGGCTTACCTTTTGAGCTATTCCAAATTGAATCCAGACGAATTTATTCATTTCTTCAGGTTATTGCTGATAAAATACCTGAGGTTCTTGATTTCCCCCAAGAGCTTTCCAGTTTGGAACCGGCATCGAAGGTTGCTTATTTTGTTCAAATTCATGTTAGTTTTTTCTCTTTTTTGGCACGTGCAAGGGTTTTTTTTTTTAATCTATCTGGGCACATCTTTTTCAGGTACAACTGAAATATTTGGCTGAAGAAATGCAGGCTATAAACAAGGGGCTGGAAAAAGTTATGCAGGAGTTGACCCTATCAGAAAACGATGGACCCGTGTCTGACCAATTCCGACAGGTAGACTCTTGGGTGACAATTTTAATGATTTTGACCGCTCTCACTTACCTTTCTACTAACGGTACAGTCAAATATTCTGTTTTAATTTTGCGGGGTTCGAGTAAACTTTGGCGTTGCAAATTTTCTGTTTTAATATGCTGAGGAATGCTATTTGCTCTGGTAAAAGGATCCATTGTTGAAGATGCAAAAAGTCAACTGAGAAATTTTGTTTCCTCAGGCTTTAAAAGAATTCCTTTCCTTCTGCGAAGGGGAAGTTAGATCCTTGGCTTCACTTTATTCAGGAGTGGTTCGTATAACTTTGCCTTGTCATTATTCAACTTCGTGTATTTCCCTTGGCTGAACGAATCTGGTAAACCCTAATCCCGCAGGGTCGAAACGTGGACGCACTGATCCTCTACTTCGGGGAAGATCCCGCGCGTTGCCCCTTCGAGCAGGGTACATCATAATACATACATCTTTTCTTCTTTACATACTCCACATCTCTACATAGTTTGTAAGATACTAATAATAATAATTCCATTGTCCTTCAGTGATCTCAACGCTGCTCAACTTCACAAGAATGCTGAAGACCGCACACGAGGAGAATCAGAAGCAGCTGGAGATGGAGAGGAAGAAGGCGGAGAAGAAGGAAGCTTCTTCGACGGCGAAGCTCATACCCGAGAAAATGCTCGATGCACGATGATGAGATCTCAGAATAAACGAAAACCTTATTACACCGCTCACTTGATGTCTGTGCCTCATCGTACTACTACTACTACTACTACTACAAAAGCAACAGCAGGTAATGGGTGATATGAGGCTACCTAGTTTTCTCTTCTCTATGTCGCTGACCACAATAAGATCTAATCGTTTTAGGGTTTTGTTGAGATATAAAATCAAGATAACTGATTGGTTTATTTATTGTACTTGTCGGTGTACAGCGAATAGTGAAACTTGTCCTTGAGCTTTAACTGATAATTTCGTTCCATGAGCGACATTTTTAGTGCACTAAAATATGTGTACTGACTATATACATATAATGTGTGTGTGTTGATGGCGGTTTCACTGAATGCTTGCTTCTGTGGTCTCTTTGACTGTTCATTGATTTAAACTATTATTATCAAATAACCATTGGACTTGCTGTATTTGTGAATATTTATTTTTATATATAAAAAAAAACGCAATGGTACTACGAAAACAAAAGAACAAAAGTCGATCCTAGAAGAAACATCTATAAAAACATAAAAATCCAAAAACCCAAAAACAAAACATAATCAGCCCTCAATGTCGACTCCAAAGAGCCTAATCCCTTTCTTCTTTTTCTTCTTCTTATCATCACTATCAACATTAACCACCGACGAGGACGACACCGGAGGAGACACCACCTCACCACCACCACCGTCGAGCTTCACCACGTCGATCATCAAAATCTTCCGAACCCCCGTGAGCCCGTCCCCGCACTCGCACGAGGAGAACAAAACCCGATCCCGATGCCTCAGCTTCTTCTCCTTTGCGAACCGGTTCCACCCCCTCGTGAACACGTAACTCTGGCTACTCTTCCAATAGCAGTACCTAAACTTCCACGACCTCATCATCCCGTCGAAGAACACAATCTCCACGTCCTCCACGTGGGCCCCACCCCTCCCCCCTTCCCCCTTTATCGCCGGAAAGTGCTTCACCGCGTACTTCTTCGGTATCACCAGACGGTTCAGCTTGCTCACGTCGCTCGGCGTCAGCTCCTTCTCGAACAGCCTCATCACCTTAACCCCGCCGCCACGTGGCGGTGGTGGCGGCGGCGGCGGTGGTGGTGGTGGTGGTGGTTGTGGGCCCTGAGGTAGTCGGAGAACTTGGAGAAGTAGGAGCCATCCTTGATCATGGAGAGGACCTCCTCGGTGGCGAAGGGGCTCTGGAAGACGGGCTCCATGAGTGTGACCGCGGTCCACGCGAAGTTGCGGTGGGACTGACCGTTGCGGAGCCGTATGGCCGCGCTGTCGTAGGCCATGGCGGCCTCCGACTCCGTCTTGAACGTCCCGAGCCATATCCGCTGGTGGCTCGCGTATATCTGGGCACCCCAGTGCCCGTTCTGCTGGCTCACAACACCCTTGAACTGGGACGACGGAGGGGCGGCGGCGTGGTGGCGGAGGCTCCGGCCGCCGCCGCTGTCGGAGTCGGAGGCTTCATTGTTGGACGCCTTGCTCGTCGAGCCCGTTAAAACGCTTATTTGTCCTCTCATTTTCTGCGAAACGTTATAATCACGACGAAAAAAACGAAATCTTAATCAAGAACGAAGATTTGCGTGCATATATTATATATATATATATATATATATATATTATAGGTCAAATTATTAAATTAGATCACTAACTATGTCTTCTCGTGTTTTTTGGGTCACTAAGTTTCATAATTGCAAAATTAGGTGTAACGTATCTGATTTCTTTTGAGTCACTTGTGAATTTTCCAGTAAAAATCGCCGGAAATCCGAGGTAGACGATGACATGTATCGTTAGTGACCTAAATCAATAATTTGGCCTATATTATATATATATAATATATATATATATATATATAACGACGTTGCGATACTCGACTCCATTTTTGCACAAGGTAAGATATACGACTTTCATAGGATTAAACAGAAGATCTTCGGAGCACGGAGTTCGTATTAGGGAGTAATTAAGCTAATCTAGTACTAATTTAAGGATAACTAAATAAGACATATGATGACTTACACAAAAGTGCCAGAAGTAATAAAGATTCGACCTTTACACTGTCGGCCATGGGAAAAAATATTTTCTTAATCTTCTGCAACTATTATAGTACGGACGACGACGATGACGATGGGAAAGGGCCGATGTCTAATTAATTATTTAAGTGCGACATACATAACAAGATAGACTTATATATATATGTATATATACAAATCCAAACTCTGAAGTTTGAAATAACTGTAGCGGCCGATAAACAAGCGAACAACGATACATGCAACATCAAGTATCCATATTATAAAAATCGAATTCGAATTCAAAAAAAAATAACAAACCTGGGTTGAATTTCAAATTTGTTGCAGAGGAAACTCAACGACTGGGCTTTGTCTGCTGCTACAGATGAAAACAGCTGCTCCGATGAAATATATATATATACATATAATATATCAGCAAAAAAAATAAGATTCTATAATGGGAAAAGATTGAGTAAAATCAGCAGGGAATTTTATTACACTATTATATACATCGAGACGATGACACACAGCGCCCTAACCTCGTACAAGGAAAGCGCCAATTTTCCTTTTTTTTCTTTTCTTTTTGGGTGTTTTCCTTTTCTTATTCATCGACATGATTCGGTGAATATCTGCTCCCTGCAGGAAAACAAAATCTTCCCTTATTTTTATTGCATCCTCAGCCATATTCAAGAGAGAGAGAGAGAGAGAGTTACCATAAACAAGGCCAAGAAATCAGAGACGAAAATGATATCAAGACGCCGCGTGTTAAGCCCCGTTTTCATATAAAGAGCAGCTGTGATGCAAATTATTTAAGGCACGTAGCTGAAGAAATAAACTCAGATTTAGAAAAACCGGGCATGATTTTGGGGAAACTTAGCCCATGATTTTCATGTTAATATAGAAGATTTGCAGAAGAATTGCATGAGTTTATCGAATATTTATCATTCACAAATACAACAAAATGATCATCAGGTGAACTGTAGACAAAAAGTTACAATGATCAGTTTTATATTACAGGCTTTCATATGTCGTAATCGGTAATATTACGTGTGTTCACTAATCATGGTTGATAGCTTCTCAAGTCAAAATTAAATTGCTGTAAAAAAAAAGTCAAAATCAAATCAAGACTCGACCCATTGCAATAGAGAGAGACCAGAAATGTGAAAATCTGATATATAAAAAAAAAATCAGCACAAAAATCCCAGAAAATACCCACTAAAAAACGGAAGAAAAAGCCTATTAATAGACACAGTAAACAAGGTTTCCTTCCTAATTTCACATGGGATCACTTCAACGATTCAATCCACAGCATTTAATGCGAGCGTAACTACGTGTTCTTGAAGATTCTCGACAAAAAGCGACCCACTACTCTCTCCATTACAAGCTAACGCTAATGTTTCATATTTTCCCGAATCTCAAGCACCTGTTGTGCTTGGAATCCGCTATTTCCGGCGCAGAAGGAGCAGCAATTCGAGAGAGAGAAATCTTCTCCATTGCGTTTACGAATTTCCTCAGGTGCTTTATGTACTCGGGAAAAGTTTCGAGGTTACAGTGTCCTCCGCCTTGAACCCACAACGGATCGTACTTCTCCTTCGCCAATTCCCAGAGGCGCTTCCCGTGGGAACAATCCACTACGTCGTCGTTCGTGCCCTGAAAACAAAAATTCAGAAAAAAAGATCCAATTTTTATTGCGCTTCTTACACGCAGCAATCAATCTCTTTGAGAAGAAGATCCCTTACGTGTATGACCAACACGGGGCAGCTCACGTGCCTTATCTTGTCTATATTCTGAAAACCCAACCAAAAAAAATGAATCTTTTGCATCGGAAACAACTAACTTCGTATTTATCAGACAAGAAGACAACGATTGGAAGAAATTACCTTAAAAATGTCGAACCAAAATGTCATCTTTACGTTATAAAGGACTCTGATGCCTGAAAGAATTGCGCTGTGGAGAACGACAGCTCTCAATCTCGGAAAACGAGAGGCGAGGTGCAAAGTGGGGCCGCTGCCAACAGATTGTCCGTAGAGGATCACATCTTCTTGCTTGATTCCGTACACGTTCTTCAGACAGTTGTACGCGGCCTCGATGTCGTAGTATGTGTTTATCTCCGATGGCTGCAATCAATTATTAGGCATTAATTTCCAACCGTTTAGCTTGAAAAAAGAGTACGAATTTTCGAAAAAAAAAAACTTAGAAGAGATAAAGATGGTCTCTCTCTCTCACCTTGCCTGTGGATGCTCCATATCCTGAATAATCATAGCTGCAATAAATGGCAGAAACATAGTATGTCGTGAAGAGATATTTCCCAAGAGAAGACCTTTTTCTATGACGTAGCTACCCAAAAACCTCAAACTAGCGAACACATGAAACATGTTTCTCTTTCAGTAATAACCCACTATCCACTAAATTAGGTCAATAAAAATGACTCCCAGTTTTTTTTGGTCCTAAAGTTTCATAATTGCATATTTAGATCACTAATTAACGTATCTGATTTGTTTTTGGTGACCCGTCAATTTTTCGGCAAAAATCTCCGGAGATCCGACATGGTCGATGACGTGACTGTTGACATGTCACGACTATTTTCGCCGAAATTCACCGTTAACCCAAAAGAAATCAGATATACTACTTAGTGACCTAACTATTCGAAACTTAGTGATCCAAAAACTACAATTGATATAGATATATACTCAGTGACATAATTTAGTAATTTGGCCTAAATTATGCTATAATTCTCAATTGTATCGTACATAACCAAAGAAACAAGGGCAACGAAATCAAGAACTTTCATCTCCCTCTAGTTTATATCTCCGGCCAATTTCGCAAACCAAAAAAATAAGAAATCTCTTAACAGTATGTCTCCATCTCAAACAATTAAAGATAAAACCGGCAACCTAAATCAAGGAAGAAGAGAACCAAACCTCATGATGTTGACACGTAGATGGGCTCTGAGCTCGATGAAAAGCTCCTGCATCTGCCCTAAATCGGCAGCGTTTCCGTGCGAATACAGCAGCGTGAATCTCCCTGAAGGATGCTTCCAGAAAGTTGCGACTATTTTATTACCGCCCTTCGTATCCAGCAAGTGGACGTCGGCATTCTTGTCGGCGGTTAACCCTCTCATTACAATCCTGTCGTCAACCTCGTCTCTGTACACCTCGTAGGTCGGTGGGTCCGGCGGAAAAAACGCGAATTTTGCAGCGACGCTTGAAGTCGCGTTTCCCATTTAATTGTGAATTTCTTCTTTTGTTCCTCTATATAATCCAACAATTTAACCAGCCGTCAACAAACCCGAATCAACAACGCGATTCTCAACGTGGGCTTTTGCCGAAAAATTTGGAGCTGTATTTCTTCTTCTTCTTCGTTGATATTCCCCGTCTTCTTTTCGCTGGGATCTTACAATTTCTTCTCCTTTTTTTTCTTATGGGATTGTTCTCGAGATTGCTGACGATGACGACGGGGAAATTGGAGGGTCCGATCGAAGAGGAGGATGAAGACGAAGCGATTTAAAACGAAGTTTTAGAAGAATGAGAAGAAGGTAAAGAGTTTTCTATTGCGCCTTTTTTCATTGGTTTGTATGTTGTAATAAAAACTATGAATGGCTGCTTGATTCATACAGCTGGTGTGAAATGGCATATTTGCCCTCTCGTGAAATTGAGGTGTAGATTACATACACACATGCACGTTTATTTGGTTGTTAGTCATTCAATTTTTATTAAATTCCTCGGGCTACATTTCATTGAATTTTCTAGATGAAAATACAATTGTAATGACAATGACTCTCGACGCATAACAATAGGATGTATACTTTTCAATTTTATGTAAAAAATATGTATAATAAAAAAATAGATATCAACTTGTGAGCTCCAACAAGGAAAAGGTTGAGCAAGTTCAATCGATGTGTCCAATGAGAAGTTTCTTTTCTTTCCTTTGTATTTTTTATTTTGTGTATCTGATTGTTGATTGCAAAAAAAAAAAAGATGGGATCTCGTCTTGGAGGAATGGACGGCTAAGATTCGGTCAAAGGCTGCTATAAAAAGCATATGCAAGAAAAAGGGACTTGAGAGAATTACAGAGTGGACGGTCAGAGAAGACTTGTCAGTGGTCAGACATTCTTTGTTTTGCTAAAGAATCGAAACAGTATCAAATATAAAATTAAAATATTCATGCAAGAAATGAATTTAACGTTCCTATGGTTTTTTTTAATACGATATCTCCACTATTAACTAATCAATTAATTAGGTTAGAAAATGGCAAACCAGATTTGCTCACTAATCAGACAAAGCGTACGTGAGCTCCAACTTTTAGCACATATTTCCACGCAACTCATGCCATATATCTAATTCAACGGCTTGTAAACTTATATTTTTGAGTAAAATATTCAAATTAGGCATTTGTGTCGACTCATCAGCTAATAAAAACCATGCACGCAGTTGAAAACGAAATGCATTGTGTCGTGTGATAAAGCTTTTTTTTAGGGACAATAAATAGAAGAACCAACGGTCGAGTTCAGTCAAAAAACAAAGAAAGGATTTATACAATAACAGTAATGAAAGAAAATCAATAAGAGATTCAGTAAACGAGTCATATAAACTTGTGGATGAGCAAATAATATGATGATAATAATAATATACATTATACAACGCTTTTTGTTGTTTTCTTTACATCTGTAGTACTTTTAGTCGCTGACCTCGTACACGTGGCGGTTGCTAACCTTGGCTCTGCTTCTGATTCAAAGTATACCACTTAAGAACCCCCTAAAACAGAAATTTTGCCGATGATTTTAGCATTAATCGGGTTATAACGATCATATGTATAAATTGCCACATAATATTACCAGATTCCGGCAGGCTTTTTTGCTTTATCTCTGCGTATTATATATCAACAGCATCATCATGAGAAGTCGCAGAAAATTAAACTCACTTCAATAAGGAGAATTATCACGAAAACCACAAATTTCTCACCGTTGTTTTCCTTCGAACGCGTCGTTGATTTCTTCTCCGGTAGGCCGTTGAGGGAACTTGGACAAGATTAGATACTTCTCCTCCTTAGGGGACACGTCCACTCTCTTGTACAACTCGTACTCATTCGGATATGACATCCTTGTACAGATAGATAGGAAACAACCTCTTGAGGTTTGAGAAAATAGATTGTAAAAAAAAATGCAACACCAATACACTACAGATACAATAATCATGAACCTGAGGGCACCCATGATGGGGTATTGGGTCCCGGCATAATACAGCAGGCGAAACGAGTAGCATGGCTCGAATGAAGCAGCATATTCGAGTCTCTTATCGCGTCCCATGGTCTTAATTATTATAAAAAGATTTGTTTTAATGAAATATGATCGAGTGCCCAATAGATTTGGGGGAACATACTTTACCTGCATGATGCCACTCGAACCGGGCAAATCCTGATAATTCAGAAATAAGATAGAGATTCATCTACTGTTGAAGGATTGTGTATGTGCAATTTGCATGAAGATTGTAATGAGCAAGCAACTTCGATTTCTTCTTATGAAATGACCACAAAGAGCGAGAAAACCCGGGAAGCTCTTATATACTTGTGTTTATATCATAAAGAGTTTCAAGGAATAGGATGTCACTACACTACAAGGGTTAGCTGTTGAATGAAGACCACTTCAGCTAATTAAAGCTTAAGCTTCAAGGAAGTGTATCATATTTTAAATTTATATATTCCATTTCCAACACTAACCTTCAGTCTGGGATTGACAATAATGACCGGACGGGGACCGGCAGCATCTGTCATGGCTCTTAGGTCCTGCAGCATTAATTGAACTCCAAATGTGAATGATGACAATCAAGTGCCTGATTGAAAAAAATACGATGATTTTCGTACAAGAATCTACTGATAACCTTCTTACATCAATAATACAGTTTCCTACTGCATTTTGGGGAGCCACCAGGATAAAAATGTCGTCTTGCTCCTCAACCTCGTTGCCACCTGCAGAAATATTCGAAGCTGGTCTTTGGGAAACATATCATAATTGCTCGGGCGTAGACTGAAATAGAGCGAACTTGATAAGGAATTAATAATAATAAGCAAATATGCACGATTGGCACTTCTTCTTCGTTCAATACCTATTGAACCAATATTGATGAAGGTACCCATTGCACCATCGTCTCCCCAGTCCATGAACTCCAAAATCTTTCGACTTCCAGCTAACTGCAGTGGCATTCCGGCGAGGGCTCCTTCACCCATTGATCCTTGCACGCAAACCTATAAAATGTAATAATTATTTCAGGCAGCAAACGGAGAGATGTGACCGTTAGTGAAGATAGTGTTGAAAACCTTGACACGCTTTCCATCATCGGCGAAGGAAAGAGCAAGAACACGAATGAGCTCCATTAAGGTACCTATTCGATAAACATCCTGAGACAAACAAAAACATTTAACTCGAAAGATTTGTGAAGACGGTAACAAACTAAATGATTAACGAACTGCAGTACCATTTCAGGATTTAGTTCTGGAATGCTAATCTCCACCTTCAGTTGAGAAAGCAAAGATATTATACATTAGCGAAAGAATTGATATTATACTCAATTTAAACTTCAGGAGATACAAAATACTGCAAAACGATAAATCAATGTTAGAACTTATATAACCTTCAGTCTAGTTTTTCCATCTTTTACTGCTCTCTGAGTTGCCTTCAACACATCCTCATAGAAATATTTCCTTATCTCTCTGGAATGAGGAATATTATTCAGCCTCGTTGGTATTCCTCTCCAAGATATCTGTATATGATAACCAAACTAAAGAAGTGAAAATGAAATGTAAAGCAACACTATCACGGCAAGACGTGAAACTATGTCATCAACCTCATCTGAGAATGATTTACCAAGCTGGCTAGCATTTCTTGCCAATTTACCTGTTGAAGTTTTATCAGTTAAAAGCTGCTGCCAGATTGTTACTCTGCCAGAAGTTTTAAAACCAATCTCAATATTTGGAAAATAACCATAGAGCGATTAAGACGTGAGGGGTAACTCCTAAATTTAACCCAATCGAGGAACCATTGCATCTCAAAAGTTAATGCTTTCCTTTTGACATGAATTGTTCATTTAGAACTGAAAAGAGTTTGCATGCATGTGGATTTGTGAAAGAATGCAAGAAACAGGCCTGATTGTGAACCTTCTTTATTCTTCTGCACTGTAGATAGCAGTGAATCTATCTCTTCAAAAACCACCTCTTTAGAACGGTTCCCATCAACCTAGATATAAACAACTCTATTATTAGGTATCCAAATGATGGAATCAGCATAAGTTGATAACCTAAACTTATTGATTTACCTTCTGAAGTACGTCCGCATAAGTGGGTATTACTGAATCTGCATTTTGCTTATATATCTGTAACCGCGACTTCACCTGAGAGATTTATATGTAATTATCAGAGATAAAAAAAAAAGATTGTTAACATCTCTGCACACATCTTGAATTCATGAAATCAAAGAAATGATATAAATCTCCACTATTCCTCTGTGTCCTATCATCAAGGTTGAGAAGTTTTTTGGTATGAGTGACATCAGGTACCTTCTCTTCAGTATCATCAGGGCGAGTAACAAGCCGTTCGTTGATTTCTTTGGTATCTGGTAAAAAGTTTTTCACATGGTAAATCTTCCCTGTTAAAGGATCCATTCTCCTACCAATGCATCTGTCTATCAGAATATCGTCGGGAACCTGTAGGAATTATTATATCACTTGCAAAATATTTAATGTCACCTAGCATTCATAGCATCAGTCAACTTTTTTCCATAGAAATGAAACTAGCAAATTTGGTGTTGTCCAAATATTTTGAAATATAACTTGTCAAAGCCTACTGACGTACATCAAGCAATACAAACACGTCCGGTCGAATTTTCAGTTTCTCCAAGCTCTCTGCTTGGGCAGCACTTCGCGGAAATCCATCTAATAGCCATCCTTTTTCCTGTGCATCCTTTAGTGAGAGCCGTGCTGTTACCATCTATAGAGCAGATCGTTATTGAAGCAAATTTCACCAAGAAAAAGCTAAGATACTTAAAATAAATTTGTTCTTCGTACTGATGTGACAACATCATCAGGGACTAATTGACCAGAGTTCATGAACTCCTTAGCTTTGTTCCCGATTTCTGTACCAGCAGATACTTCAGCTCTTAGAATATCTCCAGTCGATATATGCACCACTCCAAACTGAAGAAATTCAGCACAGGAATCTCAACTCACAATGAAGGAAATTCCAAACGCTGACAAGACCAATTCTCATATGTATTTTTACTCTTCTTTTCTTTATTTAAGTGAAGTTTACGTTGCTTCCGCTATTCAACTATCTATGGAAACATACTTAAATAATCATAATCATAATGGACGATTACCAGTATCTTTATTGATGTTGCTGACTGAAGCAAATCGAAGAATGCAAACCTAATATTTTGCGCACCTTTTTTGCAATCATCTCACACTGAGTTCCTTTTCCTGAGGCTGGGGCACCAGAAATCATCACTTTAAGAGGCTCAACCTTTGAGCTCGTTATCTTGAGCACCTGAACCATACCGTAAATACAGACACTTGAGCAACATGACAGCAATTTCTGAAAATATATGGTCTTTCATGTTTTTTTCCCCAATATCGCATCGTTTCCCTACCCCTCACGAACTCAAAAACTAGGGAAATACAGAGTAATACTGATATCACACCGCTAATTTCAACCAATCAATAAATATAGTTCGATCCATTAATCATCAAGCGTTTTTCTTCTGTCTAACATATTCTTCATTTTAATTCGGTGCATAATATACGATTATAAAACGCATACACACCCAATACAGAGAGATATGGAAAATGAGCAGACCTTTGGAAGAGATTTGCGTTTGATATCAAGCCTGTGCCCGTGCTTACGACTAATCGAAGCTTGCTGGTGAAACGAAACGTGCGGAGAAGAGGCTGATGACGATGATAGGTGAGAGACATGCTGCTTGTTGGAGCAGTGGTGAGTTACAGAAGCTGAGCAATTGAAGATGATCGACGACATGGCTTGGAAGACGAGAGAGCAACGCGACGTCGCTCCACAGTCGTCAGTGTGTGACTGACAGAGGATTCGATCCGATGATAATCGCGCGGGGGATTATCCGTTACCACTACAACCATTTATTATTATATTTGTTATTAATATTTATGTGTAATTGACACTTATTATTATTAAATTTGAAACATTTTTCCGAAATAATATAAAAATAGAGATATAAAACATAAGTCCCGTCGATGAGATGGCATGTGTGACGTAGCTTTGCGTCTTCTTCAATATTGGAAGCTAAGCTATGATTCATGCTTGCACGCTTCATCTTTACATCCCTCCGAATTAGGCTCATCACTTTTAACTATAATAAGATAAAAATGGTTATTTTATTTAATTTTATTTCCCTAAATTGCGTTGGTCTAACTTGCACAATAACGTTTCTTCGATTTGTGGTGACGAATAGCAGTCACATGGCATGGTCACTCAACAGCCAGCTGCGATGGAGTGAAATGCATGAATTTCGGAGAAATAAAAGGATCATCAAATACATATTATCATATTTATTCCCAAAGTAAAGGAAAGTTGCGAATATTGATACGGTAAAAAATTCAAATATCAACCAAAAATGTATATTTTAATTTCCCGGTTCTGCAAATTGTGTTTAGTAACTAATTTAAATAGTATATAAATTAAAAATGAAAGAATACATCATAACCCATTAGTAGTAGCAACAATGTCCATATGCCAACTAAAGACGACGTTCAAGAATCAATAGCTTCAATATATACACACACACACATATAATACTACAACCCCATCGCATTAACCTCGGTGCACCCATATGATTAAATATATAGATATGATTTTTCATTTATATATAATCCAACTCCGATATGTTCGGACTGAAGCTAACGCCATCAAGTTCTTCACCAAATACTGTCTTACTCTTTCTTTCGGTAACGGAAGAAGTAATCTCGCAATTTCCCCCTTTTCCGTAATAATCACTAACCCCGCCGGTGTCCTGAGAATTGCTGATCGCGGAGTTATTCGGTGGTAATAGAAACGAGAAATTTTCTTGATTATTGTAGTAGGCATTCTTGAAAGGGAATTTGTTGCAATATTCAAACACCGATGGCGATAATTGCTGATGACGAACACATCCACGGTAGAACATGGGATTCATATGGTGTGTGTCGATGAAATTAGGGTTTTGGCTATCGAAGAATTGTTGCAATAACATTTCTGATTTGGGTTCGTGCGGGATCGAAAATGAGGGAATATGATTATTGTTCTTATTTTCGTTTGATTCTATAATTGCTTCATGCTTCCCATGGTAAGAATTCGAAAAGTCCGTTAAATGTGGAAGCGTTAGGGTTACATCGTCGTCGTCATCGAGGAGATGATTGACGAACGAGTCGATTCGTGCTAGTTCAACGCCGCCGCCTCCTATCATTTGGCTTCTCCTCGATATCCCGATATCGTTCTTGAGGATAACTCGGCAAACAACCCACTGATCCTAGGTTATAATACAAATATAATCTCCATTATTAATTTTAAAATTCATACACATAGAAGGGCGTAATGTAAATGATCAGTTTACCTAAAAGCTTAAGCTTGAATGGAGTGTATCTTTTTTATTTATTTTTTTTAAGTTTATATATTCTATTTCGAACATGTTTCATCACGTCTAGACTTATTTATATTTCGTATCTTTCCTTAGATGTGGATTTTCTCTTAGGTTGTATTTGAAACAAAGAAAGTAGTGTGGAAAAAAAAATATGAGAGAAAATGGTTTTCTTAAGTTTTCTTTCATTTTCCTCGTCATCTTGTGAAATAATGAGTTTTCCTTAGTTTTAAATACATATAAAGTTAACTAGATTTTCTTTGCTTTTCTTTTCCTTATCTATTTCTTGAATTATCCAGACATAAAAATTAGCTTTCCTCTTCTATTTCATTTTCCTTCCCTACTAAATTCCACAAGTCTTAATGGATTTAAGCTCTGATATGATGTTAAATAACCACTTCCCCTAAAAGCTTAAGCTTGAAGGGAGTGTATCATATTGTAAATTTATATATTTTATTTCCAACAGTATAAGATCATAAAACATACACACCTTTACAGTCCTGGTCAAGTTGTGGTTCCCTTCGAGCCTGTATTCGTGCATGACCCAGTTGGTTTTCTCTCCTTTTGGGGCTCTCCCTTTGTAGAAAACGAGGGTCTTTTTCATCCCGACGAGGCAGCCACCGTTCTTATTGCCGCGAGGAGTCTTGTCGAAGATCTCCTTGTCCTTTCCCGTGGCCTTCCAGTAACCCGATTCGGTTGCTCGATTCGTTCGCATACCCGACGGATATTTTCTATCTCTTCGGTAGAAAAAGAACCATTCTTTTTCGCCCATCTTCGCCTTATCTGCATCCAAGAAAACCCTAATCAACTCAAAAATAATAATATTCTACTAACATAACATATATATATATTTATATATATATATATATATACATATACAGATAATTAACAGGCAGCAAGAAAATAATTATATAGAAAAAAAGAATACTTATTACATGGCAAATCCCAGGGTTCACACTTGTTAAGATCAGCTTCAGCGATAGCTAAGGCAGTGAACTTGCTATCGACCACTTTGTTCCATAGATAGTTCATGATTATCTCTTCATCGGTGGGATGGAATCTGAATCCAGGAGGCAATTGTAACACATCATTAATCTCATGATTATGATCAGAATCTTCATAATTGCTACTAGAACCTCCAAGCTCCATCTTTTATGAATTATGAATAAACCTCCAGCAAAATATATATATATATATATATATATATGTAGTTGAGCAAAAGAAGTGGAATATAAGACCCGACCCGCAAAAGGATTAAGCTTTGGCAAAAGCGGACAAATGAGAAAGAAGAAGAAAGGAGGGGAAACGGGTTGTCTTTATACAGAACAGCAAACACATCAACACCTATATTTTGAATGCGAAAGGAACTTTAATTAATTAACGGATAAGTTTCTTGCAGGGAAAGGAAGTTGCAGGAAAGGATCGAATCTGCGGTGGGAAATGGGTTAATTTGCTAACAAGGGACGAAAACCCGTTAAAGACTTTGCACATTACACATTATTTAATGTTACTCAAGACTTATATAGAACTAGAATTGCGGTGCAAGTTCTTTAGCTATTACATAATAAATATACTAACACATAGTTGCGGTTTGTTCAAAGTGAGGAGTTATTATTTACAAATGATGGCATCATGCTGATGACGAGCTAGTATTGAGCTTTTATTTTAATTTATTTTTATTCTTTTATTACTACATAAGAAGTATAGATGTGCATGTTGTTTGTGGATGAAGATACACGGTATTGCCAACGCGCAACACATTGGAAATTGCCTGGATTTTCTTGATTTGGGATTTAAATTTTATATATATTATACATAACATAAAATGAAAGGATGAATGAATCTAAAGATTTTTTGATAAACAAATCATTTTAGCTTAAAACAGTTAACAAAAAGATATAGGCACTTTCCATAAATTACAGGAGATTGATTGCATAAGCGCGTGGCTTTCAAAGAAGTGGGACCCATACAGCTTTACGGGCCTTACCCTTCCCCCTTGGTGGTCCTCATACGCGGGCATGGTGTATTTTTTATATTTGGTTTACACAATTTATTTATTAATAATATATGTGATATAATATATATATATATATGCCACCCTTCCAAACATAGAATTATTTTTAAAAAAAAATAAAGTTTTATCTTATATCTTAATAATTAAAAATTAATTTAATCCCAGGGAATATAGCACACGTTTGAAGCCCCTTTTTATGTGGATAATCTATATTTTGGATAATAACTCGATATAAATCGAAAGCTAGTAGCTATTTTTCGTATTGATTTAAAGAGTTCTTTATGTTATTTATAACTACAACTGAAATCATCAATCATAGATTTATATTATATACTACAGAACAAATAACTATCAACAACCAATGTAATAATAGTCTTAAACTATAAGATAGATGTCACAAGTTAACCCTTCTTTGTTGATCATCAACGTTTACTTTGGCAAAAGCGTGAGGAGCAAACCTCGAAGAGAAGCTGTGCAGCAACCTCTCGTCGTCTTGTTCTTGATCGCCGGCGAAGTTAAGCCCGTAGCTCTCCGGCGAATACTGAAACTGATTATTATAGTTATTATTATTTTTAATATTATTATTCTTTCTGTGATTGAAGATTTTTCCTATCCTTCGAATGAAATTCTTCCACTTGGGCCCTGCGACGACCTCGGAGAACTCCTTCAATTTCTTGAATTTGGATGCGACCCGTGCTGCTGAGTCCGACCCGGAACCGCATAGCCCGAAACAGCCAGCTTTTGCCGACACGACGTCGTCCTCTTCTGTGATGAAAACCAAAGGATTCTTCTCTTGATTAATGGCCATGCGATGTTAGATGAGGGAAAGAGAGAATGAGATGCTTTGGCCTTTGTTTCAAGAATATTATATCTCCTTATTGGTGTTGAGAGGATTCGGTATATGCATATATATATATATATGCACGAATAGGGGCGGCCGTGTCTTTAATATGTAAGCGCGTGCGGTGTTATTTGTGCGTGCGCGTGAAGGAAGAGTCCAATGAAACTTCATTTGTCTACTGTATTGTAAGGTTTGTATTGACGAATTTCTTTTTTTATTTTTTGAAGCTATTTTTTGTTCTAATTATTCGGGGATAGGCAAGCGTTATGAAGACAAGTTTAGGATCAATTTGAGGATATATAAATTAAATATTATAATTTTAGGACATGAAGTTTCAAAATTCTGTCCTTAACGTTAATTATCTATCAAGTAGCAACGTTTAATTTAATTTTTTGCAAATTACATTAATTTGAAATATCATTGTCATAATAAAATTAAAATCATTTAATATATATCACCATAAAGCCTTCAATTACGTAGATTTATATAGTGCGCGTGACATAAACCACGATTGATGAGGGAATATTAATAGAAGGGATTTTTATATCTTATCATCTCGCTTGAAAGTGGTTTTACATAGAAAATAATATGCACGCAGCTCAAGAACAAAGTCGTCACACTCGAAAAGATAAGGATATAAAAAAAAGAAGAAAAAAAATCAAATGCGTATCTACAAAGGTCCCATCTTTTTTAACATACAGTCCAAAATCAAACGACTACGGCAGCCACAGTACACGACGGCGGCAGCCTCGCCGAGAAATTCCTCAACGGCGCCGTGTCGTCGTCAAGATCACACCCCTCCTCCTCGAAATTGAGCGCGTAGCTCATCGGATCGTACCGAAAATCGGCAGAAGGGCACTTCTTATGCTTCACCATCCCCAACGCGCTGCGGCACTTGTCCCCGAAGCCATGGTGGTCGTCGGTCTGGACCCAGATCAGGGCGGGGTTGTCGTCGGAGACGGGACACGACGGCGCGGAGCGGTGGTTGCTCCGACGGCGTCCGAAGCAGCACGAAGAGAAGATCGATTGCTTCAGCCTGTGCTTGAAGGACGTTGGGCTCGCGTCGTTGCACCGATCATCTTCCATTGATTGCGGCGATGATTGTTTCTTTCTTCTGAGAGTGTCTTGTTTTCTTTTTTCCTTCGCGTTGACTTAATTGTGAGGGTTGTTAAGCAATTGTGATTTTCCATATATTTATGTAAAAATATTAGGGTTTGTGAAAAGACAGAAAAGGACATTTAACCACTTGCTGCTGTGGGCTCTAAACCTGTGTGTGAGAAAAGGTGGGCAAGTTGGGGAAAGGCGAGTGTGGTTTGATCTTATCTTCAACGGGTCGGGTTGAAGGTCCAAAAGTCCACTGGCCCGACCCGAAACCAAACCAGGCCAGGCTGGCATTGTGTGCCCCAGTTTGACATGTTGACTCCCAACGGCTAGTTTGGCTCCAACGGACAATGTTACCACCACGCTAACTAACAATACATATAATCGTAAAATTATAAAATTAGGTCACTAAATATATCAGTGATCAATATATTTGATAATTGTAAAAATAGATCACTAACTTCGTATGTCCAAACAAAATTAAGTTTTCACTGCAAAAATAAGTCACTAACTCCGTATGTCGAACAAAAATATGTCCACTAACTTCATATGTCAAAACAAAAATAGGTCACTTTGACATACGAAGTTAGTGGTCTATTTTTGCAATTATCAAACATAGTAACTAAAAAAATGAAAATTAGTATAATAATGACCCAATTTTATAATTTTATCCGTACGAATTCTTTTAAAATTCTAAGTTTGAGGTGCTAGTTGACTAATATGAGCATCAATGGCGATCTTGATATATCGACCGTTAGCAATATATGTAGCTAAATATGGGTCAATAGCTTGACCCGAACCGACACCGGAGACCCAATCGAATTACATACTGTCATAAAGAAATAAAATACGTTCTACAGTCCTTCGGCCATTTTATTCCTTTCGCCAAATTGATTTCATGTTGTGGAGTTCGAGACTTTTAAAGACAAGAGAGTGCATATTAAAGTTTTTTTATATAACTACGACATTTGTTAAATTAAAATGAAACGAGAAAAATCACAAAAACCCTAACTTGGGAACTGGGACACACGTGATGCCATTACCCCGACCAAGTATTTTTTTAACATTAAAACCCTATAGTTCGATGATGTCTCATCAATAAACTCAAACACCATTTGTTTTCTTCTTTTGCATACCTCGAAATACGAAATAATAAAATATCGTAGAGACCCATCAATCAAAGTGGAGAAAGATCGTAACTTTTATTGAGCTAGAAGAAATAAAAAAAGAAAAAGAAAAAGAAAAATGATTTAACACAAAGGTGACCTACGAGGAACTCCCTTTCTTCTGCTCAATATCATGCTGCTCGTGGCCATGTCTTCCTCTGTCACAGCCTTATTAGTGGTCATGAATCTGCCGCAAACATATATCCCGCTTCTCTTTTTTCTCACAAATTCGGTGCATGGGAAAGTATTTATATTATTGTTAATGTTGTCGGAACATGAAGAAGAGCTTAAGGGTTCAACATCGTCGCTTGTATCCACAATTGTCGAACGAGTTGTTTCATCTTCTCCAACGTTGCTGGCATTCTCTTGAGGAATGAAGAAATCTGGACCAAGCTGTAGTATTTTGCATACTCTCAAGAATGGTGAGAGATCGTTGTAATGATTGATCAAGAAATCAACCTGAAAAATGAGAATTTAAATCCTCAAATAGTAACTACTAGCTCCCTAGAGATTAATACTCAATTTATTGGAGAATAGTTGATTCACATAATTAATTAAGAAAATATGTCAATTTAAGCAGCGGAAAATTCACCCCATAACAAGTTAAAAAGGATGTCATTTACATGTATTAAAAATGACTATAGGGTTTAAAAAAATGACTAATAGAAACCAGTAACATAAAATTTAGTAAAAGATTTGATTATTAGACACACCTTGCAACCTAGAGAACAGTGAAAGAAGGGTTCTTGAAGGCTCCTATCACATGAAGTGCAATAATTTCCGGAACCTTTGAATTGTCTGTTTTGAGGCCTTTTCTTTATGAACACAACCTTTGCAGCATTAATGGTGTATGCCTGATGATGATGATTGAAATGAATTTTACACACACACACATATATATATATATATGGATAATAATAATAATAATATAAATAAAAATTAAAAGCAAAATTCAAGTGAGAAAACCTGTATATTTGAGCAATCCATGAGCTTCTCAAGATCCTCTAACCTAACAACTTCATGATAAACATATCTTCGAATCTGAAGAAGCCTGTGGGATCTATGAGAGACCACACAATGAGGGCAGATGCTAAAGCAACAATCCAAGCAGCAAATGTTCTTCTCGTTCTTCTTCGCAGCTTCGTGGATTGAGCAGCCTGAGAAGAAATTCTCGATATATAGAGCTTCTAACCATGCAGGTTTCTTACCAACTACCTGATAATTAATTCATTCTAAGCTCAATTATGGAATTCGAGGAAAATAAAAAGATTAAATGAAATTCATGAGCATACCATAATGGAAAATTGTGTTCCGATAAGGGTTCCTCTGGTGCTTTAAAGCTTGGCTCGAGAAAGAGGAGTTCTTCATGTGGGGATTATGACGATACCGTTATTTATGCTTGCGCACGAGAGGGTGAGGTGGATTTTTAATCTATGTATGTATATGTTAGGCAAAATTATAAAATTGAATCACTTATTATATCAAAGTTTTCATTTTCGAGTCACTGTTTTTTTATAATTACAAAAATAGATCATTATCTTTGTATGTCTTAACAAAATTAACCTGTGAATTTTGTCTTTTTGCAATTATCAAATATAGTAATCCAAAAAACGAAAACTTATATATATAATTACCAATCTTTATCATAGGTTATATATAATCAGAATAAAAAAGCAGCGTTATTACGGAAGAAGCTATATATAGGATAAAGTCTCTACAACTTACACACACAAACATATGAGGAGAAAAAAAATGGAACGTGGGCACTGTTCCCGTGTCTGCCAATGGCTTTTTCCCATATAAATTTAAATAATTATGCCACTCTTTGTGTCGAGAACTTTGAACCTAACTAATAATGTAATTAGATAAACCAGCCTTATTCTTGAACCAATACATCATATTTATTTATTTTCTTTTTTTCCCGTAGTTTCCTCTCATTCATATATATATATATATATATATGTATATCTTGAATAATAATACCACCACACCACATTCTTAAAGTGAATCTGTGCGGTTGGGCGGTGGGATTTAGATATCGAACTTTTAATCGTTTACCATTTAGTCACATTGCAATTATATCATGCAATATCCTAATTAAGATATATCTAAATCTTCCATTCACCTATCTTGAGGGTAAAAATACGATTTTGGACTACATATTTAAGAGCTAATCAAATTGTTTTTTTTTTTAAAAAAAAAAAAAGAAAGCTTCCTTCTTTACAACAAAATCGTTGAATCTTCAATAGATATTTAACTAATTGATATTAGGATTGCATGCAAGAAATGAAATCCGTCCTCAATTATTATTCTCCTCCTATACGCTTTCCTTGAATTAAGGACGTCGCTCCCATACATAAATGTGCTACACACATATTTCACAAGGGTAGAACATAATTAGCAAAATTTCATTTGGTAATAAAAATATATACCAAAAATTAAATTGATCTCAATTATCGAAAAACCTAAAATAATACTTACGATAGAAAAACAGTAACCCAGCAACAAGGAGGACATATGCTATTTATTTACTCTCTGAGAAGGATTGCGGCTCGCTGCTCGCAAAAACTAACCAAACAAGCGTGCCCGTGAGGTAGAAGAAGATGGACGGAGCAAACAACGACGCCTATCAATGAAAGAAAAAAATCAAGAAAAATTTGCCCGTAGTTAGTTAGTACTCGGAAAATTATTACATCGATCCCGGGATTCGGGAAAATAATTGGGGAATGTTAGTAGTAGCATCATACTTACACTCCATGAGTGGTTCGTCGAGTCAAGAAGATAACCCGTGAGGGCAACACCGATGATTCCCGGGATCGCACCGACCGTATTCGTAATTCCCTGCAAGTAATACGTATAAATAATACGATGATCGTATCGTTACGCGGTTCTAATTCTAATATTGAGTACAGAAAAGATTTAGGACATTAAAAAAGGAATGATTTTGCTCTTTTGCTACGTACCAATAGTACGCTTGCGTATTTCGGAGACATGTCTTGGTGCGTACAATATAGTCCTACGCGGGATAACGTTTTCAACGATTTAGGACTAAACTGCAAGTTTCGAAAAAGTCTTATCTTTATATAGTTATTTTACCTGATAAAGCAAAGCTTGAGAGAGCTAAGCCACTGGTAAGAACCGCGACGACTTGCCACGGGCTCAACCCGAGATCCACCGAGGAGAGAGCCATGCAGGTGGCGGGAGACACGAATGCTACAGTTTGGCAAATCTTTCGGACCTGTTCGAAAGATTAGAAAGAGGCGGGTGGGATTTCGTAATTTTCGTAGTTTTTCGGGTTCTGCAGCTCACCGTTGTGGTCTCGACCCCTCTGGCTATTAAGCCGTCGGCCAACTGCGATGCGATGCTCGTCACGAAAATCGATGCCAGCGGCGGAAGAACCGAAACCTATAAATGTGCAAACGTAGAATAAAAAGTTATATTATGCTTGATGGATATAAAATCAAGAAACGGTTTTCACTTGAGGAGATTCTTAAGGCTGTGTTTGGAACGAAGAAAGTAGTGTGGAAAAGAAAATTGACGAAAAAATAATTTTCAAAAGTTTTTCTTTCATTTCCCTCTCCATTTGGTGAAGGAACGAGTTATCCTTAGTTTTAAGTATAAACTTAACCAGATTTTCTTTTCTTTTCTTTTCCTTATCTATTTCTTCAGCTAACAAAACATAAACATTAGCTTTCATTTTCCTTTCCCTACTAATTTCCGCAAACCAAACACAGCCTAAGAGAAAAGCAAAAGAACGTGCTTAATTTACGTACCCAGGCAGCTTCCGTGAGATCGAGGTTTAGCTCCTCGCTGTAAGGGATTGTCATCAAACTTTAAATTATTATCATAAGATATGGGAAAGAAAAAGAAAGGCAAAAATGTAGACCTGAAGTATGTAGGAATCCAAGAAAGGCACGTGTAATGACCCCAGCTTCCACAGAAGTGAGCATATATCATCGCCCACACGGCTTTACACCGGAAAAACTCCTTCCAAGGTATTTCCTGAAATAGAGCTCAAAAAAAAAAAATTAACCAGAAAAAGGGAAATTTTTCTAAGTCGAATCACTTTTTAATTGTTACAATATCGAATCTCTCGCAGTAAAAAAGAAGGGATTCTAGTACTAAAAAGCACCAGGGACACAGACCTCTAGTGAGCTAGCCAACTCTTTTAAAGAAGAATCTCGTGACTTATTAGACGTAGTAACACCCTGAGGAGCTGGAAAAATAATATTCATCATCATCTTAAGGATTAAAATCAGTAATTAAACCCACTGAATAGTTATACGTACTCGGCTTATCCTCTCCAAGTAACTGGAAACCTAAAAACCTGCAAAGTTAAGAGTAGGAAACGAAAGGCTTGCATTAGTTGTTGATATGATAATATCAAGTAGTTGTATATATCCTATAAAAATTGGTAACTGAATATGTGTTGCAAAGTCTCACCAGGCTACTCCGAAGGAGCCAAAAATGTAAAAGACAGATCCCCACCCGAAATTTTCTATTAGTGGAGGAGCCAAAAGGAGCCTAAAATTAAACAAAAGCTGTTAGCAACTACGAGGCAAAAATATTAAACCACAGAGCTTCAGCAAGAACGAAGCAGATATTAGATTTGATTATTATACCCCAAGACACTTCCAACGCTAAGACCGCCGAAAACAAACGAAACAGCACGTGATCTCTCTTCTACCGGTATTGACCTGCAAATATTTACACATCGCAGCCTGAAAAATTGATAATTGCAATTCCCGTACACCATTTCACGAAGGGAAATTTATTGGAAAAAACATCAAATACATGGCACCCTGAAAGCTCACAGTTGAGCAAGAGATTATAGATTCAACAAGGATAATGTAGAGCCTAATGACTTCTCCGACAAAATAGGAACCTAAGGAGGCTAACATTCTTTCTTTTTGATTTATTTTTCTTTCTCATTGAGGTATATAACAAACCAACCTAGCAATCATATCAGTGGCAGCAGATGGTGAGACACCTTCCCCTATCCCTACCTGAACAATCAATATGTTGAGTCAATTTTGGAAAAAACGAAAATTTAGCAGCAAAATAAGCATCTAACTGAAATTAGCACAGCATTATAATATAAAAAAAAAAGGTAAGTCTTGAGAACGAACGGAGTTACCAAAATCCTTGAGAGTATAAGCCCTGGCATGAACCCGGCAAGAACAGGAACCAACGCAGTCGCCAGAGACCAAACAAGAACTCCCACTTCAAGAACTTTTCTGCGTGTAGAGTTGGTTATAACTACGGTTCATGTTAGTGATTCGAGTGTGATAAACAAGCAACGAAAATGCTGCTGAGGAAACGAACCTCCCACCGAAAATCTTTGCAAGCCAACCACCGGGCAACTGACTAAGTGCGTAGCCCCAGAAGAAGGATGACTGCACTAGCCCAGCTACTGAAGCATTCCACCCAAATTGATGTGACATAGGAATTATTGCAATACTCAAATTCACCTATTCAGCAGAAATAAAATAATTAGTCATATATTTTGATCCACCAAGGAATTCGATTGGCATCTTCATGATTCCCCAAATGAAACTTACCTTGTCCATGTTGCAAATAATAAAGGCCAACGAAGTAGTCCCCATAAGCTTGTACCTCTGAGGAAGCTCATTCCATGGCGTCCAATTCCAATCAGGACCCACTCTCCCATTTGCCTCAATATTCTCTTTTTCGTTCGTTTCTTCCACCATTTGACGCCCATTAACTGTTCTCCGCGTCTCCGCACGACTCTTCACGTCCTCTTTGATGCTGCAGAGAACCCTAACTCGTTGCCTCTGCCTGAGTAGCTTCGTGATCGTCGGGTATTGACATTTGGGCAAAGCCTCAAATGTCGAAGCCTTCTCGTGCGTATTGTGAGGGAATTTGAAGAAATTTCTGTCTGGTTTCCAGATAATACGAGCAGCCATCATTCACTTGCTATTACTTCGATTGCTTGGGAAAGGAAATTCCGCGATGATTTAGCTCAGCGAAGAACGCAGAGGCGTGAAGCTACAGGTTTCCGTCGAAAGGACAAACGAAGAGGTAGAAGAAAGTGGTGTGGTGGAGGGGAGAGCGAGGCCCCAGTTTTGCCACGTGTACAGGAGTTTTGTGGCGCAACATTTAATTGGAATCTCCGAATTTCCTTCAAAATTCCGATTTGGTATTCAACTTAGTAATAGTAATAAAATACTCAAATTCACCTAATAATATATAGCGATAATAATAATAATAATAATATTAATGCATAGACATAAATAATCGAAATGTTAAATCATTCACTATATAATCACATGCTCTATGACCAACCTGTAATAATTAATTGGCCCACAATGATAAATATCAATTATAAATTAAATCGTTACATTATGTCAAAAAAGCATCGCCTACCTCAATTTATTTCTTGGGCTCTGGCATAAATGTTGGTCGATGATGTCAATTCGGTGTTTAAAGTGTAAGGGAATGAATAACTATTGTTCTTCTTGAGTTTGAAACACGCAACATCTAAATAAATCATAATATTAAAATGGAAAATAATGTTTAAAACAACTGGAGTTTATTTTCTTTATTTATTAATCGCGATTATCGCCCAAACTGTCTCTATCAAATTAAAAAAATTGCAATTTGACACATTTTTATTACAACCACAATTAAAGTGAGTGTGAGGTCGAGGACAGGACAGCCAAAGATGACTAAGAAAAAGTCAAGAAAACTGTTTCCTTTGTCACAAAAGCATTTAAAAATAAAAAATAATAAATGATAATAATGTACACACGTAAGGAGGGCCCCACGCCATTGCAGTGTGAGCAACAGATTCGAATCTCCAAGGATGAACATTCCTATTCAACGATTGGTACAAATATCTAACGGCAGTAAATAAGCTGAGCCCTGAGAAAGAAAAAAAATTATGGTCGATGGCATTATTCTTATTCAAAGCATAATTCTCTCGTGCTCTGCTTTTTTCAATTTAGTTAATTATTTATTACATACGTTTCCTCGCCAACTCACAACTACTCTCTCCTCTCTGTCTTTGTCGTCCACTCAACGATTTCTTTCTCTGCCTTCTCTTTCATCTCCGCGTCGCCGGAGATCAGAATTCCCTAAAAATTCTATTAAAAAAAAAAAAAGGGGATTCTTGATTTTCTGCGGCTTCAACGGTAAGGTAAATCGATTTAAACACGTGCTGGGTAATGGGCATTTTCCCGTTTTCTTCTTCGATTTCACATTTCTATAAATCTGTTTCGAAGTTAATTTCATTTGGTATCTGTTTTCCTTCACGAATCGATTTTAGTTGTCTGTTGCTTTAAGAATGTAAACTCCCGCGTGCCCCCAAAAAAAATCCTCTTTACGTCATTCTTCTTCGTAAAGTTTTCTTCTTTTTCGTTTATTCAGCCCCATTTCTCAGCTGAAAGCTAGCAAATCTTTTTCCCATGGGAACCATTCCTTTCTTGATTAATTTATTTATATAATTATTCATTTTTTTTATTTCCCTTCCCTGGCTTTGTTTGTTTGATTTCGATTTCGATTCCTGGGCTCATATCATGCATACGAAATCTGCAGACATGGCGGCAAAGGCAGCATCTCCCAGAAATGCCCTACACAACGTGTTCGAAAAAGTGGGATTTGGGGGCACAAATAGCCAAAACAAGTACAAATACGCCATCGAATACGACGGAGAAGAAAACGATACGATGGAGATGGAGCAAATCGGAGCAGAGAGGACCAAGAACGTGCTGATCCTCATGAGCGACACCGGCGGTGGCCACCGCGCTTCCGCCGAGGCCATAAAAGACGCGTTCCACCTCGAATACGGAGACGAATATAGGGTTTGTATGCTAAGAAATGTCCTTGTAATGATTCTTTGTGTTCTTGTGTGTGTGTGTGTGTGTGTTATTTTATCTGATCTTCGTTTTTGAGCAGATATTTGTGAAGGACGTGTGGAAAGAGTATACGGGGTGGCCTTTGAACGACATGGAGAGCCAATACAAGTTCATGGTGAAGCACGTCCAGCTTTGGAAGGTCGCCTTCCACAGCACGTCCCCGAGGTGGATACACTCCGCGTACTTAGCAGCGATCGCAGCTTTTTATGCCAAGTACGTATGCGTACGCCTCTTACTAATTATTCGTTTTTACCTCGAGAATAGCTTTTAGGCCGTGTTTGGATTGAAGGAAGTAGTGTGTAGACGAAAGTCAGAGAGAAAAATGGTTTCAATAAGTTTTTCTTTCGTTTTCCTCACGAAATTTGGTGAAGAAATTAGTTTCCTCAGACTTGAGTATAAAACTTGAGTTAGATTCTCTTTTTCTTATCTATTTTTTCAATTAAACAAACATGAAAGCCAGTTTTCCTTTTTCATTTCATTTTACTTTCCCTACTGATTCCCTAAAACCAAACTTGAGTGGTAATGAATATGCATTTTTGTTGTATCGTCGAAATAGGGAGGTAGAAGCCGGTTTGATGGAGTACAAGCCCGACATCATCATCAGCGTACATCCCCTAATGCAGCACATTCCCCTGTGGGTGCTCAAGTGGCAGGGCCTTCACAAGAAAGTCATCTTCGTCACCGTTATTACCGACCTCAGCACTTGCCACCGAACATGGTAATAAATCCAACATAAACCATAAATTCCTTTCCGTTTGTACTAACATGAGAAATTCTTGGTTTTTTTGGAAACAAAAAAGGTTTCACCCATCGGTGAACCGTTTGTACTGTCCCTCGGAGGAGGTAGCGAAGAGGGCGGTCCAAGACGGGCTCGAGCAGTCTCAGATTCGGGTCTTCGGTTTGCCCATTAGGCCCACGTTTTGCCGGGCGGTTCTCACAAAGGACGGTCTCAGGGAAGAGCTCGAGATGGACCCGCAGCTGCCGGCGGTTCTGCTGATGGGAGGCGGTGAGGGGATGGGCCCCGTGAAGAAGACTGCAAAGGCCCTCGGCGAGTCTCTGTTCGATGAAGAAACCGGGAAACCGATAGGCCAAGTGGTGATCGTGTGCGGCCGTAACGAAGATTTGGCCAACACGTTGAAGTCCCTCGAGTGGAAGATTCCCGTAAAGGTTGGAGCTTTATTGAACTTCACATGGAAACTCGTGTCTTCAATGCTGATGTAAGCGTATCGGTTTCTTGTGTAAATAGGTAAGAGGCTTTGAGAAGCAGATGGTGAAATGGATGGGAGCTTGCGACTGCATTATTACGAAGGTACGAGGCGATTCTTAAGCCCACGAACGACGTAAGATCGTATTTTTGGCAAAGATCTTACAGTAACTTTGTTTAGGCCTAGACACTCTACTGTTAAACATGGCTTCTGTTGAATGACCACTTCACCTAAAAGCTTAAGCTTGAAGGTAGTGTATCATTTTTTTATTGGTCAAATTATTAAATTAGGTCACTAACTATGCCTCTCGTGTTTTTTTGGTCACTAAGTTTCATAATTGCAAACTTAGGTCACTAAGTAACGTATCTGATTTCTTTTGGGTCACTGGTGAATTTTCCGGCGAAAATCGCCGGAAATATGACGTGGCTGCTGACAAGTCATTGGCCACGTCAGATTTCCGGCGATTTTCGCCGGAAAAATTCACCGACGACCCAAAAAAAACAGATACGTTATTTCGTGACCTAAGTTTGCAATTATGAAACTTAGTGACCCAAAAAACACGAGAGACATAGTTAGTGGCCTAATTTAGCAATTTGGCCTTTTTTATTTTATATATTATAATTCCAACACGACCCCTCAAGTCTAAGCTGATTTCTTTATTATCTAGACTTGGACGTGTAATTTTCATTTAATGGGTGGTCGTGAGGATTCGTACCCATGACCCCTCTGGGCCTGAGCTCTGATACCATGTTGAATGAGCACTTTTTAAAATGGTTACTACATGATGTTTTAGGCTGGGCCGGGTACGATTGCGGAGGCATTGATAAGAGGTCTACCGATTATTCTCAACGATTACATTCCCGGACAAGTCAGTAAACATTTACGGATGCTTCAAATCGACAGCATTTGCTTTCTTTTTTTTTTTTTTTTACGATTTTCTTGATTCGTTTTCTTCTCTCTCGATCGAACAGGAAAAGGGAAACGTGCCTTACGTGGTGCAAAACGGGGCGGGAGTATTCAACAGGAGCCCGAAAGAGACGGCAAGGATCGTGTCCGAATGGTTCAGCACGAAACAGGACGAGCTCAAAACGATGTCTGAAAACGCCCTAAAACTCGCTCAGCCAAACGCGGTGTTCGACATAGTGAAGGACATCCACGAGCTTGCTTGTCAGAGAGGTCCCATGGCGAACGTTCCCTACTTGCTAACGTCGTCTTTCTCGAGCTTAATATACTGAAACGCAATTAGGTTTTCCGGTAAAAAAAAATAAAAATAAAAATTGTGACTTTAGTTATGCTTAAGAAGGAAGGATGTGATAGTAAATACAGAAGGGATTTGTTGTGAAGTTCTTGCTCTTTGTTTTTCTTTTAATCTGATAAAGATTGTCTGTTTTTTAGGTTAGAGCTTGACTTTGTATTTGTAGGATTGATTTTGTTTGGATCTATTCTTCTTCTTCTTTTTTCTCGTCCTCAGTGTTATTGTATTCTGTGTAATGATTATTACAGTAAAGATTCATTAAATCGAAAAGGGTAGGAGACCACGAAAAGAAAGATAACTGGAATTGCACGATGTATAACAACAGTAACAGCTTTCTTGTATGAGAAGAAAAAGTAACAGGAAAAAGCTGCAAACTTTGTAACGGAAAAAAAAAAAGCAAAATTTTAAAAAGAAGATTGCACACGTAGACGATTGCTGGAAAGCTAACATTTTTCTCATTACTGTAAGATTATCTGCAAGTTCGTTAGTGTTTCAAGACATACTTTTCCCATGACCACTTGATATCAAAGTTAAAAGTACAAACAATTACATATAAACAAATATAAATTTAAAAAATAAAATAAAATTGAACCTTGACCGAAAGCAAAGCACGGCATTGGTGTGTGATTTTCTCCTCTTCGCTTCTTCTTGCATACTTATCCCAATCACATTTACTTAGAAAAACAGCTTCTTTGCATTTCTTTCAACCACTGATATGATCGAAAAATGGATAAGAAGAAACAAACCCTATTAACATCAGCTTTTCTTCACGTTCTGTTAATCACGGTGGGGCCCGCAAGTAGTAATAGTAGCAACGGCAGCAGCATAGGAGTAAACTGGGGAACAATGGCGACTCACCTCCTTCCTCCGAAGAGCGTCGTGGAGATGCTTAGAGCCAACGGGTTCAACAAGGTGAAGCTCTTCGAGGCCGACGAGGCCATATTAGACGCCCTCTGCGGGACCGGGATCGAGGTGATGGTAGCCATACCGAACCACATGCTCGAGCAGATGAGCCTCGACCCGCGAGCCGCCGAGTCCTGGGTCCAAGCCAACGTCACCTCCTACGCCTACCCCGGCGGAGCCAACATAGCCTACGTGGCCGTCGGCAACGAGCCGTTCCTCGCACCTACAACGGCACGTTCCTCCCCCACACGCTCCCGGCCCTCAAGAACATACAGAGGGCCATCGACCGGGCCGGGCTCGGCCCGAGGGTCAAGGCCACGGTGCCGTTGAATGCGGACATCTACGACTCGCCGGAGGCGAACCCGGTGCCGTCAGCGGGGGACTTCAGGCTCGAGATAAGGGACCTCGTGGTGCAGGTGGTGCAGTTTCTGTACTCGAACGGGGCGCCGTTCGTGGTCAACATTTACCCGTTCCTTAGCCTATACGGGAACGAGTACTTCCCGTTGGACTTTGCATTCTTCGACGGCGGCTCGAGCACGCCGCCGCCGCCGCTCAGGGACGGGAATAACGTGTACACCAACGTGTTCGACGCCAACTTCGACACGCTCGTGTGGGCCCTGACGAAGGCGGGCTACCCCGATATAAAGATCGTGGTCGGAGAAGTTGGGTGGCCCACAGACGGGGACAAGCACGCGAATGCTCAGAATGCAAAGAGGTCTGTTGAGAGTGACTATTTCACCTGAAAAGCTTTAAGGGATGCATCATATTTTAATTTTATATAACATAGACTGATCTTTTTTATTCAGCCTTTCTACGACTAATTCTTTTTATTAATGGGCGATCATGAAGATTATCCGTATCTATGACCGCTGCTTAGACATGAGCTTTGATACCATGTTAAAACAAAAGCTCGGAGAAGTGCATCGTATTCTAATTTTACTATTTTATTTCTAACGCGCCCATGTATGTTGATTTGCTTAAAGCATTCAGGGAATGCATCGTTTTTCTACTATATATATTTTTTATTTTCAACGCGCTCCCTTACGTACATTTAGGTTGATTTGCATTATATCTATCTTTAGACGTGTATTTTTTTTTATCAAACAAATGATCTCTGATACCATGTTGAGTGATCATTTCATTTAATAGGGCGTGCATCGTATTTTAATTTTACATACTTTATTTCCAATACGCTCCCTCGTCTAGGCTGATTTGTTTCTTATCCAAATTTAGACGTATAATTTTTGTACTAAATCGACGCTCGTAAGGATTCGTATCCACGACACAGCGCTTGAGTTCGAGCTCTGAATACGCTTATTAAATGATCATTTTTAACTACAAAAAAATTAGAGCTTTTAAAAATGCATTATATATTTTAGTAATTTTACATATTTTATTTCGAAATCAGGTTCAACGAGGGAATGATCAGCCACGCCCTGAGCGAGGTAGGAACACCGGCGCGAAAGGGGAAGATCGAAGTGTACCTCTTCAGCCTCATAGACGAGAACACCAAGAGCATCGAGCCGGGGAGCTTCGAGAGGCACTGGGGACTCTTCGAATTCGACGGAAAACCTAAATACGAGCTCGATTTATCGGGGAGGAAAGAGGACAAGGGCCTCGTCGCCGTGCAGGGGGTGCGCTACATGGTGAGGCGGTGGTGCGTATTGAGCCCTCGCGTGGAGGACGTCGTCGACGACCGAGAGCTCGTCACCAACATCGATTACGCCTGCAGCTTATCCGATTGCACGGCGTTGGGCTACGGCTCGTCGTGCAATCATCTGAGCGCCAAGGGGAACGCTTCGTACGCCTTCAATATGTACTATCAGCTGAAGAATCAGAACGATTGGGACTGCGATTTCGCGGGGTATGCGATGGTCACCGAGGAAGATCCCTCCGACGAGAGGTGCGAGTTTCCGGTGATGATTGCTTACGGGCACACGGTGTTGCTGCTGCATAAGAAGGTTGTGAGTATTTTGCTCGTCGTGCTCGAGGCGTGTATAGTGTTTCTTCTTCTGGTTTCTTAAAGCTTATTAGTTATTATTTATGGCGTAATTTAGGATCCCTTTTTTATTTTTTTTCCTGCTGTGTGTGTTTGATTTTTCATAAATTAAAGAAAGCTTGCAATCAAAAATGGAGAACGAAGACACGATGGATTCTTCTTCACTGGGTGAAGGATCATGGCATTAGATGCATATCTCAATAATAAGAGGGGTGAAAGAAAGAAAAAAAGGGGGAATATTATTCTTGTGACGAACAAGAATTGAATGCTTCTAACATTGTCTGTTTTCCTCGTCACATGGTTTTGGATTTGGATTCTTTTATTTTTTTCTTTTTATTATTATTGATTGCAAGAGAATTCAATCCCTGTCTGTCTTCTCCTTCTTTAAGCACATGGTCACTCGAGAATATTCATATTCATTACCTCTGGTCAATAGTTTTTTTCCAGGATCAAGATTCTTCCTTATCGAATCCCAGATAAACACATTAATAAACGCAGCACTTTCTTTAATCTCCTTTGGAACTCATTGATTGATCTTACTAAGTTGATTGCTGCTGCTACAGCTCCAAGGAATCAATCAATCAGCCTCCATACTTGAATTATTGCTGGTGCTGATATAAGAAGAGAATAAAAATCGAATTTTTATTTGTCAATGGATGTGGAAGATTATTATTACAGGCCCGGAATATATTCCCAACAGTGCAGATGAAACCTGAACCACATTAAATCACAACCATATGAGCCTTATGCCCTCGATTGCCCGCTCTCTCGTCTGCTACAGGCAAGATCGAACGAGGATATATGCAACTTACTGAGGATCCACGTAAGCATACACACACACACACACACACAGTGGAGAGAATATATACTGCATACATGGAGTTGAAGTTGAAATATCCAACTTCACCCGCGCAGATATATATAATTACATCCATCTTCCCCCACATAACGCCTTAAACGGGAAAATGGGCACAGAATAGAGAATATTTCCCGAGGCCCTTTTCGATAAATAATTCATGAGGAATCGCAGCAAAAGGATCAAAAGCTAGCAGCATTATTGACTTTGTGACTACTAAGTTTAGTTCTTATGGGATCAAATCTCTCTATTACATATGTTCCCTCATTGTAATAACATTTGTTCTCTGTCAATCCAAAACTTTTTTTCTAAACAATCATGCTCTTTGGAATCCCAGAAACCACATCAATAAAGTGAAAGAAACTCACATAGTAGGGTCCCTTACGTCTCTCGAAAGCCCTATATAAACTCATATACCTCACATTTCTCAGAAAAAAAACCACCAACTTCGATATCTCTTGTAATAACAGTATAAAACATTTCATTCGTTCATTCTTATATAACAAATTAAAATGAGCAGCTGCCAAGGAGATTGGATGTGCCAAGCGTGCCAGCACGTAAACTTCAAGAAACGAGATTCTTGTCAGAGATGCAGCTGTCCTAAATTTGCAGCTCCGTCGGAGATTGCTGCTTACGCTAATAGAACGGAGGTTCTTCCCGGAGATTGGTACTGCGGGGCCTTGAACTGTGGGGCCCACAACTATGCGAGCCGGTCCACTTGCTACAGGTGCGGTGGGCTCAAGGATTACTGCGGGTTCGGAACTGGGCTCACGGCCCTTACTGGTTATGCATGTGAAGCAGCCATACCTGGCTGGAAAACCGGGGACTGGATTTGCACCAGGTTTTTCATTATTTTCTTTCTATGTGTTTGTTGGAATAAGATATATAAATTTAAAAAATGATGCACTCATTTAAAAAATTTAAGCATTAGGTGAAATGGTCAGTAGCAACAATGTTTCATAATCGTCTACAAATATTAGATATTTCATGTGTTCTAATTTAAATTATTATTATTTTTTTCAAAATGGATAGAATTGGATGTGGAATGCACAACTACGCTTGCAGAACGGAATGCTATAAGTGCAAGACACCTAGAGATTATGGTGAGTGTTACACATACACACACACACACACACATATATATATATATATTATATCAACTTCTTCTAGTTGAACTAATTATAACCGTTAATGATTGCTGATGGTGTTATATTCTATGACAGGAGGAGCTATGTAATAACGTGAGGACTGCATGCAGAGGAAAAAAGATCTGTCTGCTTTTCGTTCGTTATGACCATATTTTGCTTATTTTCTATCTCGGGAAATATTATTAAGATGTAGTTTTTAGATCTTTGATGAATGTATTACTATCTACATTTTTCGTTAAAAAAATTTAGATAAAAAGGAACGGCTAATGAATTTGATCGTTTGAGTTAACACACAAGAAAGATTCAAGATGCATGGAATATCCCACAATGTATATGAGTTGATGTTCCATGTTGAGACAAGAATCAAACACGATTCCACGCAACTTGAGAAGTTTATGTAGTGAGAGAGAGAGAGAGAGAGAGAGAGAGAGAGAGATGTGCATGTGTGTGCAATGCAATAATGAAGAGAAGATAAGAACCAGATGCTTGTCTAGCTCCATTATGAGCATCAAGTGAGTCAATATAATTCTCTTACCTTTTTTTTTTTGGGAAGATGGAAGCATTTAATGGAGAATCAACGAAACCATTTTTTTGCTCACATCTCAAGAATCTTTCTATCTAAGGGCATTTATTCGGTTTTTGCCCGATCTCTTACCAAAATCTTGCATGGGTTTCTCTTCTCCGAAGTCCGGACTTAATTTTTCTCGCCATTGTGGAGGGAGGTAGTTATGGGCTAAGATTGAGCCCATGAATGGCTCATGTAGGCCCCTATTAATGGGAGTGAGCCAATGAACGTGGGCCACTAAAAGAGATTTATCAATCGAAATTCAAAATTCCACATAAAGATAAAAAGATAGGAAGATATGGATCGTTGAATGGACCCGAAAAGTCTAATTCAATTCGGTTTAATCTTTTGGGTCGGGAACGGATAGATATTTAGGGTTAAAAACGACGAACCCCCAAAATCAGAAAAAAAATCCTCAAAGTCCAATTGAATTCATAGGTCCAAGCCCAATTCGATTTTCTCTCTCCTCCTTCGTGGGGTTCGCGGCGTTTCCCTTTCTCTCTAGATCTGAGATCTGGGAATCGCCTCTCCGGGTCAGCCGATTCGATTCGACCCGACCGACCTGGTTTTTCCAGCAGCAGCAATCTCTTGTTTGGTATGATGATTCGAATATGTTTTTTGTTGATCTTGGTGTGAAGTTGAGCGTTTATTTTGATTTGAAGATGGACGTATTAATCTAGGCTTTTGATTCTTTCTGTTTTCTCTGTAAAGATGGTAGTGAACGCTGATTTTCTAATTATTTCTAAAATTTTAAATTCGTTTACTTAGTTATATGATAATATGACGTGTACATTATAATAGGCTTGAATTTGGAACGAAAAATGGCGAGAAAATGATTTTGATATTTTTTTTTTCATTTTTAGTTAATTAATTTTTTTTTTACTTTTCATTTTCTTTATCTATTTCTTCAAACAATTAAACATAAAAATTTATCTTTTTCCATTTCATTTTTCTTCCTCTGTTAATTTTTCACAATCAAACATAAAATTTATTTTCTTTTTTCATTTTATTTTTCTTTTCCTACTAATCTTCAGTCACTAAAAAGATGATTCTCTGATGTTAAGACGATGTACTCCCTGCTGAGTTCTCGGACTGCATCATCAGCCAATCTTTCGTGCAGACGAGAGCCTCGAGAGTCTCGGGCCTTAGCGAGCACCAATAACTATCCATCTCCTTGTGCACCGTGTCGAAAACCGAGCCAGCAGGAACGGTACACACGGGAACCGACAGCACGTCGAGAGCCATCTTGGTCAGCAAAGGATACCTTGCTCGGTTCAGCTTCCACCAGCCCATCACATCGAACCCATGCCCTCGAGGCAATAACGGCTCCTCTACGTACCGATCAAGCTCAGATTTTTCTGACCGGTTCGTGGGCTCCACTGCTTCGTTGTATTCGCGGAAAAGCCCGTGAATTGCATCGTCCGCAGCCTTCAGATACTTTGAGGACTCGTCACCGTATAGTTTAGAGAAGCAGAACCCGACGAGCTTCATCTTGAATCGAGGATCCATCGCCACGGCCACCGATAGGACGAGGAAGCTGCTGTCCCAGTACCGATCGAATCCCTCTCGCATCGAATTCGTAAGGTTTCTGACGAATCGGTCCTCGCTGGCGGCCCCGCGGGAAAGCTCCAACTTGATCTTCCACGCCTTGTGGAAGAACGCGTCCGTCGTCTGAATACCCGGTGCTGTCAGAAGAGTGGCTGTATCGTAGAAGGGCTTCAACAGGGTACAGAGCGTCTTAATCTGTGACCAATCATCTTCGGACAGCTCGTGCTTGAAATCTTCATCCACGGTGTCCAAGCAAGAGAAGACTTCTTTCAGCTCCAACGCAGCCAACAGCATCTGGTAGGTAGTGTTCCACTTCGTTCGGTCTTCGATGGCAAGAAACGCGGAGCTCGGGACTCGAAGGCACTGCTTGAGCTCGAGAAACTTCTGCTCGCGCGGTTTCGAAAGTTTCACGTGCTTCACGATGTCGCTGACTTTGCTAATCGTGCCCTTCACGGAAGCATACGCATCCGTGACGATTCCGCTCATGGAACGTGTGAGGCAGTTACGAACCAGCAGCTGCCCGTCGAGCACCGAAGGCTTGTCAACCGCAAGCAGTGCCCTCAGGTTTTCAATTGAAGCCTCACTCAGCTGTTGGCTGATGGTTAAAGAGAAGAGCTTACCAAACATGCCCCAATCGGATAGGCAAGCAGTGACTGAACGGCTGAGGGCAGTGTTCGAATCCGGATATGGCTGTGCAACGACGTTCAAAAGCCTCCGTTGCAGTTTACAATCACCGTCAAGAAACTGCCCACTCACAAACACGTACCCGATGGTGCTGGAAGAAGAGCAAAGGTCCAAAGTAAGGCAGACGCGGCCCTGCATGCCCTCCACCATCTTCTGAATACTCTGTTTTTCATTGTTATGTATTGCTAAGCATTCCTCTTGCAACGTACTGAAATTTGAATCGAAATGTGGATGCAGATTTCGAACGAATGCCAAGAATCCATGATGTTCGATCATGTGGAGAGGATACTCGTGCATGATAATCATCCGAGCAATCTCATGCCTGCTACGGTTGGCATCAAAGGCAAGGAAAGACTTCAAAAACATAGGTGCATCGTATGGGTCGTCAGGGTCCTTGTTTTCTTCCTGATTATGTAAGACAGCGGTGCAAGTTCCCTTAGCGATGTGTCTCTTGAGCTGACTCGTTCCCACATTCTTAGGACCGTTGCTGTAAGCGAAAGACTTCTTGCAGTGGTTACAAACTGCTCTCTCAGTGGTCGCCCACCATTGCAATAGTGAAATGTCCCCAAACATCTGATGTTTTTCTCTGAAGCTTCAAGGGCCGTGGCTCTGATACGCTGCTGGGCATCAGCTCTATATTATTGTCTTCTAGAAAAACATATCGGTTTTTGGATAGGCAAGCGATGGCCATCTAAACTGGATCGGGGCTACAACATCGTCCGTTTTAGACGGGCTCTGTAATATTTTGGACACCATAGTTATGAGTTTTCAGAATAGTATAAGCAGCATTTCAAGGACATGCATGCATGCAAATGTATGTCATATACAGATGTATATTAAAGAAATAGTAAGCGTATACCAGAAACTGAAAAAGAAGAGGAAATACGAATGAGGTTCATGCGTTAATGTGGACAACGATTTAACACTGTAAACGACGAATTTCGAGCATAGAGAAAGCCACTGAACATTGCTCGGGATATCAACAGGTAATCTCAGCGGGTAAGCGCAAATCAGAAACAAAGGCGTATATATATATATATAGAAGTCAAAAGAAAGTCGTCACCGATGGGAAAAAATCGTAAGCAGCATTATCCTTAAGATCGACTTTTCCCCCGAGGAAAACAAAAAAACACGACAATTTCCGTACCATCAAGCTCTCTCTTGAGGAATCTCGACTGAAAATTGGCATCCTCCGACTGAATTCGAGGCCGGTGTTCGCCGATGCGGGATCTAGGGTTTCGAAGAGACGACGGTGGAGAGAATTTCGAGTTGGGCTTGAGAACCAACTCTTTTAAGTGGACCTGATATTTCTGTTGTTGGGCAGTTAGTTAGGTAACATAAATAAACAAATTAAACTCTGTTGGATATGGAGTTTCGGATCCAGTTATTCAAATCCGACCCAACGGGTCATAAATAACAACGCTTATGGCCGTGCTTGACCCCACAGCCCAACCGACTTTTTTCTGCTGAAATCATTCTCTCGTTTAATTAACAAAAATTTGAATATACTTTTAATTCTTGTACACAATTTTATCATTATCAATATATATTAAATTCATTTAATAACAACTTGTGTATTTCACATCTAAATATTTAGCATGAGGCAGTTCTTGGGAATGAGCTGCCTCGTACTTGAAATTAGAGATTATTACTTTGATAGAAGATGGTGTTTCGTGCTCATAATAATGTCCACACACACACACACACAACACACAATGTAATAAATAGCCCATACCCGACACGACAGAGGGACCTTAAGAACGGGCTTCATGTCATCTTGTGCATCACACTCACATGCCACCATGTGGACTCACTCACAACCCTAATTATGTTAATATTATTTATTATTCCCACGAATGGTCAGATGGTTCAAGATCTGAAGAAAGAGGCCAAAGCCACCGTTGGATTTACTGGGCTTGATCCTAGCCGCACGTATGATGATGACGAGGATGATACAGTGGACATGCAAGTACGAGAATTTGCTGTTTCGTTCTGTCTTGTGTTATATATTACATATATTAATTTAAATGGCATTATATATATATATATATATATATATATAATCAGTACTCTGGCTTTTGAGTTGCCCAATATTCTTCTCGGGATTGGTGGAAAGGGCTTTAATTGCTTTCTCATATAAATACTGCCCTTCTCTATTCCTGAACCTAACTCTCTCTCTCTCTCTCTCTCTCAGATAGTTCCTTCTTCCCTCCTTGTATCTATGTATGGAGGATTGCTAGATGTTTGAACAAACCCTAATGTCAAGAAATGAGTCTCTTCTTATTCTTCCACATGCTTTCTTGAACTGTAAAATCTGCTGCAGATGATCACTGATTTTCAGTTCAATAAAGCTGTGGGAAAATAAGAGAAGACTCAAAGAGGCACGCGCAGTTCTCACTTTGCAGAAGGGTAAGTTTAATAATAGATAACATATATGTAATCTTCTCTCCTCTTGATATTCTCTCCTTTGATATATATCTTCCATGCTGGAGTTTTTAATCTGTGTTTTCATTGATTTAATGCCTTAAAATTTATAAAGAGCCATTTTTTAAATGAGTGGATCTGGTGAAAAATACGATGATTGGTGGTTATTAGCTATAGTATATATAATTAGCATCTTCCCTTCTCCACCACATATGCAGAGATAAGAGAACTTCTATCCCTATCGATATATATTGCTTTAGGTTGAGATCTCCTACATTATTCGATCGTACCTTAGAGAAAAACCAAACAATTCCCATAATGCAGGATTTGCTTTTTAGCTAGTCATGAACGTGAATGGTGGGGACTGAATGTATATAATACCCTATTAATAATAGTGAAGTGGTTTGTATTTTATTGCAGATCTGAAGTTTTTATCCATCTCTATTTTATTAATATAGCTGCTATTGTGTAATTTCCAAAAATACAATATGTATATAACTCGCTTTCTTTGGTCTTTATAGCTTTTGATTGGAAGACAAACAAGTTTATAGGAGGGCAGTATTTAATTTCTTCAATAATTTTCGTAGTAGAGCTGTAGAGGTAGTAGTAAATGGACCACATTCATAGATATGTATATATATGTACATTTACTTATGCGCAGATTCGAAATTAAAAAATATATATGTACATATATTTAAATTGGGAAAGAGAAAAAAACAAGTGATGACCTTTTAACAACTAGGGTTTTCTTTCTACCCTACAACGGTAAAAGCGAGACCATCTTAGCTTAGCATAGCTAGAAAAATAAGAAATAATTTTTTGTCTTACTAAGGCTGTCAAGATTCAAGATCACATCCCAATGTTCTTGTATACGTATTGGAAAGGTGCATTTTTTAATATTATGATATATATATATATATATATATATTGCATTAATTTGATTAACATGTAGTGAAGTATGCACCACTCTTTTTCTTGGCTTTATCATCTCAACGACTAAGACTTTATTTTCTCCATTTGATTTAAATAAAAAGGGATCAATTTTACAATAATATTCAAAAAGGGAATTCTCAATGATATAAAGGAACAGATTTCATATCGTGACGAGCAACCTAACATTGACTATAGAATTCCCTCAATGCTTGCTTTTCTTTGTCATTTAATGTAAAGAAAATTAAAAGTGGAGACCGAAAAGATATGAAAAGATTCATGATTTGTCGAGCATGATCTCTTCCTGATTTACTTGTCGTTGCTAATCATCCATTAGATTGTATTTTTTTTTATTTATTTTTTTATCAACATGAAGAATTAGATCAATTACAAGTTGAGGTTTCTCTACACGTAATTCGATGCATCTTGCTTTATTTAGTGTTTCTTATCGGGCCTCTTGAGCCCAGCCAAAATTCTTATTGAGCGGCCCAAAATTTACTGTTCACGGCTTTTTTTTTTATTCTGGCGGAAAACAAGGAAAAAGAGAATCCGAATTGATTAATATAAAAGAAACTCTCACCTCACCGATTCGATTTTTACATCATCTTCTTCTCCAATCCGACTAACCAAATTCACACGCGTTGGTTTCAGTGGTCTCTGTGCTCTGCAAGTGTCCTTATGAATGGATGGTGATAAGAGCTATAAAAGGACACTTGCGACGTCTCTCACAACGCACACCAACGAAAGAAAGAGGAAAAGAAGAATCTATTGATTGAGGAAGATGAGTAACGTTAATCTCGAGGTCGAGATGGCTCCTAACCCAGTGTCGATGCTCAGCGCACACGCTACGGATTCCGATCCTCTTCTCCCAGCTGTGAATCCGCTTTCCGAAATCGAGACCGTCGCCGACGATGTTGAAGCTTCCTCCTTGCCGTTCTGCAGGATTTGTTTCGAATGCAGCACCGAATATCGTATGATTCTACTCAATTCGCATTTGTTTGTGGAATATTATGCTGATTTTGCTTTCGAAGTTTCTCCTTTGAGTTTATTTGCTATATACGTGGTGAAATTGGTTTAACAAAACCCCAACAATGGTTGCCCCATCCCGATTTCAGAGCATCTGCCAATGAATGCTCGCATTGTAATTTTGTGGGAAAATGTTCTGATCATGAGTGCGGTTTTGTTGAATTTCAAAACTTGAAATTGCATCTGTTGGATTTATGATGTTTTCCATTAGAGCTTGTTTAGGTTTATTTGATTGGTTCAATTCATCCAATTCTTTGTAGCTCCACCAATTTTTGGTGCGTCATCTAGTGACTCACTGCTAGCAACGGCCTATTAAATTGCTCAATTTGTGATGCCTTTATTAAATGTGGCTATATATTCTTCTTTCTTCAGTAATCAGTCCCCCATCTCTCTTTTTGTCGTTTACAGATGACGAGCTGATATCTCCGTGCCTTTGCAAAGGCACGCAGCAATTCGTCCACCGCTCTTGCTTGGACCACTGGCGTTCAGTGAAGGTTCGAATGTTCGTTTCCAACACGTGTCCATCTGTGTATGATCGCAGTAATGCCTATAACAATTATTCTTTTCAATTTCTGTTCAGGAAGGTTTTGCCTTTTCTCACTGCACCACATGTCAAGCTCAGTTCCATCTTCGAGTCGTTGAGCTCCAAAACTCATGGAGGAAAATAAAGTTCAAACTCTTCGTTGCTAGGGACGTGTTCCTTGTGTTTCTTGTTGTGCAAATGGTAAGTTATTAAACCCTTACTAAATTTCTCGTGTTTCTGTCCACGGGCAACTTATTCACATTAATTTACCTTGCCAAATTGTTTGTTCATCAGCATTTTAGTTCACTTTCCCTTTTCAAGCTACGAAATTGTCAATCTCCTTAATTTCTCTACTGCCAAATCGAACTTCCATGGCTTCTTACCTTCCAGGCGATCGCCGCTCTTGCTTGGTCTGCATACTCCATCGACGAAGACGAGAGATTCAGGAACTCAATCGACGACAGTTGGGACCGCGTGCTTGCAATGCATCCATTGCTGTTCTACTACTGTGTTGGTAAAATCTCTGCAAGCACTTCACCACCTAACTTCATCTGTCTAACACCATAAAATCACACTCTACGTCATCATGGCCGTTTTAATTTTTGTGGCCCCGTTCTTGTGAGGCCCTTAGGCCATAGAAATTTGGCCCTATGTGAAATTGGGCCCTAGACCCTTCTGAGCACGGGATTTGTGATACTCTTTATTTTAGTTGGGCCTATGTGATATTCGGCAAGATTTGTGGCCCTGTGAAATAGGGGCCATGGATGCACAAGCCCAAATCATACCCTGATTCACATCCCTTGAAGTTGAGATGTGATGATCTTTATTTCAACGATTTTAACAGGTGTCGTTGCGTTCCTCGTGCTCGTGGGGTTCGGGGGAACGGTGATGCACTGCTTCGCGTTGGCCAACAACCCTCGTGTGGCTGGCTGTCAAAATTGCTGCTTCGGTTGGGGGATTTTGGATTGTTTTCCCGCGTCGGTCGAATTGTGGATTTGTATTATCCTCGTGTCCGTGGTGGTCTTCGTAATCTTGGGAATCGCCTATGGCTTCTTCGCCGTGACTTTGGCCGTTCAGAGGATTTGGCAGAGGCACTATCACGTCATGACCAAGAAAGTGCTCACTCAGGTGAGTTCATTCATTCATTCATTCAATGCTACCTTCTATTTGCTTCTATTTATCAATTTATTGTTGCCATAATTTTACTTCTTTGTCATTGTTTTTTTTTTCTCAGGAGTATGTTGTGGAGGATCTTGGCAATAATTACACCCCACCAACGCTCGATCCTCAACATGAAGATCGTCTCAGAGCTCTAAATCTCATGTAGTAATTAAAAAGAAAATTTTGGTTGTAGTAATTAAGTTGTGATTATCCTCTTTGATTTGACGATGGCACCTAAATAAGTTTTTAACGTGTGTGTAACTTTGTAATAATTTTGTTTTTATAAATGTCGTTTTATACGCATTGGGCCGCGAAATCTAGAACCAAGCCTTAATATAAAATGAATTGGCCCATTGACACGAGCCTACTAGCCTTTTGGGCCAGAGGGCCCGCGTTTTGGGACCCGACTTTGCGGGTTTGCGTGGCGGATCATTCGGGCGGGTCATACCGATTATAACGGGTCGGATTCAGTTTCGCAGTTTGCACCTCGTATTATTCCAACATTTGCATAACGCCCTCTCTCTGAATCCCAACGTCTCCCTCCGAAGCTCATACCCTAAATTGAAGACTAAATCTGATCCTCCATATGCATCTGTAGAACAATAAAGTTGATGTCTTTATTGCAGCTTTCGTTGTTGATGACCTCTTTTTAGTTTTTCTAGGGCCTAGCGTATTAATTAGCACTTGTACTACCCGGGGTGTCGAATTTCAAGCTGAGGGAGTAATCTAGGTTAAATTGATATATGGACGCTCAATTTTCACCCTCATTATCATTGGCTACGGCGGAGGACGATGGTGCTCTATCGGTGGCAGCTGGTTTGGCCAAGGAGGCTGCTCTGTTGTTTCATTCCGGGAAGTACGCTGACTGTTTGAGGGTTTTGAATCACTTGCTGATCAACAAACGGGATGATCCAAAGGTTTTGTTCTTTGTTCGTATTTGTTTTTTTTATTCAAAATAGAAGAAAATGTTGTCAATTTCTACACTTCTCTCATTTCTTTGATGGAAGTTTCTGCCTATAGTTAGTGCTGTCGAGGCTCTTTCCTCTTTTCCTTGTAGAAGTTATACAAGCACGTCGTTTGTGGGTTATTTTGTAATAAAAATTAATATTAACACGGTCAAAAGAACTTTGAGCTAATTTGGTTTTGAACCTGAATTATCGGTACTAGAGAAATCCTTTTACTGCAAAGGAAGAACACGGAAAACAGAAAGTGAATTGCTTTGATGCAATGCTACTGTAAATAGTTTGGCACATCAGGATCAATATAAAAAGTTTAAGGGCTGCAAAATAAGCATATCCGATGTAATCTTTAACATCTATTGCACCCTTCCTCTTTATAACTCTGCTGTCATTGATTGCAACAGGTTCGTCATAACATTGCCGTTGCAGAGAGCTTTCAAGATGGCTCCTTTGATCCCAAAAGGGTCATCGAAGCACTTGAAAATGTCAAGGTTCGTTTTCTATTAGTACCCTCGCAACACTGCACATGCACATAATCAATGTGTTATTATTAAGTTACTACAAAAATGATACAATGCATATTTATTATATTCTTTCCTCTAATGTTAGAAACAAAGTGAAGAGCTTACTCGTGCAGCTGGAGACAACAAGGAGGTTCCCAACAGTGGAAGCAAACAAATGGTTGGCATGAGTGGAAGTAATAATGCACAGTTTTCAGATCCATCAGTTGTTTACAGTGCAGATTTTGACTCCTCAGTGGCAACCTTCAATTTGGTGGGTTCAAATTTATGCCCGTATTGATGTTGCTCTCGATTAATAAGGATCAGTTTTCTGATGCAGGCTGTGATTTGGTTCTACCTTCACGAGTACGATAAGTCGTACGCGTACTTGGATACGTTATTTCAGAACATTGAACCAATTGATGAGGTAAAAATTGAGATTCCGACCTTAGATTACTCATTTTGATGCAATCCAGTGGTTGTAATGGTTCCATCTTATTCTTGATGCAGGGAACGGCTCTTCGTGTGTGCCTTTTGCTGCTGGATGTTTCCTTACGCTGTCAACAAGCATCTAAATTTTCTGTAAGTTCAACCTTTGGACTCGAAATGTGCTTTTACGGAATATTTTTCTGTGTAGTTCATCTGATGTTTTATGTATATCCTTTCAACAATGAATATTTTAACTAATAGAACGCATCAAAAATCCGTAATTTCTGCCGCACCATATTTTTCCTAATTTGAATGGTTGATGACACAGCATTAATGGTATTTACAATTTGCTTACACTTTTTTATTCTTGAGATTTATTCATCTGTTGTTTCGAATGCATATTGCGTTAATTTCTTGTTATTGTAACCTTTTTTAAACTCCTCCCTATGCCGTCCAGTAAATCAGCAAATTAATTTTTTTTTCAGGACGTGATTAGCTACGTAGAAAAGTTTTTTTGTCTCAATAGCTCGAGCAAACAAGTGGACAATGGAACTTCTTCCCAACAATCATCATTGTTGACAAAAACTGATTCTCAATCTGATTCGGTCAACGGAAATAACTTGGAAAGCTCTTTAACTCGAACTCTCTCCGATGAAGCACTCGAGGACGAGTCACTGCAGTTACTATCTTCACTCGACATCAGTGGAAAGAAACTTCAAAAAATCACCTTGTCTAATGATCATCAACGCAGCCACGAAGATGAGTCCTTATCCGCCACCGTAATAAAGCTTTACCTTCACCTCTACAGGGTTCGTTTCTTCATCCTCGTGAGGAATCATAAAGCAGCCAAACGGGAAGTTAAGCTCGCAATGAACCTAGCACGTGGCAACGATTACCCGTTGGCACTTTACCTCAAGTCACAGCTCGAGTACGCACGTGGCAACCATCAAAAGGCAATCAAGCTTTTAATGGCTTCGAGCTACCTCGCGGAGATGGGAATCTCTAGCACGTACTACAACAACCTCGGCTGCATTTATTACGGGCTTGGGAAGCATCACACTGCGGGCATCTTCTTCACCAAGGCCCTTAAGAGCGTGTTGCTTGCAAGAAAAGAAAAACCCGCGAAATTCCTTAAGTTTTCGCAGGATAAATCCCTTTTGATATCGTATAACTGTGGTGTACATTCGTGGGCCTGTGGGAGGCCTCTTCAAGCAGCTCGCTGCTTTCAAACGGCAAGCTTAGTCTTTTATAGTAGACCCCTTCTGTGGCTACGGATTGCAGAGTGTTGCCTTATGGCCCTCGAAAAGGGGATTATTACGAGCTCTTACGTATCAGATTTGGATAAATCTGGTGTTAAACTCAACGTTATTGGAACGGGAAAATGGAGGCAACTTGCTTTGCAGTCACTAGATAACGAGTCAGAAAAAGTTCTTAAACGTGATTTGTTTCCGAATATAGAGAAGCAGCCCGTTTTGTCACTGTCCCTTGCTCGTCAATGCCTCATCAATGCTCTTTTTTTACTGAACTCCAATGAATCTCAGAGTTCAATAGGGACCACAAACGGTGAAGTGAAAGAGCAAAAGAGCAGTAATACTCTGCAGAGCTCTGTCAATGACTACGAGCACGTACGTAAGGCAGAGAACCAAATGATCTTACAAGCAGCACTCGCTGACCTGGCGTACGTTGAGCTGGCGCTCGGGAACCCCTCAACAGCCTTATCAACCGCGAAATCTCTACTGAAACTCCCCGAGTGTTCGAAGAGGTTCGTATTTTTAGGAACAATGTACGCAGCCGAAGCACTGTGCTTGCTGAATGAGCCAGAAGAAGCTGCGCGGAATTTGATGGCCTACGTTTCGAGCGGGAGCAACGTGGAGCTCCCGTATAGGCACGGGGATCTTCAGAAGGAGACAAAAAAGGTGGCTGATAACGAGGAAGGAGGAACACTTGATGCTTTTGCATTTATGAGCCCCGAAGAGGCCCGTGGGATATTTTGTGCGAATTTTGCTGCTAACTGTGCGTTGCTCGGAGATCTTAAGAGGGCTGAGGATTTCGTGAAGATGGCATTGAAGGATATCCCCTGGAGTTCACAAGCTGTTGTTACTTGGATTTATCTGGATCTGAAGAGTGGTAAGGTACAAGATGCTGTGCATAAGCTGAAGCAGCACAGTGCTGTTAGGTTTGTTTCCTCCTCTTGATGGCTTTAATTTGTTTTCTGTGTTTGGATACAATGTGTTGTAATTTTACTTTATAGTTGGGGTAAGAATAAGTTCTCTTTGGATGTTTTTGGTTTAGTGTGGTGGTAGTTTTAGTATAATTTATGTATTCTTACATGATGAGGTCTTAAATGGTACAACAAAAACCTTTTTTTTTTCTTATGAGAAAGTATTTGTCCCGTAGTCTTTATACTCCAAAATCTCATAGTTGGTTTTGGAATAACCGCGATTTTTAGTATGGATTAATTCTTTAAGTATCTATCTATATTTTCTTTGAAGTCTATGATTTTCAGCATGACTAATTCTTTCTGCTTAAACGTCACATTCCGGTTACTTAAATTTATCACTTTGGACAACAAGCAACCTTTGAAATATGATAATCATCCTACAACAAAATAAATGGAATATTAAAAAAAACAAATAAATGGAAATAAGAAAGAAACTAAAAAAAAGGGATTTTAGAGTAGGGGAGACGCACCAAACTGAAAACGTGGCAAGCACGTGGATATGCTTCGAGGGAGAAAACAGCGACTTCTTTTTCTGTGAAGTTCTGATCTCCAAATTCTCTTCGAATTCGCGGAATCATCACTGGTGCCTATAAAAAAAATAAGAGAAAATCAAATTATTGTTATTAACACAAGGCAATCATTCCCCCACCATCGCCTCCTCGCCGTCGCGAGTAACACCACGACGCCCATTCCACCCAAATTCGGCGCCTACGGACTCCTTTCAGATCGGATCGGGCAATTTGTGCTTCCAGAAAGCGGAGGTTAGGCGCGATCTTGGTAATTATGCGATTTTGGCATTCTACTTGTTTAAAACTATACTTTTTGAGCTTTATTCATTTCTGTTTTTCATTTGATGCCGAGTATACGAGTCTCATTAAGAGAAGGTTACGTGTTTGTAATTTTATCCTTAAACAACGATGTTGAAGATCAGGCTGTAATTTCTAATTTTTTTTCCCAGCATCGAGTGGGAAATGTCTGGAGAACCGAAGAATGATGTTGGGGAATCCGTCACATCTGCTGACACCGAAGCAAAGAAGACGAAGCAGAAGCAAGGAGTCCTTTCCAGAGTGTGGAATGCCATATTTAGGCCACATCGGGATGATTTTGAGAAAAGATTGCAGCACTTATCCAAGGAAGAGGCTGATGTTCTCTCCAGAATAACTAGGCGTTCTAATGCTTGGCGGAGAACGACTAAACGTCTCATCGTATTTTCGGTTCTGTTGGAGGTGAACTTTTTCACAGTACTATAATTTCAATTTGTTATGATATTGATAGCTTGGATCTGTTAATATCTGTCTTGTTTGGATAGCTATGATAAAAATTGTCCGGTTGAGTTAGTATTAGTCAGTACGGTAGTTCTTTTCTAGATTGAAATTGTAGCATCTCGTTAATATTTGTCTCTGCATTTTTCTTTTCCAAATTTGATAGACATCTCTGCTGAAATATGTTCACTTTCTGCATAACTTAGATGCAGTTTTCTGACTGTGGATGTTGTTGCTTGTATTTTCAGGTAATTGCTGTGGGTTATGCTATCATGACAACGAGATCAACCGACCTGAACTGGAAAATGAGGGCATTGAGAGTTTCACCAATGTTTTTGCTGCCACCATTATGTTTTATCACATATTCAGCACTTAGAAGCCTCCTTAAGATGTGTAAGTATTTCATGCTCCTTTTTTTTTTCAGGCACTCCAGTTGACATATTCATCATTTGTTATTTCTTTCGGCATTTCTTCTTTTTTTCTAATTCTGTCAGGAAGGTGTTATACTATAAAGTAAGATTTGTTCTTCTTCATTCAGATTTGCCTTTGTATTGACCATCACTCTTATTTTTATGTCGAAACATTGTTTATGGATCTTGAATTTGTATCCAATTCGTTTGTTTCAGACCGCTCGCATATGGTTAAGCATCAACTCTTTGACAGAATTCAATGATGAAACTTGAAAGCAACCTTGCAATGAGATATCTTTATGTATTTCACATAGATGAACCCGGTTTACAGGTGATAAGAAGGACCACAACACATTAGAAAAGCTCCGTGCTGAGAGGCAAGCAAAAATTGACGAACTGAAAGAGAAGACTAATTACTACATTACCCAACAGCTGATCCAGGTAACGAACTGAAGCTTGCGATATGGTGGTTCAATAAACTAGTGAATGCAAATAAAACAGACAAAAATACAAGCAGTTGCAGATTTTGCGATATGGTGGTTCAATAAACTACTGAATGCAAATAAAATAGACAAAAATACAAGCAGTTGCAGATTTTAAATGCATATAACAGATTCTTTTTCTTTCTTTTTACTCTTCAATTCGCAGAGATACGACCCCGATCCAGCCGCCAAGGCAGCGGCTGCAAGCATTCTTGCCTCGAAACTGGGTGCAGATTCTGGGCTTAAAGTATATTTGGGGGATGAGTTAAAGTCCAATGCATCATCCACCGGTAAAAGCAACGACGTGGAAGTAGCAAAGACCACTGGACTACGAAACAGAAAGCAATCTCTTACAAAAACCCATAGCACCGAGAGTGCATCATCCTCGTATCAGACCGAAGAGTTATTGCTGGGCCTTACAGAATCCGACGGTGCTGAGATGTCTCAGCAGCAGCATCCTATGGTCGTCAAGCACCGTCCCCAAGCGGATCCCAATGCCAGTGATGGTGGTTGGATTGCTAAACTCGCTGCATTGCTCGTTGGAGAGGATCCAACTCAATCTTATGCACTTATATGTGGAAACTGTCATATGCACAATGGTGAGTAGAATCTCTCTCTCTCTCTCTCTCTCTCTCTCCATCAATGTGAATATGCTTCCAAAATCGATCTTGTGTATTAGGGCTAGCAAGGAAAGAAGATTTCCCATATATTACGTACTATTGCCCGCATTGCAAAGCCTTGAATAGGCCAAATCAAGCTTCTCCTGGTGAGCACGTCTCGGGTTCGAATACGCCTACTCTAGCATCAACCCCAACCACTGTGGGGGATGCTGAGGTGGCACCAAACGCCGATGTTCCACCGGATGCTGCAACTGTTATTGCTGCTCAAGTCCCTGAAACTTGATATTTTCATCTATTTGGTATGCTTGTGGCTTTTCCTTTTTGGGAGTTGTTTTTCGAGGAACATAAAAGAATGCAAATCCCTTTTTATTCACGTTATCGTACGCGATAAAAGATAGTTTGTAAAGATGAGTGTGTGAAAATGGATAGATTTTTCTGTCTTGTAACTTTTGAGACTATAACCATATATGAATCGATTTGTAATAATAATCTCAGTTCTGATCCCAAAAAGGCATCGTTGTTCTTAACTTGAGGATGCTCGTTTAGTACACAGTGCACTTGAGAAGATCTAAAATACTCTCGATGAGCATCCATAAATAATTCGTCACGAACGATATTTTATAGTCTACAATTATACAAGAAACCATATAAATAGCAAATGCTGATGGGTTGTAAGAGAAAATAGAGCATACATAATAGTTTGATGATCAAGGATAATGTAGTAATGTGAGTAAAAGAGAGGCAACCACACATTCCGAATCCAAGTGCAAAAGACAAAAGAACTTCATGTGCTCCTTAGGTTGCCTCTAACGTGGTAATAAGACCCTACGCAAACGTGAATTATTTCTTTCTTCTTTTCATAATTTTCAAGATTTAGTTTTTCTTTTTCTTTCCTTTTCCAAAGCAACTTTCATGTCTCGTCATTTCAAATGATAAATTCACCAATACACATCCTTTTCTATCTATTTGCATCTAGTGGAGGAAAAGGGATTCTTTTATATAATCATTATGAACCAAACAAAAGGCATCGAGAGAAAAATTGAGCCATCGAAGAGAATTAACTAGAGTGCGATGATCATTGGCAAGGTGGCGCTTGCGTTTACATCTTGTAATGCTTATAATATATACTTACTTAGTAAGGCTGCGATCTTTGGCTCTCACTTAGTTAATTCAGTTCTCTTCCTCTTTTTCCCTGCGCGCGCGTGTATATATATTGTATGTATTGTTGTTTATATATATATAATTCTTAGGTTTTCTGAGATCTGTCAATTATTCTCTCTTAACTGTTACATACATAGCTATGGTGTTTGGAGTACGTAGCAACAATATATAGGGTTTTCTTGAACAAATGTACGTCGAAGGTAATGATTTGGCACAACACATGTAATAATACATCATTGAAGAATTCAACTTACATACTAATAAGTAAATGGTTTCAAACAAAACGAACACATATAATATAGCAATTCACAATAAATCGCAATCACAACTAATCAAGACAAACATCGAATATATATATAGGGAATGAAGAGTACAGAACTGAACGCAAACATATATAAAAATATATTTATAGCATAGAATACTTATCTCCAACACCTGATCTCAACCTCGCCACCAATAATTCTTTAACCATTATTCTACACCCAGAGCCTGCACAATGAATTAATATAGAATAAATACATAACCACATTATATATAAATGCGCGCGTGTTTGTATAATATCTACTATGTGGTGTGTAATGAAATGAATGAACTATATAAGTACGTACCAATAATGCACACACATAATTGTAACTTGATGAAGTGATTATCAACGTAATTAGATCGAGCAAGTGTATCCAGGAGGCGGAGTCTTTCCGCACGTGACAAGAAGCTCAAGCGCGAGAGGAACAAATATGTTGAGATTTAGGGCCTTAATCTTGAGAGTCGTGCACAAGCAAGCCGCAGCCTCGAGCTCCACGAGCCCAGAGAGAATTGGGCAGCACTCGTTCACTGCAGGGTCACCGAGCCCTATGTGGACCAGTCCACCGAGAAGGTCCACACAAGCTCCGAGCTTGAGCGTGTCTATGGGGCAGGTGGCAGCCGCCGGCGGGGACGGGCAGGGCTTTCCCGTTGGTGGGGTCACTGTAACGGGCGGCAAGGGCAGTTTAGGAATTACTCCTCCGACCGGCGGCAAGGGCAAATTAGGCACTGCAACGGGTGGCAAGGGCAGTTTAGGTAATCCTCCTACCGGTGGCAAGGGCAGTTGAGGAATTACTCCTCCGACCGGTGGCAATGGCAGTTTCGGGACTACTCCTCCGACAGGTGGCAACGGCAGTTTGGGCACGGTGACGGGCGGCACGGGCAGCTTGGGCACGGTGACGGGGGGCACGGGCAGATTAGGGTTTTTGGGGTGGTGGGGCTTGGAGCAATAGCCACATTCGGGGTCGAGGACGGTGTCGTCGGTGGCCGAGGTGAAGGAGGCCATGGAAATAATGAGGACGAGGGCCAATGTGTTCTTCATGAAAGACTCCATTGGAATGAAAAATCAACAATAGTAATAATATTATGATTATATTTTGGTATGTATGAATGTATATATTATACGTACGTTGTTATATATATATATATATATATATATATATAGGAAGGGAAAGGAATGATATGAGTGAGTTGTATTACAGCGCTAGAGTACAAAGATCTTGGAAAACCTAAGCACGTGAATATCATAAGGAACTGACAAATCTTGCTAGTTGGCAACTGCCAAGGAAAAAAAAATAAATTAAACTTGATGTTTATGGTCGCTTTTTCACTTGCATCGCATGCATGGCCTTATAAATCTTATTACCTTTGCTTATTATTAAGTCATGTTATCGTCATGTGGGGGTGTGGGGACTTTGCAAGAGCTGTCCAAGTAGCAAGAGTTGCTATCTCCTTTGGATTATTGCGCAGCCCGTGAAGAATTTTTGCCCATCTCATCTTCTTTCGTTTGCAGCAGTGCAATGGACCCATAATTACGTACCTAATAATAATAATGCTCACTCATATAATGTACTTTTGATTCTCATTTTATATGTAAGAATTGAACATTTTCATTGCTTCTGTTATTCTAAGGTAATTACCAGTTTTTTCCTAATAATAAGCAAGATCAATCTGTGCTCGAGTACAAATGCAATCTCGTGGGGTCAACATGATAATTTTTATTTATTTTTATTAATTTTTTTACCACGAATAATTTCCAAAATCTGTCATAATATTACATGGTTATGAACAACCGAAGCGGTGAAAGCATACTGTAATACAAATAAATCTAATTAAAAAAAAAAAAACGTTGACATAGATACTCTAAAGCTACAAAGATGCAAAAATGTTTGTGAATGCAGAAGAGTCTCAACTTCTCTTGACGGACACGTTGGGAAAATGTGGGTGATGAGTGAATTCGAGGGAGATTTTGAACGAACGGTCGAGATTTCCCAACCGGCTAAGGAGGCTCAGGGCAACGGAGTTGTGCTCTGCAACTTGCTCAATTCTACGAAGCTCCGAAATTCTGTCAGCGTCCTTAGAAAAGTCGCCGTTCCCTTTCAATTCTTTTGCAATCCTCTGAGCATCTTTAAAGCAGTTGTGCATCGAAGGAATCTATCGTAAAACAAAAACCTCAACGAACAGGTTTTAAAAATCGAAGTTTTAGGGTACGTTTAAGAAAAAGAAACGGAAAGGTGTAGAGGTACTACGGTCGAAGCATGAGGTACAATTGTTTGATGCACTAACTTAGTATTCAGCAGTATTTTCCACACACACACAGACACAATTCCGCATACCAAACACACCCTTAGCTGCTCGGGAAACTTACAGAGAGACGAGCGTGGGCTGTGGCTTCCCTGAACGAGTGGTAAGAGGCGTGATTGGGCAGGCCAACTTTTTGTAGGAGCTCGAAATGCTGGTTAAATCTCTGAGAAGAGGAGACACGAAAAAATGAATAAAAACGGGTTTGCAAAGATATTTTTGCTATCCCTACGGATTTTTTTTTTTATTTTTTTTTACTAGACATGCGATGCATGATGTGAAATCTCAGTTTTTGAAGACGGGGTCGGTCAATTAACTGCAAAGGTAGTTAATTTCTCGTAGTTTGGAAGAAATGTACCTCGTGTTCGCTGTTAAAAGGACCATGACAGAGGAAGACCTTGTGTTCGTTCCTCAGAGAAGCGAGTATCTGAAATATCACAAGGCATATACAATTGAACTTAGAGAAATGTGCAATAAAGATGATTGTTGATTTTACAGAAATTGATGTCCCTTAAGAAGGATCAATACTGGACTCAAAGTATTAACTGCGACACCCGTTGACACAATATTACGCACTTAAGTGACACGATAATTATGCCACAAGTTGACAACAGAAGTCATGTATTGATTAAAAATATGGATGGAGATGATAATTACCATCATGAGGCCTTCAGCTAAACAATTATAGCACTGAAGTAACAAGACAGAAGGTGGAATCTGATTATCCTTAGCAATCTCCTTCACAAAATCTCTCTTCTTTTTTCCTTTCCGTTGGCCTGTTTAAGAACCAGATAGTTGACTCTAAGTCACTAGGAATATAGAAATGTTGTCACAACATAACTAAAATGATTGCCTTCAGGCATATAATAATATCTCAGGGCTACGTAAATATTAATTACCAGTTTAAACTTGGAAATGCTGATGATATATTGTCCTAATATTATCTAGAACGACTAACATATTCTGAAGTAAAGTGACCCACATGACATATGACAGAAAGATACATGTTTTAACTTTTTTAAGGAACCGCATATCTAAATTTTCGAGTCAATGAAAATTTGTTATAAGAACATGATATATTTACTGAACTATGTTCATAGCGAGATGTGAATAGTAATCATTAATAAACTCACCAGAATTGTAGCCAAGCATCATTTTGAGATGCGTTTTCTCCGCAAGTTTGGTTAGGACAACATAAATGTACCAATAAACCATGCAATAGTCACCGGGAGAATACAGCTCCAACTCGAAGCCCAACACTAAGAAACGCAACGCCACCCAATATGTCTTCTCCTCTACCCAAACGAGGATGTTCTTGTAGATCATTAAGCTCATGTTCTGCAAAGAAAGAAACCAAGGATTATAAGGATTAGTTTCAGTACGGTTCGAAAATAGAACAAAATTACCATATCACTGTCGAAAAATGTCTGCAACTATTAATTATTTCAGTATCAATGCTCAAATTTATATGGTGTAATGACCACATAATATTTTTACCTGATCAATGGATTTGCTTGTCATCTCCCCACACTTGTTTCTAAATGCCAGCTCAAGCTATAAGAGTGCACACCACACAAACATTAATCAGCCTGGTGAGCAACATTTAATCCAACATCTTCAGCATGATCCATGCAACAATTGTGCTAGGAATATGCTATGGATTCATCATAGACAACCAAATTTTTCGGATTTGGATTCAGCTTGGTAAATTAACCAAACAGTGCACACCTCTAATGATGAGTACAAGCTTACATTCTCTTTAAATAAAAAGTATCTCAGCATCAATCTAGTTTTTACAGATATAGGCAAAAACCTATTAAGGCTCCAAAACCAAAAATGTAGGTCCATAACCTCCCATTTCTAAAACTATCATATTTAGCATCACAGTTTATACCAAGCACTTAGTCATTTTACTGCACTGGATTCAAGTGTTTGATAAGTCACATTTCACTACTGATCATATCAGAGGCCCACATTTCTTATAATATTTCAACAAACCTGTACGTATATTATTCGCCAGTCCTGTAAGATCTTCCCAAGTTTACGCCTTTGCCATGCGGTGTTCGCACACAAGAGTCTGATCAAGCTAATTGACAACTGCAATCATCAATTTCCACCTCTTCAGTAATTGAAAATTGTTCATAGCAAGCAGGCCATGCAAATTATTTCCAACGTATATGGCATTAAAAATAATTTCTCCAAGCCAAAAGATACATCTTTAAGTCATTTGTCTTCAACAATTGTATGAAATATGGATGTTGTCAGTCTACTACATACGTGCCTCGTGTTTTTTCAATAACGATAAAGATAGAATCATCAGTGAATTATATGCCGAAAACCACAAGAACCTTAGTGCCAATGTTTCACTACATGCTGAAAATGCTTCTTGTGAAACTTATGGTGCGTAAAAGTTTAGAACCACATAAACGTTTACAAATTATAGATTTTCAATAAGAATATTCCAGCAGGGCCATAGTGAGGGAAGCTAAGTAATCATCATTAAACATATGATTATGTAATATTTAAGGGGAAGCATTTTGTGGTCACCAGAAAGTTACAGTACCTGCCCCAACTGTGTAATGATTTCATTTTTCTGAATATCATGATTTTTAGCCCCATCAGGAAGTAGGGCGGCTTTGCAGATAACAGAAAACATAGGTTCATGACCGTTGAGCTTTCCATCTTGAACTAATAGTAGCTGTTCATACGAGCATGAAAAGAAAGATATATAATGGTGGAACCATCTTATGTAATGGACACAAATTAAAAATGAAACAAAAGATGTTGAATGATACGAAATGATTCCATGGCTTTCAACATGGAAATCTTTACATCATCTATTAATCTTGTACAACAAAATGTAAAAAGTAAATAACTCGATTTCTAGACTTCCAACTGGAAAACCTTTCCTTAGATTGGAATAGGTGAGATATATAAAAAAAGCTATATTTTAACAGAAGCCATCTAAGATATCATGAATCAACCGTCCTATTTCAGAATAAAGCAACTCATGAAATGCATGACATGAAAAAAAAGGATTTGCATCCTATATTACCCCAAGAAAATGTGGTTTTCACAAGTGTTAATTAGCCAAAGCTGGTAGACAAATTCAAATCTGACCTAAATTCTCTGAATTAATCACAAATCAAAGTTGAGGGGCAAGGAATGCAAAACAGAACCTGGAGATATGCTCTAGCGACCAAATCAGGTTGGGACTTCTGAAAGTCAACCACAAAGTTCAAGGTACCTTCGTAATCGGGCTTCCATGGGTAGGAACATATGATATCCAAATCATGTAGAAGCTTTCGGAAATAATCAACAGCCTGATAGAAGACAAGCAAAAATACTATTTATTCCCATTATATATATAAAAATTTCATCACCAGTGTCTCGAAAATGACCTCTTTCCAGCTGAGTAATTTGATCACACGAGGTGGAGTTGGAGTTGCTGAACAACTGTTCAACGTAGAGTCAAAACCAATCGGTTGACTACCAGAGGCAGTTGTTGTCTTATGATCTTCTCCATTTTCAAACGTGCCAACACAGTTACGCCGAAGGAATTCCTCTGATTTAAGCATTGAATCTAATTCAGCTAAGCATGAGGTAATGTGCTTTTTCGCCAACTCCAAGCCTTTCCCTTGAGGCCTCCTCATACAAGTTAGCACGTGATGAAAATGCTGAGAATGTGAAATTTGGGAAAGTCAATGAAGAACAAGATTAAGTAAAATTTAATGTACCAACATAATAGTGAATTGGGAAAGACAATGAATACCGATAGAACCAGCAAAGTAAAATTAAAAAGTGAAAAATGTTAAAAGTATACAATACAGAGAGCGCAAGAAAATGAATGAACCAATTGGCTATTTTGTTATGTTCATAGACTATCGTTATTCTCGATGTTGTCTTTAAGCTGCAGCGTATTATTAGCCACCACGGGCAAAATTTGTCAAAGTGCATGGACAACATTCAACGTGGGAAAGACAAACCAGAACCACAAAGACAGATGTCATATTTCAGAAGACACTATTGGGAATAGTTACCCACCAATTAAATGTAGAGAAAATAGTTAACCAATTAAACAGTTAACCACAAAATGCAGTTTGTGATTGACGCAAACTATTAAAAGAATAAAAGATAAGACCTTACGAAAGCGTAAACGACATAATACAGCCCTGCAAAGGCCTTCCTCGAGATCAGGATTATTCTGCAGTGGGTCTATATCTGCAAAAAAAGCAGGTAATAAAATTAAAACTTGGACTTGGGACTAACATATGATGTTAATTAAAAAGGCTTGAAAGAGGCTCCACTAAAAATCAGACTAGAAATCACTAGTGTAAAAGAGTTACTGTTGAAGTTACATGTCATTATAATTGATTCTGAATGTTCAAAATCAAATAGTGACTAAAATCAAATCTTATTAATTATATCATGCCTAGGCTATGATTCACACATATTACTCAACACAAGCACATTATCATCCTTAACAACTACCTTCTAAAACTCTATTCCTAGACAATGGAGCTTTAGAAGCCTTTAACTGGCGAGAAATTGTTTCTTCCACAGCGTGTACCATTGTCAAGCACTTTTCGTCTCCTTCACTCTTTAATGGTATGCCATAAGCCATCGTAAAGATATCTTCTTCCTGTTAAATTAAACCAAAGGGTTTAAAATACGAGACGTGAAGGTAAATCATCAGGATATATGGAACAAAACCATAGAAAAGATATGGATTGCATAACAATCATGCTTGCTCTCATCAGCACCAATTTGGAAATTAAAGGCGTGCATTAAATTCATGTAACAGCAGTGTACCTCAATATATCAAGTCAAGCAAAAGTTCTTCGGGATATCCCGAAAAATTGGTTTCAATAATAATCTACACGTCTCAAACAAGGTCCGCATAAAGACACAACACATAGTTGATTAACAAGTGGAACCATGATGCAATGAATAGCTTTCCCTCAAGTGTCAATAAGTTTACGATACAACAGCCAACTCTATTTACCCTAGAAGAAAAACTAAACAATCATCAGTTTCTTCAATTTTCTTCTAAATGAAACACATGGAAGTTATTGGAGCATATTAAATAGCAGAATCCAAAAGCAATAGATTAATTGAACTGCTTTACTTCATTTGTGCGTGCATCTGAAACAACCGAAACAACAACATTGCAAGTCGAACGTATAGTTCTGCAGAAAGAATGGAGCAGGGCATGTGAGGATGTTCTCTCCGGCTTCAAAAGGTAGATGCACGAAAACACAGTTTGAGCTAATGATCCTCCTTTGTGCCACGTTGCCTGCACCAAAAGAAATGGCAATTCATGTGGGCCTTATGTTCTCCTAGAAAGGACCGTCACTGTGATGCTCGAAGGATATACCAAATTGGTACCTCGCAAGCTAGAATGTGATCCATTATGTCAAGAAGACGTTGAACGTCAATTGACCTATCGAAGCTTATTGGGACAGGAGCAGCACCATTTTCGATGGCTTCGTCAATAGAATAATACGTAGACACAATACCTGAATCCATCTTCGGGTCCATTATCTGATTGAGACAAAAAAAATTCAAGAGAAATCGAATACAAACAAAATAAAAAGCAATATTCGCTCATAATAGCAAAAATCACGTAAAAACGGAAACGTTGTTGATAGTTTTTAAACTGATAGAGTTTTTGGCGGTCATTATCATTCAAGACAAAAGCCACCCAAAATTTCCATCAATTGATAGTTCGAGATTACCTCTAATGCAGACATTGCAGCGAAAAGGTTAAAATTCTCTCCGGTTATCAAATCATCAGCTCCAAGATCTATCATAAAAGATGCATTAAAAGAAAACCATGTACTGTCTTAAAGTATAAAAGTTGTATGCAAACAAATAACCACCGATCCTATAGAACAATCGTTCGTACGAAATGCCAAGTCATTGAACTAAAAACATTCTTATCAAGCATCCCACATTGCTCACGCCATCTCTCATTTCCTCAATGTATGTGTTATACAATCACACTATGTTCTCACTACTAATCGCCAATTATCCAGAAATTGAGCTCGGCAGTGAAATTCGTGACTTATTCGGGATCAAACAACGGTTCAAAAACGCAAATGCAATAGTGTCAACTCAAAAGCAAAAAAATGAACAGCTCAAATTCGATACCCGAAACATCATAAATTATTTCTGTATATGGTAAAATCTTTTCACAAAAGCTCGGATACAATACAAAGATTCGATTTTGTTAGTGAGCGTGTAAGTGAATGGGACGGGGACTGACCATTGCAGGCAAGACCTAGCAGAGATGAAACGTCAGTCCAAACGGCATCGCTTCCGGAGGGCACTGAGGAGCTTGTCGGTAATTTCTCTTCGCTCCATCGATCAAATTCTTTATCCTCCGCCATCGAATAGCCTCTTGTTCGGTGAGCGTGTGAATCACGGAGCTCAAGTTCTGATACACAAGGTTTATTTACCAAGAAACACTGAAACAGACCATTTTCCGGTTAGGGCAAAAATATGGGGTCGGGTCCGGGTTGAAATGCCCGATTTTCGAATACGTTGTATATACGGCGACAAATTATAAAATTCGAATTTAAAAACAACCTCTTTTTTGTTATGTTTAAATAAGCATTAACCGACTATTATTACTATTATTTTTTTTTGTACAGTCTACTATATATGTATAATATTACTTTATTATTATTTCAAGTGATTTGTAATTCAAAATATTTAATAAATAAATTATAACATCAATTTTAATTATCTATTAGTTTGAAGTATGATCCATTTTTTATGATATGATTGGAATAATTCAAAAAAATCAAGGAAAAAATTGTAACCACCTGACATATCAAATAGAGAATTTCGTATTTTATATTCCCGCCCCGTTGGCAGGGAACGAGGACTATACTCCCCACTGAATCCGATTTTTTTTTAAAAAAAATCTCGCAGTGTGGGGATCCTCGCGGGAATGGGGACAATTTTGTCCCCATTTGCTTGGGGGAAACGGAGATCCCTCGGAAACGTGGTGACGGGGATCGGGATTAGATCCCGCCCGAGTTCGCCGCATTAACACCCCTAATATTTAAATAATTGAATTGAAGGTATATGGAGTTTCTATACACTTATGAGGAGGTAATTAATATACAACCTCACCATTATTATTATTAAACACGCAACTTGTTAGCAATTAATACAATAAACTCAACCTTGGCGTAACTTAATGACCTAGACAAACATTATAAAATATATATTGTATCCAAGTCCAACAAGTAAATGATAACTTTCTTATCTGCTTTAACTATAATTAAGAAAAACAGGTAAATATCCCAACTACCATTTTTATTTAGCATACTCATCTCAATTTAGAAACTATATGTTATGTGGATGCTATACAATACTTATGAAACAAAATACATATGTATACGCTATAATAATTATGACAAATTCCAGAAGACGGCGACATATAAAAAAAATAAATAAATAGAAATTGACATACATGGGCACATGCCATGCCACATGAACGCAAAGAAATGGGTAATATATGTATGATCGGTGAGACGATCATTTATTACAAACCCAACTAAATGCTTACTACCTAACTCCCCGCAAATGACTAATCCTTTAAATGAGGTTTGTGGGTGCAGTTGCTCATCAGTCCTTACAATAAAACACACTCATAACACGTCTCTTTTCCTTCTTTATTAACTATCTCATCTAATCTCATCTCCTCGGAATACACACATACACACACAATATATATATGCATATATATGTGCGTATGTGTGTATTCTACTCAAGAATCTCTGCGGTTTCTATAGCGTAATATGGTAAAGAACAGTGAAGCTTCGGTTTTGTCGAAGAGGAAGAAGAAAGCAAGCATGGATCGAGTGACGACAAGCAATAAGAACATCGTCGGTGGGGTGCTGAGTAGCAGAAGAAGGAAGAGATATCCTCTTGTGTCTTACAATGAGTTGCCCGATTATATGAAGGATAATGAGTACATTTTGAATTATTACAGAGCCGATTGGCCTCCGAAAGAAGCTTTCTTCAGCATGTTTAGGTGGCATAACGAGACACTAAATGTCTGGACGTAAGTAGTTATATGTATATATATATATATATAGGGCTCTATTATTCTTGATTTGATCATATGTTTATATATAAGTACGATGTTCTTGAGAGATTTGATATTCTTGCAGGCATTTACTGGGGTTTTTGCTATTCGTGGGATTGACGGCAGCAAATATTAGCCATGTCCCTCAGATGGCAGATTTTATCAAGATGATGACAGGGTGAGAATCATATGATTGAGTAGGTTTTCATTAAATCTGGATATATCAAGAGCATCTTTTTCAAGTTGCAATAATATTGGTGAAAAATCGCATTTTTAGCCTAAAAAAAGTTAATTAGCTTAGTAGAGAAAGTGATGTATGTCAGAAAAAACATGTAAAAAAGGTCGGCTACTTGCCTCGACATTTATGAGATAAAACCGAACTCAATTAAATGCCAACCGTTAACCAACTGATTATTAAGATTGGAGTAACCCTAGGAAAAGTCAATGTAGCAGAAGCCGGGCTGAAAAGTCTCTCCGGGTTTTACCTGACCCGACCCACCTGTCATTGTTAGAATAGAACCTAGTTGGCTAGTGTTTGTTGCCATTCCAACTTGAATAAGGCTAAAGTATTATATGATTTTATCCCAATCTTTCCTTCTTCATTGCATGCAGACAATTCCCATCCAGTGCAGAAGCTAATGTCTCCAAGAGTGTTTCTTCCCCTGTGAGTTTCTTGTCCAATACATACATAATGGTCATCTATGCGTATTAGAGAATATATCAAAGAGGCAACTTTCACCTATCACCGATTTGGTTTTAGGACGAATCCCTCAGTTCTTAATATACTCCCTGTAAGAAATTTTGATTGTAACTGTAGGGACGAACGGAGCTGATGGACCTAAAGAAAGAGTCCACGAACCTGAATGGGCTGCACCCAACAAACTCGGATATAGGGTCCACGGACTGGCCCTTCTACGTGTTCCTAGCGGGGTCCATGTTCTGTCTCCTCTCGAGCACCGCGTGCCACCTCTTCTCGTGCCACTCCCACCGCCTCAACCTCCAGCTCCTCCAGCTCGACTACGTCGGGATCGTGGTCATGATCATCGCCTCCTTCTTCCCGCCCATATACTACATCTTCCAGTGCACCCCGCACTGGCAGATCGTGTACCTCTCGGGGGTCACCGCCATGGGGACGTGCACCGTCATCACCCTCCTCACCCCCGCCTTCTCCTCCGGCAAGTACCGCTCCTTCCGGGCCCTCCTCTTCGCCTCCGTGGGCCTCTTCGGGCTCGTACCCGCGGTCCACGCGGCGGTCGCCAACTGGGAGGACCCGCACCGGAACGCGGTCCTCGCGTACGAGTCGGCCATGGCGCTTTCGTACCTGGTGGGGACGGGGTTCTACGTGAGCCGGGTCCCAGAGAGGTGGAGGCCCGGGTGGTTCGACATTGCGGGCCACAGCCATCAGATATTCCACGTGTTCGTGGTCATGGGGGCCTTGGCTCACTACGGGGCGGCTCAGATCTTCTTGATGTATAGGACCACGATGAGGTGCGAGTGACCAAGGATGTTGTAGGCGTTGGTTTCATGTGGAAAAATTTGAACATTCTTTACTTGATTCCACACGATGAAACTAAAAGTTGTATCGATGTATTTCGCGGAATTATCGTTCTTATTATGTTATTACAAGAATTTCGATGACTGTTAGTTACTTCCGACGACCCTCGAAGGCCCCGTGCTCTTCGAGCAGCGTTCGAAGCTCCGTGCTGCTGCATTGTTCATTGGATGTCATGAAGATGTTGGAGCCTTCGAAGCACACGACGTCGGTGAGAGGGTAGCTTCTGTTTGAACGGAGAAGATTGCTCGCGGCGGTGCAAACGCCGCTCAGCACGACGGTCTTGTGGGCCCCGCCGAGCAGTTCTTCGTAGTCCGTGTCCCCACTTTCTCCGATGACTACAACGGTTTTCGACAGGTCCACTCCCCACTGGAGATATAAGTACCTGAAAGAGGGAGAAATTTTCCTAACTGTAGATCTCAAACGGCACGGGGAAAAGGAGTAAACAAACACGGGTTTTCGGGTACCGAAGGGCTTGAGCACGTGATGCCATGACTGGTATTACATTGATTTTGTCTCCGTTCTGACAGTAGACAACGCGGCACCGAAGAGCCTGAATCCTCATGACCTTTCTCATTTCCTTCACCAGTGGAAGAACCTGAGAACAGAAAGAGAAAGGACAGTGACGTTGTAATCAGCATTATTACCAGTATAAAGAGCATTATTACCACATGAGTCTTCTGAACTTTGAATGAGTAGCAGTAATCAGCAGAAGTCTCTTCATCTTCAACGACAACGTGCTCTTCCTTGTCCGTAATAGAAGCAGCCCACCGCACTAAAGCCTTCCTCAGCCCTTCGCCGCCCCATCGATATTCGATATGCGAATGGTAGAAAAGGTCAACCACGAAGGGATCGTCTTCGGAATCATGAGACGAGTAGTAAAGGTCACCGCCGCTATTGCAGATAAACGCATCGAAATCATTTGGGCTCAGCTTTTCAGAACCCAGAAAAAGACGTATTTCGCTGACGATGAAGGACGTTGCTAATACGAATCCAACCGAGCCTTCAGCTCTCTCTTTCCCTACAGCAGCAAAGACCTTTTTAATTGTTTCAGAGAGACCAGCACTTTTCTCACAGTCCACAGCGATCACGAACATGATTTTCCTCCTCCTTAATGAGGGGAACTCACCATCTTTTTCTATTCTCTCGTTCTTGTTTTCTCCATCGAAAGAGAACTTCAGGTTCAACGATGTGTCCTGTAAATCTGATTCTGAGTTTTCATCATCATCATCATCATCATCATCAATATCGTCATCATCGTCTTCCTCGTTCCTCAGCCAACGAGGCTGTCTAGGTTTGCAGCTTGCTAATTCAGACAGATAAGCTTTGCAGTGCTCGGGCCACGAGAATAGGTGGATATTTTTCAACCCATTTTCCCTGCAATTTTCCCAGAGGTGCTCATCAGCAACCAGCTTTAGGAGGGCATCAGCAATGGACTGTCGATCGTGTGGGTCCACGAGAATCCCATTCTCTAGAACCTGCCATTAATATGAATATTATGTACTTTTCACAAAAAAAAAATATGAAAATTATGTCTCCGAAAATATATATGTGCTCCTATGAAATTCAATAGATAAGAATTCTGAAGACAAGTAGGCATACATACTCTGTGTATGTCGACTGGGCCACCGTTCTTCGTGGCAACAATTGGCAAGCCATGAGCAGCAGCCTTTCATGACAGGAAAGTAACATTGCTGAAAATATAACCGTAAGAGTCGAAAGTTAAGCATATGTATAGCTACAAGGCAATACCTCGATCAGCGTCAGTCCAAATGGTTCAATGAAAGCTGGATTTATAAAAACGCCCTGTCACCAACGAACGTCATAAATATATAAATAAATGTATGCAGTATGTTCCTCATAAGATGCATACACAAGCATAAATTGAAAGAAACTCTTGCAAATGAATCTCTATTTACCTTACTCTTAGCTGCTAGGCGATAGATGTTAGGAACATCGGACTGCTTGTGATGTTTAGGATATGCCACTAGGCCGTAGAGATCGTACGTGTCAATCATTTTCAGGATTGATAATAGAACCGATGCATTCGTGCCCGACATTTCATCAATATTATCTCTGTTACCCATGATTAAAGTCTGAAGACACACAAGGACAAATTAATGGGAAAAAGTACCAGAATTACTGCTATGTATCCCCAAAAAAAGTTCCTTTAACGTGATTCCCCAACTCACTAGATTTGCAAGCTCCCTTAGCTGTTTACATTCCCCAAACGCTTTGACTAAGGTTGTCAGATTTTTCTTAGGATCAGGCCTGGCAAGTGCAAGGATCATTGGCTTCATTGGATTCGAAAAGAATCGCATAATCTGTTTATACAGAGTCATTTGACATCAAAACGGATAAAACCTCTGTGTGTGTAAATCAAACATCTGTGTAAACCTCTGTCCAAATAGGCGGATCTGGAGATTCTGAATCTTCATTAAACTCTTCCCTCTCAGTATCCAATTCTCCATCACGTGGAACTAAGTGATGAAATTCCATCCCGGGTGAGATCACCTACAAGAATCCACTCGTAAACTCAATCGACCAACACGAAGTTTTATCACACAAAAGCCAGAGGTAATAAGAAACAACACAATGTCACTAGCACCAATTCGCTAGTTCAATGACATGCAGTGAAGAGTGCTTACGATCATACGGGGCATGAACCTCCCGTAACAGCCCACGTCACGCTCGATCCCACCACGAAGCTCACGCTCGAGGACGGGATCGAAGCCATCGTAAAGGCGCCACTGCTCCTCGATCTCCTGCCTCGTGCTCGTAACCACCACTTCCGAGGCGTCGAGCGAGAATTCTTCGGCCTCAATTCTTCGCGTTATCTTGTAGGCGGAGTCGATCTCGTCCTGAGAAAACCCTCCTTGTCTCAAAAGCTGTTCCAGCTTATCTCGGCCCAGTGAATGGCCCGTGAAGAGCATGGGAACGTTCAGAGCGCCGGACAACAGAGCAGCAGAGTCTCCCGCATCAGCATAATGCCCGTGGACAGCAGAAGGCCAAATCGGATTCCCGTTGCCGATTTGGTCACCGAGGGCCTTAGACATGTGAATAATGTGCCCGAGGGCAACATCAACGAACTCGGGGATGTGAGGCCACAAGAGCTCTTTCGCTACGTACTTATCTTTTGGCCCGAATGGGATGCGTACTATGTAAGCACCGCTGCTCTCTCCCGTTTTGCTTTCGGAGTTTCGGGGATGCAACATCTCCGTGGGCTCGCCGTAGCTCCGGTCTACTTCTGGTGATGAGACTTGCCTAGTCAGCAAATCGACGCGATGTACACATGACATTGAACCTAAAGCCCTTGCAAGCTCCACGACGTATTTCACCTGAAGCAAACGTAAGTTATGCATGTATGTAAGGAGATTGTGAAACGAGCTTAAGATCAAATAATCATTCATTACAGAAAGGAAATTTTATACGATGACGGAAATTTCATTATATTTATTGAAAAAAGAAAACAAAAAGCCCACAGAATTCCATCCTTTACCTGTCCACCAGTATCTGAGTCGCGCCCGAGCTCCATGTCCTCACCACGTATCAGACCATGAAGGCTGCAAAAACCGAGCATCTAGTAAGAATGACATCAGCATCAATCTAATGGCAAAAATTTGAAGATTTTACGGTTGTTTCATACGACACGTGTATGAGCATTTGATTGTAATCCTACTACGTGAATCATGTAAGATGCAAATGGAAAACCAATAAATCGTCTTTCCATATAATGAGAACGAAAACGATAGCACGGTTTCATACCGTGACGAAATAAACGGAAAATTAATTTCTCACCTAATTAGCACAATGTACAACTTCTTTCCCTTCTGCTGACTCGTCCAAGCCTCCACGGTATCAGATGAACTAAGCTGACCTCTGTTGCTTTCACCGTGGAGAGAAGGTTCGACAACTACGTCTCCTTTCTCCCCCTCAGATAAGTCTTCGTACATATCAGCAACTGCTTCTCTGCGGCCTCTTTCACGCCTCTAAGCCTGCTCGTTCTCGAGCTATAAATAAATTGATCGTCAAGTACGAAAGAATAAGAGAAAAAAGTTCCAACGAAGGCAAACACGTTACGCAACGCAAACTTTCAACTAAATAAGATTATGAAAATAGCAGCGAAATGAAAAGGGGATGTCCCTTATCTGACCAAAATAATGAGCAGTAACCTTTTTCTAGCCGACATGCAAGCGAACTAGGAGTTGAGTAGCAACAAGTAAATGAGGATCAGATCTTCAGTTTAAAACAATTCGAGGAACCAAAAGATGAATTACACGCAAGTAGCTCAATTGATACGCAGCTGAATCTAACAAATCCCAAATCATTGTGTGCAATCGCACGCAAAAACATTAACCATCATAAACCTTTCATCAAAGCACCAGGAAAAAAACCCTGCTATTTTTCTGGCGAGCCAGATTCCAAATTCGCCACCGCATGTTCTCGAGGCTCCTCGTCGCTTGGGCCTGAGAAATCACACAACATAAGCCCCTACACAACACGCACCATAACAAAAGAGTAGAGTCGGAGAGAAAGAGAGATGGGATTTGAATTACACGGATCCACGAGCGATGGAGATCCAGTCTCGTCGAAGCTAGAGACAACTTCCTCATCAAAGTGCATGTCGGGGCTGATCCTTCCCCTCTCCGTGAGCAGCAGAGAAACACTCGCTTCATCGATGCTCGGTCCCACGTCGAGGATCGCCTCAACGTAGCTGTTTATCCAATCATTTCCGGCCATTTGAAAGCAGCAAAACTCGTGTACAAGTGAGTACACGCGACGAAGAAAATCGTCAGCTGTGTGTGTGTTTTCACACACAAATCGATGGTTTCAACTGCTTCCGACGCAATTAGTTCAATCCTAGGATCTTCTAATGAAGGCAAAGGTGAAACTACGAGAATATTTTAGGTCAGCATTTCCAATTTTGAACTAACGAGCAAAGGACAAGAATCAGAAAGAAATCAAAGAAGTAACCAGATAGATGGTGATTTACTCGGCTAAATTGTTGTGCTTGCCTAAATAAAGCTCAATCTGCCTTTTTTTTTTCTTTTTTTATGTTTCATTGGTTTTGCGAAATCATAAAAAAAATAAAAAATCATATGACTATATTGATCATTGATGTAGATTAAAGAATGAAGTCATTTATTGCTAGCTTGGTGGATTGGTTTGAATCTAATGATTCGTAGCGAGATGGGGTGATTTTTGGGCTAACGGTAAATAAAATCTGAATAAATTTGTTTGGTGATACATGCCTCTATGTGCGAACGAATAATAGCCAAGAATGTGACAATACTCATTTTGGTCTTCAAGCTTTATGGACTAATTTTATCCTCGATGTTTTAATTGGACCAGTATAGTCCCTCATGTTTCAGAAAAGAATCAATTTGGTCCCAACGTGACATGAATCGTCAATTTAGACAAAAAATCATTAACTGTGAAAATCATTAACTGTGAGACACGTGGCACGCAGTGATGATACCACATGTCGATTTTATGTTAAAATTTATGCTTTCCGTCAAATTGGGAACAAATTGGTTCATTTCCGAAACATGATGGACTAAATTGGTCCAATTAAAAATCGAGGACTAAATTGGTTTATAAGGCAAACATTTGAGACCAAAATGAGTTTTATCCCCGAAAAATTCATAGACTTTTAGCCGATGTGGGCAACGAGATGTATTAAAGATTTGATTTTTTTTTTTCCATCTGTTAAATTTCAGAAGCATCACCATAGAATGGATCTTCCTCCTAATATCGAATAGTTTTTCAACGACAACGCACATTCCCGTGATTGAAGTAAGTGCATAGAAAACAATGGCACGAAAACAACCATTTTTATTAAAATCAGATCAATCTGATTCTGGGAAGGTGAGCATATTGATGAGGGACTCGTAGTTGGGGAACTTTGAAGCAATGTAGGAACGTTTTGCCATTTCGAAATCATCGAACTGAAACGCTGGAGCACACGTGCACCCCACGAGGCTGAAGTGGGCCTCGGGATCCTTAGGGGCTCGTTTGGTTGCCACAATCTTTTCTGCTGATGAAATCCCGTCCACGTCACCTGTCGGGAACGCACCGAACCAAACATTTGGAGCCACGACGTGCTGCAACACTTGGTCCTCAGCAAGCGGGTCGGGTCCGAGGCATGTCAGCCTAACGCTCCCATCGGCTTCGTCTAGTTCTATGACCTGAGTTGCAAAATTTGAAATCGAGACATTATGGAAAGAAGCAAGACATCAATTAATTATTATGAAGGGTCATTCATTTCGGTATGGGATCGTCTGTTAACGTACTGGTGTTCCATACACCATATTGTGACAAGTGTGTTAAACTCACTTAATTTTTCTACATGTGTCACAATCTGGTGCGTGATTGGAACAAAAAATGGGCACAGAGGATCGAAACTAATTCATTTCTCTCTTTTTTCCAACAATAAAAAGCAATTCAATTTGAAACTCTACCGTTAGGGGTTCTCCCAAGTAAAAGTGCCAGGTTTCTGCACAAGGAATGCGGTGGAGATGAGAAACGCTTCCAGCGGGCATCAAGAAGTATATGTTTGTACTCACGGGGCGATCAACCTTATCTGGCGATGCAAAAGAGAGACTTAATAATGGATGGACATTTTATTAGCATAACTAAAACAAGCCATGATGTGAAGATTAATTAACTAGTGGTGGAGGTAAATATGCACTCAAAAACTGGTGAGAATATGTTCCATGGGAACATAACGAATTGCAGGCCCGAAATCAAGCTCAGGATTCATCTTATATATCAAATGTCGAGTCAACTGATTAATAGGAAACGGAAATATATAGTTACGATCTCCAGCTCAATTAACTGCAAGACAGAAAGAATCTCTGATGGCCTCTGATCTATCGATCGCAATATCCTGATGTTTCTTCTTATATTTCGAACAATACAAATGAAACACAGCGGATTTTCATAATTATTTCAGCACCAATTTTTAATCGAAAAGTTCACGCAGAATACGAGCAGCGAATAGAAAAAAGGAAAAGCTTTACACTGAGGCGGTAGAATGGATCTGGTGAGGACGACGGAGTGGTCTCTGAAGGTTTCCGCGTAGTATCCACCTTCTGGATGAGGATGAAGATTCAACTTTGCAATGATTTCTGATTTACTCGCCATTTTGGAGCTCATCTTCCTAATTTTCCTTTTTCAATGAATCAGATGTGCTCTTCACACTGCGTGTAGTGTGTATATCATATGCTACGTTTTTTCTCTTTTTTTTTTTTTATCTGTTCCCAAATCTGGACTTCTGAGGACACTTGTACTCTTTTCACCTACCAACTACTAACCTAATTTAATGAGACTTGTCTTAATGTTGGTCACTGTAACCGTTATACTTTCTTTATTTATAGGTTTTATTAATCCATCAAACCTATATTGAAGATGTAAACTACTTGATATGGAAAACTAATGAAGGAAATACAATATTCGATTATTATCTAGAAAGTCTTGAGCAGCAAAGCTCCTCCTTCTGTTCGATAGCAAGATCGATAATTTCAACCCCGGAAGATATTCTTGAGAAATCCCTGGAGAGAACCTCCTGTTCCAGCTTCCACTGCTTTAGCCAAGTATTTTACCTGCAAATTCCCAGATGAGTTTTATATCTGAACTGATATCTGAAGTAGCTAGTTTGTTCATGGAAGCGTACATGTGAGTGTACAAGACGGAGAAAATCGTCAACTGTGTGTGTGTTTTCACAGTTCACAAAATCAATACTTTTTTACAGTTTCTGAGAAAACAAGAAAGGTACTCAAAAGTGATGAAGGGAAAGTTTCTCTCTTATTCACGTAGACCCAATCAGTCCTTTTATACAAGTGAATCACACTACTAAAGGAAAAGATTACACCATTATTACACAATTATCTCTTCCCGCTACAAAAATAGTTGAATCCTCCTACAATCTACTAATCTAATAGGGCAAGAAGGCGAGGTCCAACAACTAATAAAATATTTTATGTCAGCATTTCAAGTTTTCAACAAACAAACAAGGACGAATCACACATAAATCGAAGAATTAATGGATAGTAGTAGCACATAAGATAATATGATTTATTCAGTAAAACGAGGCAGCAATTACCTCTTGAACTGTCTTTCCAAGATCGAAAGCATCTTTAACACGATCGTCCAGGAATGCCCATGTGTCCCGGAAATCTACAAATAAACATATGTTATTCATGCGTGTTTTGCCTCTCTTTTTTCTTCACAAGAAGGAACATTTGTATTTAATCTAAGAGCAGAACATGTATTGCCGAAAGTGGGATATCCTTTGGCATACTATAGTAATATTATTGGGGTCTAATCTTTCTTTGTGGAGATTATTAGCAACCAAAAAACTATGATTCCTATGCACCATGTACCAAAACATTAATTTACCAAATGCGTATAGCAAGGAAATTCTAGTTAGAAACTAAACCTGGTGAAGTATCAGTGAGCATGTACAACTCCGTTGCAGAGTATATCCCACCAAGAACTGTACGCTTCAAATACCAATCCATATCACTCGACTCATCACCAGCAGCATGCCAAATTTCATCAACAAGCATTGCTCGCTGCTTTAAGCTGATCGAAATATTCGAGGGTTGAACCTAAAACATTATACACAGACATAAAAAAAAAATTAATCTTGAATAGCATCCTCACAAATACAATTAGTATGCAATTAAGCAGTTACCTGTATGCTTAGTGCTTGAGGCCACTTGGAAATGTGGGGAGCTTGCATCTCTAGGCGAATTCTCACGAGCTGTGCAATAAGCTGACTAGGAATCACATTTTTCAAATCGTCCCTTGCGTCAATCACGTCAATCAGCCTTTGTAGACAATCATCCATGAAAAACTGATACAAGGAAGAGTCAAAGATTGAGGTGAAGAACCGTGGCAGAAACTATGTCCAACAAGAACTTTTGTTGGTGAGGATTCAAGAAATTTTAAACAAAAGCCTGCTGCACAGATTGTAATGGGAATCCAAACACAATTTTCAGCGAAATTACTAATGAAATGATCTTACAAGTAACTATATGACACTTTTTCCTATGTCTGATGCAGAAAAGATTTACTTACCTCTACTAGTGCAGCTTCTTTACGAGGAAATGCTCCAACTATGGCAGGAGAAACACCAATTTCCTTTGCCCCAGCAATCATAGCAGCATCTGTCCATCCTAATCTATTCTGTCAATAACATTAATCTCAACCCGTGAGCATTTAATGCGAGGAAATTTGCGATAGAAAAAATTCGAAGTCAACCGTGACTGAATCTGAAAAGAAGTATCCGATCTTTGCGTATCTACAATGTTGATCATAAAATCGCCAGCAATTAAATATGTATAAGCTCCTACAATTGCAAACAGCAAAGCCTACAAAAGGATCGATTGGAGAAAGAGACAAATAAATCGAACCACGTGTCGAAGAGAAGCTTGAAGAACACGCGCCTCTTCCTCCTGCCACAGAGACTTGAGGCGTGGCCTCGACTCGCGCCCTTCGTCCTCACGCGCCTTCGATGAAGACGACGAAGCGAAATCCGAATTCATATCCCCGGGGCTGTGCTTCGGCGGGTTCTCTGCCGCGGAAGCACCGAAAGCTGCCGTCTCGATAATTCTGTAGGAAGAACGAAACGGAGAAGCTGGACTTCCAAAGTGGCCACCACCTCCGCGGTGGAGAAACGGAAGTAAACGCCTCGCCGCCGACCGATACATACTCGACGTAAATGGAAAGTTAATTGCTGATCCAGAAGCTGAGTGTCAGATTTTAGTGGGCGGATGATTTTGAAATGAAATCAGATGTCAAATACTAGGCCACGTAGTTCCCTACACGCCCGTGGCCGTTCGTTCTCATCCATTGATGCATCAAAACGGAAATATTTGCAGTTTAGTTCCCCAATTTACACTATTTGCACAAATGACCCAAAAACGGACATATCTTTTTTTTTCCACCAAGAATAAAAAGTTCCAATTCAATTTTAAATTTTTGTTCCCGAGAGGTTGTATGGCTTATTGCAGCACCAACCAACATAGCTGCAATAAACTAAAAGACCTCCTTGTACACGAGAGCCTCATCCACTGAGATAAAAGACAGACAAAGTTACATGCATCTCTTCCTACAAAACAACATCTCTTTCCGCAGGTTGTGACTTTTATGATCATGAGCCCTGCGGGATACACATAAATAATATTGTTAAATTGAAGATTCATTCCTAAAATCAATTGATGTTAGCGTGAGATAGGAAAAATAATTTTAACAAACATTGTCTCAACCATTTATTCGCTATAATATTATGTAACGAATATCTCAATATCAAACAATTATATTCTTCTTTCTCATTGGTCGAGCCACCTGTGATGATCAAGATTATATATATATATATAATATATATAGATAGATCAAGATTACATCTACGTCAAGAACAGCAAATCAATAACAAAATCAAATCATTCGAAAAAACTAAAGGTATACAACTACGAAGATGCCACTTTCTCGGCTCTCTATGACTTGGCGAAACCCTCCGAAAACTGTGAGCCACCGCCTATGTGGTTCACTCCCCCGTGCACCGCCACCGACTATGCACGTGTCTTCCATGATTTATATTAATAAACCGACGAACGACGACCATTATTATATGGCGTTGCCGATCGATATATGTGTGCTTTTGCTTACTAAAATTAATAATATAGTTTCTTATTATTGTCTATTAATTAATTAATTACCGGTTTGGTATATAATATATATGGAGGGAGCGAGCTTCTTTCTTTTATTTCTATCGGTGGTTGTGTATTAATCGATGGATGCATGGTCGACTTTGGTAACAATATAAATCGGTGTGATATACTTATTTCGCAAATGCATGCTTTCAAGGTCAACTACTTCAATCTTATAATATACCGTGGAGGAAGAGTTGACGGCCGGTGACGCCGCCGCCGGGGACTGCTCGACACCGATGGCGTGAAAAGCAACTTAAAAAGCGCTTTTGGCTGGAAGATCATGACCTGACCCCGCCACTATTAATTAATTAATTAATGTTAGTTTAGAATATATTGTTAATAATAACCCAATCGCACTCGCAATATATATATATATATATATATAGTTGATATATTAAGAAGGCCATTAATTTATGCAATCATTAGTTTAAAAAAGAATAACGAAAAGACTGAGCCCATTAGCTGCAATTTCGATAATGACATGCATCATTATATTTTAATATTTTGAGTTATTATTAATTTATATGGTCAATGTAAACATATTGACTAACACGTTGACATTTTAATAAATAAAGATATACTCAAATCTCATTGAGTTTTCTAATATTTATACTGCAAGAAACAATGTCCCTCGATCCGCCTCTGATTACGTGTCTTACTTCATATATAATTTCTTATCACTGAAATGTAACAAGATGGAACACTAATTGCTTAGTTTCAATCTAAAGTTGATCCGACAATTTCGATTTCTTGCAGAACTAATCCTCATTATCTATAAGTAAAATCAACACTAAAATAGCAAAAAAAATGATATTGCCAAGTAAATTCATAGAACTCAATAAGATGACGTGTTCTTACAGATTGCGAGAAATAGCAGCAGTATTAGTAGTAGGCAACAAAGAAGAAGGTGCATTGTTATTACAGCAGCTACTACTACTATTACTACTATACCACCTTGACCAAAAGAGGTAATTAAAGAAGTTGACGAGGCTCAGTGCAGCCAGCAGCCAATAGAACAGATCGAGCCGGTCCCTATTAAGGTCGTTGTGGCTGAGCCAACCCCCAGAGCCCGAGGTGATCCCGTTGACCAATGCAACGAGCACCGAGCTCAGGTAAAACCCGAACGAGTACGAGCAGTAAGTCATCGCGGTCAAGAAGGACCGCATCCCCCCTTCCCTCGAGGACTGCTTGTAGAAGAACTCCACGAGCCCCACCGCGGTGAACATCTCTGAGAGCCCGAAGACCAAGAACTGCGGAGCTATCCAGAAAATCGAAAGCCTTCGGTTCGATTCGAGCAGGGTTTTCCTCCTCCTGTTCTCCATCGCAGCAGCTGAGACCATGGAGAAGGTTGCGATGAAGAGCCCGGTCCCGACCCTCTGCAGAGGGGTGATTCCCGAGTCCCTGCCGGTGAGCCTCCTCGCGAGGGGAACGAATGATGCCTCGTATAAGGGGACCACGAAGATGAGGATTATGTAGGGAATCGACTGGAGAGAAGCCGGCGGGATCTGGAGGTTACGGGTGAGGTGGCCGTCCATGTAAGTCCCCTGTTGGACCGAGAACGTCTGAAGCTGGGCCAGTATCGTGTTGAAGATGATGGTGCACCCGAATATGGGCACCACCGAGAGGAGGGCCTTCACCTGCTCCACCTGGGTCACGGTGCACAGCCTCCACGGGCTCTCGCTCCCGTTTTGGATCTTTATGCATGCTTTATCGAGGAACCTGAAGAAGATCGATCACAGCCGTGAACTGTGGGTACTGTTGAGATTATGTAAAGTGTGCGTTTGTCTCACATTATCGGTTTATTAAAGCTCTCAGACTCAATTAATAAAAACAATAGACAGCTGCATCATCTGTCACCAATTGGTTTTAGGATGAAATCCTCAATTTTCCAACATGAACAGAGACTGGGCTTAGAGATAATGGGCACGAATCCTAACGATTGAGAAACTTACACGTCTAAAGGCTGGATAATAAAGAAAATCAAACCGGACGTGAGGGGGCACGTAGGGAATAAAATATATATAAATTTTAAAATATGATGCACTGCCTTCAAGCTTAAGCTTTTAGGTGAAGTGGTCATTCAAGGAGTACATTGGTTTTTGTGTAATGGAATGGAATGAATCTCTCAAGTGCAAGAACAACATTTGTTGTTGTACCGAACCTGAACTTGTCTGAGTGAATGGCTGTTACACCGTTGGTGTTGGGCATCTTCTTCCTCGACAACGGGGTCGTCTCCGCGTTTGAGGGGCATACTTGCTTTCTCTTCGAAACAGCTGCAACGAATACCTGGGCGATGGGGGTGAATATGCTCCCACGAGGAGGGGCATTTCGGTAAATTGTCGATCCCGACACCAAGCAAATCAAGCCGAGAGCCATTGCAGCTGCACAAACTCCGAAGCCCACGTCCATTCCCTGATGGGTCTGAATCCACACGACGAGTGTGAGAGCTAAGAGCTCGCCTATGCAGAAGGCAAAGTAAGCACAGTTGAAGAAGGTGGAGAGATTCTTGGAGCTCTCCAGCTGCTCTGCACCGTGGGAGATGATGTTTGGCTTCAAGCAGCCGCTTCCCAAGGCCACCAAGTAGAGGGCTGCGTAGAAAATCCATGCCTTGAATCCCTTTGCTTCCTCGCAGATGAGATCTAAGCTCATGCTGCACGTTGGGGGACGAAGCTCCTTAACGTGGGCTTGAACGGAGAGCAACACGAATCCCTGCGTGCACAGACGTGAATGGTGCTGCTGATTTTTACGGGTCAAGAAAAATACGATGTTTGTAAGAACTGTGCTTACCACGAGCTCCACGGAGCCGAAGATCAACATGGTCCTGAAGCTCCCCAGGTAGGAATCGGAGATGAACCCACCAAAAAGGGACAAGAGGAAAACCGTCCCTATGAAGTTGGTCACCGTGTTTGCAGATTTGGGCAGGGGAAAGTGCATCTCGTTGAACACGTAGGTTATGAGGTTATTACCAACGCCAGCGATTGCCATCATCTCCAACGCTTGGAGTCCTGAATATATATATATATATATATATATATATACACGTATCATCCACCGATTTTACAAACACAAACATCACTGACTATAAAAGAAACAGATAATAACTGCACATGAAGATCTCACCTAATACGAAAGCAGCAGCAGCGCTTCCACCGTGCTTATCGGGTTTACAGTGTCTCCCTCTCCAATCAACCGGCATGTTCTGGATAGATCCACCGGGCCTCGTCGTTTCTTCTTCTCTGTCCATATCTGGGAACTTCAGCTTCTCTCAGAAGCCAAAAAGAAAAAAAGAAGCACAATCAAGTAAATACTCTCTTTTCTCTGAGCAGCCAAAAGCCAAAATGCTGGCAAAGTAGGTCCTTTCTAATCTTCTTCCTACAACCTTTTTATTCTTTCTGTTGTTTAATGAGTGCAGTGTAATGCTCCTCTTCCCTCTGCTATTTATAAACACTGCACACATCAACACAATATAATATACATCTCCTCCACTGTGGATTTCTCCTTTGTCAATCCAGTTGACTTTGCTGCTGAAGTGGGGTGACCCACCGGTCACTAAGGTCAGCAAAGTGCTCATCATATACGGTAATCCCCACCACACCAAAACACACACACAAGCACTCCAAAAAAAACACACAGAAAACAGTATCTTGTTGCATGATCTCGTGGCTCATTAATCCTATCTTTTATGGTAAGCCACTAGCTTATACTTGTCAATGTCCCCCAGTTCGATGCCAAACCCCTTAGTGCACCATCATTTTTCTATTATATTCATAGTGGTTGATGGGGTTATCCCTTTTGTTCCGGGACATCCTTCATCTTTCAGCTTACTGACCCACATCTAAGCCAAGATTAGTGCTTTTCTTCATGATGAACTAGTTGAAATCATTCTCGGGGATAAATATCCCGTAATTTATTCCACTGAAAATACAGTCCCGTGAGCCGATTGATCGGTCACTCTCAAGAAAATCCCTCGGATCTGTGTGATAGTACCGTTAGGTCCTGTGGACAAGAAGATAGAGATGCAATGCACAATACACAGCAAACACCATTAGGATTATGGAAAAAGGAACGACAAGACGAGAACTAATAGTTTCTTAACAGTGTCTTTTCTTGAACCATCATTAGAATTTACTAACAAATGAAATGCCCATAAAGTCCTACATATTAGTTCAATAACCAAGATTTCCTCGACGCTTTACACTGTTTTAGAGAAACCAAAATCACCAGTAAGTATAATAATCATCTATGATGCTGGGACCTGTTACACGGTGCTCTTACAAATTCTTACACACTACTACCTTTTTAAAGAGGGTAAATAAGAGAAAGAATGATGAAAAAAAACGCAAAAAGAAAGTTTACATCCTACGAAACACCATACAATTTGCAGAACACAGTGAACAAAATCCTCATGGTCCTAATCTATACCTTTTAACAAGCCTTGTTAGAAGCAAATATGGATCCTATATAGATCTGATGATGCCTTTTCATTCCTGGAACCAACTTAAATGCCATGATTTTGCTTCAAATTCCCGAGAGAATCCAGTCAATTGGGTTGAGGCCGACTATTGCTCCCTCCGATATTCGATGAGGAAGCTGATGCTCCAATTCCTTGATTTTGGGTCTTATCCTCACCGGAGATTGTTGCTTTTTCATTTGTTTGTGATGGTAATAACATCTTCTAAACTGAACGTCGGATTAGAAAGATTTCCACCTGTCCCTCGAAGTCTTTGATTTTTTGCTAGTGATTAGATAATTAAGCCAGGGAAGGAATCATATGATGCTCATATGTTCGCTTATCAAGGTTAAAACTTAAACAGAGCTCTATGATTTAAAAAGTTTTAAACTCTTCTCTCGAACACAGATAGTATAGTAGAAAGAATCTTGTTGTATTGGTTGGGAGCTACTGAACTGGTTTTTAAGGATACAATCAATTTTTCACTTGATTGTGGGGCCTAGGTAATACTTTGGATCGTTGAAGAACCTCGATATAGTTTCAGCTTTCTCAGTCGAAAGATCCGTGTTCTCCAATATGTACACCTTCGACGCTTTTGCTATTGCTTCAATGGAACCAATTGTCTGATTTAGCTGAAAGGGAGAAAGCGGACAAAATATTATATTACTACATCTTTCTTAGCACGACAGATAAATAGAAAGTGAACATCATACATATATAAATTATATAATTACCGCGGTAGCATCGTGTTTATCGATTCCGGGAATGGAGGTAAGCACTTTGACGAAGATGTCCATGGAATGAACCGACTTTTCCCTCTAAAAAACGGAAGTATGATTTATTGAAGTGTTCTGCCAAAAAGGAAAATGATATTACTTCACAAAATAGGGGGAATAATATTGAAGAAACAAACCTCAGCTTTGAGTGTTGCTATGGCATTCTGCCGCTTACACGCTGCAAGAAAGAATACGCAAAATATGAGTATCTGAGAATATGCTGGTCACAATTTAGGACAGGGATATTAAATGGGCTTTACCACCTCCATGAGCATGTGCTAACTTTACAATCTTCTCAAATCCCATCTCCAAGTCTTTTACAGGAATAAATGTAGGCTTACCAAGCTCCATGCCATATCTGAAGAAGCACGAGTTAACTAAGTGTAATAATTCAAGAAGCATCAATTTGATGAAAAATTAACCTGAAAAAAGACCGAGTGAAGGAGTCGTTCTGCTCAATCGTTGGGAGGGTAACAACTACATAAAAATGTGCAAACTGCCCCCTCGAGTTCTGAGCTCTGCATAGGGAATAATGAAAATGATGATAATGAATGAAGTTAAAAAATGGTGATGATCCAGAAAGTGGAGTATTTATTACTTGCTGAAGATAGATGCAGAGTCCGCCGCCGAAGCCCAGCCAGTCACAAATATGAAGGCCACTGATACTCCTCCGCAGTTGAATATGAAGTCCTGACGAAAATATGATCGATTCGGCTCAAAAACCAAGCAGGAAGCAAAATGAAGAGATGAATAGTACTGGAGCAATGGGCACGGATTTTAGTCTGTAAGAATTTGTTTGGAGGAAAGAGGAGATGAAGTTGATGAAAGAGGGATGCTGTTCATTTTTCCATGCTGAATTCATGATGCACACCCCACTCCAAGCTGCAACAGATCGTATGGCCAAATAACACACTTAAAAACATCTTGATTATTGAATTAGCACATCTCCAGAAAAATAAAAAGCATTCTTCTAGTAGATGTGAATACATTGTTGAAACCAAAAGCTTCAATTATAACCTGTCAAATCCGAAGCCGCTTGCTGTGAAGGTTCATTTTCAGAAAGCATTCCCTGCAGATCTGGAATCAGCTCCCTCGGAATGCCGCTAACATCCGCATTGGTAAGATACGTCGAACTATCCATATACCATGGTTCGCCTTCGCGGCGATATCTCGGCCGTCGCGGCATTATCGGAGCGGGATCGGCCCTCAACGCTCCGGAGATACGGGTTGGTGCGGTTTCAGTTCCGTCGCGGGCGATATCTCGGCGTCGTCGGAACGGAGCGGCCGATTTATCGGGTTAACGGCCGATATACCGTACGTCGCGGCCAGAGAAGCGACTTCTGTAAACTCAAGCGTCGGCGTTTTGTGAAGAAAGACGATTCGAGTTGTAAACAAATTAGGGCTATTACGCGGGGATAATTTATCAAAAGGATTATTTTCTTATAGAATTAAAAAATAAAGGAGCGATTTTTCTTTTTTTAGGTAAGAGGGACTCACATACTTAAATAAGTAATTAAATATATCCACTTAATTAATAATATTTTAATAGTTTAAATTAGATTTTCGTTTTTAGGTTTTAGAAGGCAGATTTCGTCGCTTTTTTCTTTGTCATTTCTCTTGAAATCATCTTCAAATTAGCACATATCTTACCCGATTTCTGAAAAATTAATACAAATTCGCATGGGTCTTGAGTTTTCGTATGATTAAAGGTAGATTTAGGCGAAATAATTGAAAATATTAAAGATACACTCGAAATCGAATAAGATTGACAGACCTTTCGAATTCGAATAAGTCTATTCGAGTTCAAATAAGGCCTATTCGGATTCGAATACGCCTTATTCGAGTTCGAATAAGTCCTATTCGAGTTCGAATAAGTCCTATTCGAGTTCGAGTAACCCTATTCGAGTTCGAATAAGTCATATTCGAGTTCAAATAACCCTATTCGAGTTCAAATAAACCTTATTAGAACTCGAATAAGTCCATTTGAATCGGATAAGCGTTATTAGAACCCAAAGACCATGATTCGAATTCAAATAAGAGTATAATTAATACTTGTAATTTTATGATAATAATATCAAGTCATTAATATCAAATAATAGTCAATGAAATACATAATTAGTTATGACAATGTTTAATGAAGATGTCTAATGAGTTGGGGTAAATGTAATGAAAATTGAAATGAGTTTTGTGTGAGTTGCTATAATGTTACAACTTGTATTTAAGTGAATTACTATAATATGATATCTAAACATGTGCTCTACATGATGGCAACTAAAATGAGTTGTGTCAATGTGATATACAAACTTCGATGAACTTATTGAATAATGTTTATTAATTATATTGTGATACACAAAACTTTCATAAGCTTATTCGTATAATGTTCATCTTGAATCGAGTTTAATCTTTATCTTGAGTTAAAATTGATTATTTTTACCCTATTCGGGTTCAAATGAGGTTATTCGGATCCGAATAAGGGTTATTCGAGTTCGAATAAGCGTATTCGAACTCGAATAACCTTTATTCGAACTCGAATAACTCTTATTCGGGTTCAAATAATCCAGATTATTCGAACTCGAATAAGGGTTATTCGAAATCGAATTATATTGTGATACACAAAACTTTCATAAGCTTCTTCGTATAATGTTCATCTTGAATCGAGTTTAATCTTTATCTTGAGTTAAAAT